>JAUNZM010000147.1:6000000-6339681 GCA_033459285.1 Clamator glandarius | reverse complement strand
TGCTTTGATCTGTTAAGGTTAAGGGGAAATCACTGTAGCCTGCTCCATGCATTGCTATTACCCAACCTTGAGTTGTGAGCACCTGCACCACCCATTTCCATCTTTAACTCCTTCCTTTTCTTTTGTGGGAAGCACAAGAGGAAGCCTGGTGAATGCACAGCTATGGCAGGGATTGGCCACTTCATTCCCCTCTCCAGCCACTCCCTTGGCCCAGGTATCTAAGCACGTACCTTAACATAGTCATAGAAGCAGGAGTTAGATGGCTCCAGGTCAAAATATCTGAAGGTCAGCTTCACCACGTAGCCTTTTGGGACGTGGATATCCCAGGTGCTGATGTTATTGTTGGGATATGGTTTGGGATAACCGGGGGATCTGATCTCCCCAAAAAGCTTTCCTGGGACTGAACTGGAACTGATCACTCCAAAAAAGAGGCAGGCCCACAGAAGAAAAGGAACGTGCCTGTGAATATGGCAAGTAAACTATGATATCGCACAAAATTAAGTCATCTAAAATCAGGGGAGACTTCACAAGCGACTTGTTCCCTGTCTAACGGAATCCAAACACCGGAGGCCTAGTTGCAGGTTGAGCTTCTGGCTTGGATCACTCAGGAACCAGGACAGCTGAAATGAAGACGACAGCACTACCCAGGTTCCAGCAAGAAGGCATTGAGACCCAGCCAAAGAGACTCCTGAACTCAGGAGGCAGTTTGAATAGACAAGGCTGGATCGGGCAGCCTGATCTAGCGGGAGGTGTCCCTGGCAGGGGGGTTGGCACTGGTCTTTAAGGTCCCTTCCAACCCAAACTACTCTTCAATGATTCCCTGAGCACTGTCCGCTTGTTCTCAGCACTGACGGGTCTCGGTCTCTTAGAATCAGGGAAGGTTTGGCTCCCTTTGGCTCTGGGCCAGGCGAGGGTCTGAAGATCTCGAGCTCAGTCCTGCCGAGGAGCAGTCCCGCAGCCCTCTGCCCAGTTCCATCTCGATCCCTCTCCTTCCAAAACCTGTCCCTCTCGTTGTTTTTTTTCTCGGCCCCCACTCTCTTCGCCGGGACGATCGCTGCTCCTCCCAAGCAACCTCATTGCCCAGATCTCACGGAAAACATCAGCCAGGAAGATCATTCCAGGATCTCTCTCAGCCTTCCATTCCAAGCACAGCTACAATGGGGGGGACCCCGAGCATGACCGCAGCCCCTTGTCCCCTCCCGCTCCCTCTGGTGCTCCGAGCCCTGTCCCCTCCCCACCGTCCCACTCACCGGTCCATGCGCTCGCCCGTCCTCCCGCAGCCCCGGCCGGCGGCGAGAGGCGGAGGGAAGCTCAATCCCCAATCCCGGCTGCCTGCTGCCCTCTGCCGCCCGGGGGATGCGGGCCCGGCCGGGCACAGCCCGTGGGACGGGCGGAAAACGCCTTCGGGATCATCGAGTCCAGCCGGACCACCTCAGTACTAAACCAGATCCCTGAGTACCTCACCTACCCGTCTTCTAAACCCCTCCGGGGATGGGGACTCCACCACCTCCCTGGGCAGCCTCTGCCAGTGCCCAATGACCCTTTCTGTGAAAATTTTTTTCCTGATGTCCACGCTGAACGTCCCCTGGCGGAGCTTGAGGCCATTCCCCATTGTCCTGTCCCCTGACACTTGGGAGAAGAGGCCAACTCCCTCCTCTCCACAATCTCCTGCCAGGTAGTTGTAGAGAGCAACAAGGTCTCCCCTCAGCCTCCTCTTCTCCAGGCTAAACAACCCCAGCTATCTCAGCCCCTCCTCGTAAGACTTGTTCTCCAGCCCCCTCACCAGCTTCGTTGCTCTTCTCTGGACTCTCTCCAGAGCCTCAACATCCTTCTAGTGGTGAGGGTCCCAGAAATGAACACAGGATTCAAGGTGAGGTCTCACCAGCGCCCTCGGCTGCTTCTCGTAATGCTTGTTCTTCAGCTCCTTCACCAGCTTTGTTGCCCTTCTTTGGACACAACCCAGTGTCTTAATGTCCTTCTTGTTTGAGGGGCCCAAACTCTACACAGTATGTGAAATGATGGGCTACAAGGCAAGGAGGCGATTGCTAGAGACGATTCCTAGGGTCTGACCTGCAATCCAGCAGCTGCTCTGAGTTTGTGCCTCCTGAGAGTTGTCCTCCTGGGAAGCCTCCCCCAGTCTTTCTAGGCATTTTTCTGCTGTAGGATGAAGACCAGAAATTTTAGTCGTAACAAATTAATTTAAACTTAAAAAAAAAAATCAAAGTGTCAAAGCAGCCAGGTTGTCTCTTTTCCGGTTGCGGATAAGCACTTCAGGGTTTTTTTTGAGATAGAAGCTGAGAGCTTCTTCAAAGAAAGCAAGAAACCTCAGACATTTGAGTTAAATATATAGGAATAAAATGAATTAATAAATTAGACTTAAAATTAGTTACAATTAAGCATTCTGAAGTCAAATCCCTTTTCAAGAGCCTTTCTTGCTGATTGTTCTGCAAGCATTTTTAGGAGAAACAAAACAGATGCATAAAGTCTTCAATATTTAACATGGAAGTAAGAAAAGATAGCAACTTATGAACACATTTTAGGCTTTTACCAACACAGTGCCCAAAACACATATTGTGTGCCACCAACTTTGTAAAGTGTAAAATTTCTTGGCTTTCAGACTTTGGCGTAATAGGTAAACACTGGTTTTGTGTTTTCTCTTAGAATTATGGGTGGTTTCAGAGAAATTAACAAGTTCCTTCCATTGAAATCATGCGAAATAATCCACAGCTACAAAACCTGATGAATGAAGATGAAAATGGTGTTAAAAAGAAAGAAGGATGCTTCTTTGGTATATTTATGGAAGTGCATTGAAGACTAGAGAACCTGCTCGTCCAATGTCTTTGAATTCTTATCTGAAATAGTTCACATAGACATATAATTAGTTCCTCTGTAATAACACCATGTGGCCCCACATATCAGAATTAATATTAAGCAGGCGGTAATACCCCAAGACTTGCTGATGTCCAAACATTTCCTCTGTGTGATGAGCATACTTGGGCAGGCTTGCTCTTGTGCTGTGCCATGCCAGAGCCGGTTCTGCTGGCTTACTGTCCTGCCAGAAAGGAAGCTTTTACCCAGAAACCACATCCGGAAAGCAGCTGGCAAGTAGTGGAAGCTACTCTCCAAGAGAGTTATTATGAACGGGTCACCGGTGGGAAGAGAGTGTTCCCTAGCCAAGCACTGATATACAGAGGCGATTTAAGGATCATTTGTAAGGAAGATGGTCATTTCAGTGCGTTCTTGGCAGGGAATCTTAAACCTCAGGAACACTACTGGGAGTTCTCTGTGACACTTTTCAAGGCAATGCTCCCATGTCTTCATTCCCATCCCTTGCACCAATAACGTCATCTTGGGTTCTAGGCGAGTACTTCAGTTGTTAAAACAGAGGTGGTTAGCTGGAGCTATGCCCAACTGGAGCAGCCACACGTCCCATAGACCCACCTGATTTGGACAATACAGCTATGCCCTCAGCCCTGCTCCAGTGCTCCCACTGGTGGTGTTCCCCTTCACATGCTCTGTGAAATCCTCTGTATGTTAGAATCATAGAATCATAGAATCACCAGGTTGGAAAAGACCCATTGGATCACCGAGTCCAACCATTCCCATCAATCACTAAACCATGCCCCTCAGCACCTCCTCCACCTGTCCCTTAAACACCTCCAGGGAAGGTGATTCAACCACCTCCTTAGGAGCCAGGAAATATTTGGTACCATTTTTTCCTCGGGAGAATGTCTGTGCTTGAGAGTGGAGTACACATAGGACCACAGAAAACACATAGGACCATGGAAAACCAGCACTTATTTGCTGCCTACTTGGCTTAGCTGGGTTGCAAGAGGACTGGGCATTAAATTCAGACAATTTCAAAGCAATGTAAAAAATCTGTAGATCTTCAGCACTGTCAAAGAGGGCAACATTCTCTCATGGAGTGAGACTTCTGCCTTGAATACAGTGTGTTGCAGGAGGTCAATGGAAACAAACCTTCTCTGCAGCCTCAGCAGCCAGGAGATATTCGCTAATGTGCAGACCCTTCCATCTACTGAGAAGGAAAGGATGATTTGTACACTTTATTGTCCAACTTGGAGCAATAAGGACAGAGAAGTACTTCTGTTGGTCTTCCTGCTTACCCTGTAGTACGCCAAGACCACAGATCCAGGCTCAGCTGTGAACACGCAGCTGCTCTCCCAGGGCTCTCTACCTTCAACTCCTTAGTTTGACTGTCCAACGCAGCTTTTCGTGGGCACTCTCCCATCAGCCTTGAGTCTGGGCTTCACGCAGCCAGGCTCGTGCTATCCAATGGCTTACTAATTTTTCAGATAAATTATGCCATTCCTGCAACTCTGGACAATGACCTACACTAAACGAAGGCTCAGGACTCTGAGAGTGGATCTTCTCCCTGGCATGAGAAGATAAGCAGCAGTAGCATCTTGGGAGTCTGCGTGCCTTCTAAATCAAGTAACAAGGCCAAGTGTAATGCCCTAGAAGGGATGTAGTACTGCAGCACTAGCCACTCAGCAAGGGGCAAGAACAAAGAGAGTGTTGTCCCAATATCACACCTTATCCCATTTCATAGAATCATAGAATCATAGAATCATAGAATCATAGAATCACCAGGTTGGAAAGGTCCCACGGGATCATCAAGTCCAACCATTCCCATCAATCCCTAAATCATGCCCCTCAGCACCTCATCCACCTGTCTTTTAAACACCTCCAGGGAAGGTGACACAACCACCTTCCTGGGCAGCCTCTGCCAGTGCCCATGACCCCTAGTGGAGCTTGAGGCCACTCCCTCCAGTCCTGTCCCCTATCACTTGGGAGAAGAGGCCAGCACCCTCCTCTCTACAACCTCCTGTCAGGTAGTTGTAGAGAGCAATAAGGTCTCCCCTCAGCCTCCTCTTCTCCAGGCTAAACAACCCCAGCTCCCTCAGCTGCTCCTCATAAGACTTGTTCTCCAGCCCCTTCACCATCTTCATTGCTCTTCTCTGGACTCTCTCCAGAGCCTCAACATCCTTCTTGTGGTGAGGGTCCCAGAAATGAACACAGGATTCGAGGAGCAGTCTCACCAGTGCTGAGTACAGGGGCAGAATAAACTCCCTGGACCTGCTTGTCATGCCGTTTCTGATACAAGCCAAGATGCCATTGGCCTTCTTGGCCACCTGGGCACACTGCTGGCTCATGTTCAGTCGGCTGTCAACCAACATCCCCAGGTCCTCCTCCTCCTGGCAGCTTTCTAGACAGACTTCTCCTAGTCTGTAGGGTTTTTGTGCCCCAAGTGCAGGACCCGGCATTTGGCCTTGTTAAACCTCATGCCATTGGACTCTCCCCAGTGGTCCAGCCTGTTCAGATCCCTTTGCAGAGCCTCTGAACCCTCCAGCAGATTCACACTTCCACCCAGCTTAGTGTTGTCTGCAAACTTGCTAAGGGTGCACTTGATGCCTTCATCCAGGTCATTGATAAAGACACTGAACAGGGCTGGACCCAGGACTGAGCCCTGGAGAACCCCACTTGTAACTGGCCTCCGGCTGGAGTTAACTCCTTTTACCACCACATCCTCGCCTTCTGCAGGCTCATGTCTCAGTGATATAAATAACGTTGTGCAAAGTCACTATCTGACTATAGCACCGCACCTATGGTGTGACTGCACAAGACAAAAGTGCTGGTGTTTACTGTCTGAAGCCCTAGAAGAAGCTGTAATATTTATCCCTCATAAATATTATGACTGTGAACTACATCAGCTGGGTATGATTCCTATCTTTGGTTCTAGCACAATAGGATGCTTCCAGAAGACAAGAGCCTGTCATGGATATATGATGGCTGGCTACCAGCCAGGGGCAATCCACTCAGCATACCACCTCAAAGGCTTTATATGACAACTATGTGTATGGGTGGCACACCAGTGGAAGAGTCTGGCTAATGCCTGAAGGCAACAGCAGTCTATCATCAGACCAGAAAGCAGGCTTAGAAAAGGAAAGTTCAGAGTGCAGGTTCAGTCCTTGAAATTAGTCAATTAATTTTTGGTTGCACAGTCTGGAGGATACCAGTCTGGACATTGTGAGCTTGGTGTCAGGGACCAGAACACTTGAACCAGCTTCAGCCGGTGTCAGTAAAGGCTCTGCCTTTTGTAACCTCATGGTACAACACAGAAAATGTAGAGGCTCCTTATGATAGAATGAATGATGTGGAGGTCTGCATGGAGCAGATAAATGATATGCTGGATGGTGTGGCTATGGTGCCTCACTGAGTCTGATTGTGTGCCACGCAGTGGTACTCTCACCCTGTGGATATGACAGGCTGCTGCAGCCTGGGGTGACCTCAAGGACAAGGCTAAAGGGCAAGAAGTTTACATTACAGGTACAGCCTTAGTTCCCTGATCCCTTGCTTATCACATATTCTGAAGTAATGCTTTTCTCACGGCATTCATCTTTTCAGTTCCCTGATAAGAAGCTCTTTTGAAAATACTACTTTTCAGATGGACTGGAGGAAGAAAATGAATTTTCTCAGCTTGGAAAAGGCCTCTCTTTACAAAAAATACCTACCTGTTGGTTCTCTGTGATGTCAGTAGCTACACATCTGAGCACCCTGTCCTTCAGCCTCTTGTTTGGGGGCACCTACAAGTTTCCTTCAGAAGTAACTTCCTGTGAGCTCACACACATCCCATCAGCAGGTTCAGTGAATTCTCTGTCTTTAGCGCTGGTCTGGCTTTTCAGGAGGCCCCATCTCCTTTGGCTCTGTCCCTTGGTCTCCAGCAGTAGAGAGGAGATGTGAACCATGGCAGCTATGGTGGCCATGTGGAGGCACTGCCACGAGTGCCAGGTGCATGGGGGTTAGAGGTGGTAGCCATGATTTCTTACACCAGGAGAGCCTGCGCCCTCCTCACCCTTGGGACCTTGAAACAGTGAAATTCACACTCAAAAACCAATGTGTTTTTTAAGTAGTGATTCTTTTATACAGCACTGGAGAAGACCTGGGATTTGTCCTCAGAATGCTTCTACCGAGCAGTGATTTCAGAGAACTTTATACACAGAGGTGTTTCCATGAAATGACAAGCATGCCTTATTCCTGGAACCTCACTGCATTTCCAGGGGGGGAAAATTAATCCATCCAGAGATTTTAAAATTTGGCTATCCCTGAGCAGTTATCCACTCTGGGTTACAAGAAGATAAGGGTCTTTGTAGTTATCTTAGTTGTTAATCTTGTTTTAACACAGTGCAGTTGACACTCCATCTCACCAATGACAAATCACCATTTCAGCTTTCCCAGGAGCAGTGAACATGGGGCTAGTTCCCTCACCCCATCCCTAGGATTTCACACAGTCATCTGAAATTCCTTGCCTCGGAAGGAGAAATTGTTTTCTACCCACCCTGCTTGAGGATTGCGGGAAGAATGCGGTGTCCCCAGGGGCAAGGCTACCTAAAGGGGACCTACAGGAAAGCTGAGGACTCTCTTTCAGGGCTCCTTTTTCAGGGAGTGCAGGGATAGGATGAGTGGCAATGGTTTTAAGATGAAAGAGGGGAGATTAAGATTGGATTTTAGGAAGAAATGTTTTCCTGTGAGTGTGGGGAGACACTGGAACCGATTGCCTAGAGAAGTCGTGGCTGCCCCATCCCTGGAGGTGCTCAAGGCCAGGCTGGATAAGGCTTTGAGCAATCTGATCCAGCGGGAGGTGTCCCTGCCCATGGCAGGGGGGTTGGAACTGGATGGGCTTTAAGGTCCCTTCCCACCCAAACCACTCTATGACCCTAAGAGACAGCACTCACAGCCCCCTCCCCTGCCCACTCAAGCATCAACCCCTGCACCCCAGGGGCATCTGGGGGGTGCAGGGATCCCCACCCTGCCCCTCTCTTATTGTGACAAGAGCCTCGGTGTCCCCTCCCATCCCCACCGCTGAGACCCAGCAGCAGGGGTCCCATCTGGCCTCACCGCTGCCAAGGCAGAACAAAACACACTGCTCAGATCACTTGGGTCGTGTTTCTTTTACAATCCCAGGCAGTTTGCACTCGTTCCACCCCAGCATTACTTCACTTTCTGGAAAACCTGGACACAGACCTCGTCTTCAGCCGTCATGCGCTGGGAAAAGGAGCATGGAAGCAGAATTTAGTCTGGATTCCCTGCTTCTCTCCGCACTGCCACAGGCCTCCCTGCCCCCCTGGTGCCGGCTGGAGCCTCACAGGCTGCTGTGTCCTTTCCAACCCTCCCAAAGCCCCAGCAGGTCAAGATGCAGGGCAGGGCCATTGCCTTTGCCGAGCTATGTTAACTTTTAAACCCTGGAGGAGGATGTTTGTGTCAAGTGGCGGCTGCCCCCCGAGAAGCCGGGGCTAAAGTTTGGAGGTGGAAGGAAGCTGTGCGGCTGGCTCAGAGCCTGCAGCGCTCACATCATGTGTCTGCGCAGTCAACTGTGATGGAGATTTAGTGAGCTGTATGGGACCCCTTCTCACCAGATGCAGCTGGTCCCCCTCCAGCCAGTGTCTCCAGCCTCGGTTCCTCTTCTCTCCTAGCTGCTCACACACCAGCTGATCCCCCTCCCAGAAGACAGTTGTCTGAAAAAAAAAGGAGAGAGGAAGTCACCGTCCCAAGCTAAGAGGGTCCTGGCAATACAGGTTTCCGGTAACAACACTGACTGTTCCCATAGGACATATTTTCAAATGCATTTCCCTGCTCTGGTGTCTCTGGTGGCTTTTTGGGACTGATGCTCTTTGTGGGAGGTGAATGACCATCTGGCTTCCAAGTGCAACAAGAGTATTGCCAAGTGGGCTGACATCCTTCAGGACTTTGCTCCAGAGGATAGTACCCTCTGGATCCCAAAGTACTGGGTTTCTGGCTGTACAGTGCCCATTGCCTTTGCCGTGAGGGATTTACTCATAGAACCGCTTATTCCTGGACCCGTAGGGGCATGCTAGCGCTGGGCTGGGCTGTCACCTGGTTCGTGAATCACAAGCTGAGCAAGTCCCTGAACTTTTAGTGCACCCCAGCCCACTGTCAAACTGCACTGCTTGGGCTTCTCACCTGGCACTTCCGGCCGTCCACGGGTCCAAGATCTTCCTCAAACTGGACTCCCAGGTCAAAATCCATAACATAGTCCCGCAGAGAGGTGATCGTGCGGATGATCATGTGATCTCCCGTGTGGATGATCTCTTTATCAGGCTTCAGGAGGCAAACTAGTTTTCGCAGAACCACGTTGATATCTGGAGGATAAGAAGAAGGGGGCCCTTCCTCTAGCTGCATCCCCACAGAGCTAGCCCACTCTTACCCAGGGAGACCGAGTCATGGGACGTCCTCTCCCACCACTGCACAAAAGCGATGGTTGCAGACAGAATCAGAATCACTAGGTTGGAAAGGATCCACTGGATCATCCAGTCCAACCATTCCCATCAATCACGAACCCGTGCCCCTCAGCACCTCAGAAGGACCAGAAAGTTCCCAAAGCCCTTCCTCCCCCGCCAAGAGATGACAGTTTTGGAAACAGAAGGAAGCAGGAGGGGAGGAAGGAGCGGGATGGGGAGAGTAGAGTTACCTAGCGCTCGAAGGTAATTATCCATGTTCTCCTGGGAGACGAAGCGGTAATAGCCGGTGAGGTTGGGAGGCATCCCGGGGCAGAGAGTCCGGTCGAACGGCGAGGAGGAGAGAGCAGGGAGCGGGGCAGGCGCAGGGTCCTTCTCCCGGGGGGCGCGGACAAGCCCGGGACGGCCCCTGCCCCCATCATCCCCGCCTCGCCCGGGCAGGGCGTGCGAGCAGCGAGTCTCCTCCTCATCCTCCGCCCTCCGCGGCGGCTGCTTGAGTTAAACTCTCGGCTGCCGACCAGCGGCAACAGCATCCCCCGCCCCCTCCTCCCTCCCCCTTCATCTCTCCGCCGGCCCTTCCCCACGCCGCGAGGGACCTGATCCTGGTACCCCTCGTCCTGTCCCCCCTGGTCTTCATGCCCCTCGCCCTGGCACTCCATGATCTCAGAATCATAGAAACATAGAATCACCAGGCTGGAAAAGACCCACCGGATCATCGAGTCCAACCATTCCCATCAATCACTAAAGCATGTCCCTCAGCACCTCGTCCACCCGTCCCTTAAACACCTCCAGGGAAGGTGACGCAACCACCTCCCTGGGCAGCCTGTTCCAGTCCCAATGACCCTTTCTGTGAAAAAGTTTTTCCTAATGTCCAGCCTAAACCTCCCCTGGAGGAGCTTGAGGCCATTCCCTCTTGACCTGTCCCCTGTCACTTGGGAGAAGACCCCAGCTCCCTCCTCTCCACAACCTCCTTTCAGGTAGTTATAGAGAGCAATGAAGTCTCCCCTCAGCCTCCTCTTCTCCAGGCTAAACAACCCCAGCTCTCTCAGCCACTCCTCATAAGGCCTGTTCTCCAGCCCCTTCACCAGCTTCATTGCTCTTCTCTGGACTCGGTCCAGAGCCTCAACACCCCTCTTGTGGTGAGGGGCCCAGAACTGAACACAGGATTCAAGGTGCGGTCTGACCAGTGCTGAGTACAGGGGCAGAATAAACTCCCTGGACCTGCTGGTCACGCCATTTCTGATACAGGCCAAGATGCCATTTGCCTTCTTGGCCACCTAGGCACACTGCTGGCTCATGTTCAGTCGGTTGTCAACCAACAGCCAAATGAACATGAGCCAATTCTTCATGCCTCTTGCCCTGGAACCCTCAACCTTCAATGCCCCTCGCCCTCGTGGTGCCTGATCTTCATGTTCCTCACCATAGCACCTCCCAATCCTCATGCCCCTCGCCATGGCACACTCAGTCCTAATGCCCCTTGCCCTGGTACCCCTGGTCCTCACGCCTCTTGACCTGACACCCCATGACCTTCAGGCTCCTCGATCTGGCATTCCATAATCTTCATACCTCTTGCCCTAGCACCTCCCAGTCATCACACCCCTGGCAGTTCCCGATCTTCAGGCCCCTTGCCCTGGCACCCCCTGATCTTTGTACTCCTCACCCTGGCACACTCAATCCTCAGACACCTTACCCTGGCACTCCCCAGTTCTCATGCTTCTTTCCCTGGCACCCCATTATCTTCAATCCTCTCACCCCGGCACCTCCAATCTTCATGTCCCTTGCCCTGGCACCCCCAATCCTCATGTCCCTCTCTCCCTGGCACCCTGTCCTCATGCCCCTCGTCCTGGCAACCCTGATCTTCATGTTCCTTCCCCTGGTACCCACTAGTTCCCATGCCTCTCACCCTGGCACCCCCAGTCCTCATGCTCCTAACCCTGGAACCCCCAATCCTCACATCCCTTGGCCTGGCACCTCTGATCTTCACGCGCCTCATCATGACATCCCATGGTCTTCATGCCTCTCCCCCTGGTACCCTCTGATCTTTGCACCCCTCCCCCTGACACCCCCAATCCTCACACCATCTTGCCCTGGCACTCCCCAGTTCTCATGCCTCTCGCCCTGGCACCCCATTATCTTCAATCCTCTTGCCCTGGCACCCCTGATCTTCACAGCCTTGCCCTGGCACACCCAACCCTGCCCCTCTCTCCCTGGCACTCCATCCTCATATCCCTCCTCCTGGCAACCCATGGTCTTCATGCCTCTCACCCTGGCACCCCCAGTCCTCACGCCTCCTTCCCTGGCACCCCATTATTTTCAGCCCTCTCACCCTGGAACCCCTGATCTCCACATCCCTTGCCCTGGCATCCCCAATCCTCACACCTTTGCCCTAGCACCCCCCAGTTCTCACGCCTCTTGCCCTGGCACCCCATCATCTCCCATCCTCTCGCCCTGGCACCCCCTCGCCCCCCTGGGGTCCTTCCCTTGCGCCCCCTCTTCCGCACCTGCCGCCCCCCCGTGACGTCATGCTGCAGTGCGGGGCGGGGCCGCGCGCATCGCCGCCGCCGCTGCCCCTGCAGCCCCCGGGCGGGCACCGGCACCGCCACCGGGACCCGAACCGGGACCGGGACCCGATCCCAGCGCCGCCATGGGCGACCCCCGGCCCCGCGCCGCCGCCCTGCTGCCGCTGCTCTGCCTCTGCGCCGCGCTGCCCGCCGGCGCCGCCAACAAAGGTGAGCGGGGCGCGGCAGCCCCCCCGCAGCCCCCCGGCTCGCTCCGTCCCTCGCCCGGCGCCGCTCTTTCTCCCTTCTTCTCTCTCTCCTTTTGGCAGTCCCCTCGCGTCGTGCCCCTGGCCGCCCACTTGTCTTGCGGTTGTTTTCAGTTGTCGCTGTGCAGGTTTAGCTTCTATTCCCTGTCTCTTCCCTGTCCCTTCCCATTCCCATTCCCATCTCTATCCCTATCCCTTCTCATTCCCTATCCCTATCCCTATCCCCATCCCTTCCCATCCCCATCCCCATCCCCATCCCCATCCCCATCCCCATCCCCATCCCTATCCCTATCCCTATCCCTATCCCTATCCCTATCCCTATCCCTATCCCTATCCCTATCCCTATCCCTATCCCTATCCCTATCCCTATCCCTATCCCTATCCCTATCCCTATCCCTTCCCATCCCCATCCCCATCCCCATCCCCATCCCTATCCCCATCCCTATCCCTATCCCTATCCCTATCCCTATCCCTATCCCTATCCCTATCCCTATCCCTATCCCTATCCCTATCCCTATCCCTTCCCATTCCCATCCCTTCCCTATCCCTATCCCTATCCCTATCCCTATCCCTATCCCTATCCCTATCCCTATCCCTATCCCTATCCCTATCCCTATCCCTATCCCTATCCCTATCCCTATCCCTATCCCTATCCCTTCCCTATCCCTTCCTTTCCCATCCCTTCCATATCCCTTCCTTATCCCTTCCCTATCCATCCCTATCCCTTCCCATCCTTATCCCTTCCATTCCCATCCCTATCCCATCCCTTCCCACCCCTTTCCATTCCTCCCCATCCCCATCTCCATCCCCATCCCCATCCCCATCCCTTCCCATCCCTTCCCATCCCTACCCCATCCCTATCCCATCCCTTCCCATCCCTCACAGCCCACAGCGGTCTCCGAAACACGTCCCCCCATCTCCACCTTCCCATTCCATTTCATCCATCCAGAATCTGTCAATAGGAATTACTGCATATGCTAATGATGCAGGTTGCTGGTATTACGTGTTATTTGATGTGCTAAGTGTGTACAGAAAACCCTCGTGCTACAGCTCTGACATTCTGAATGCAGATGCTCTTTGACCATGCAGAGCAGTGGAGAAAGAGGTAGATTTTTAGATCTGTGGCTGTAGGCACGGGTGCCAGAAATTGGTCCGAGGGGAGCCAGTGCGTCAATAATCTGACAGGGTGGGAGAATCTTGAAAACACGTGAGGGACACGGGAGTCATCAGGGAACATGGCATCTTAGGGTGTTTTCTGTGCTTCGAAAGAGGTCGGGCTGCGGGGCGGGTGCAGCGCGGAGCTCTGTGTGTGCTGACATTGGCAGGGGTATTTATTTGTACTGCTCTGGGGCCAAGGGGCCCAGCGGTGAGGAGAGGCCTTGTAATGCTCTGGATTTTCTCTCTCCTTTGCAAATTTACACTCTGAAACATCTACCCACCTTTGGCAAATTATTTCAGATTTGCAGGAGCTTTCTTGAAGCTGGGAGGAGTCTGTATCCTAAGAATATTCCCAAAATGGTTTTTTTTCCTAATCTCCAGGAAGTAATTTCCTGAGAAATCACATTGGTGATTCCCAAGTTGCAGGTGGATGCAGCAAAGGATTTTTCTCTCTACCACCAGCATGTTACCCCAGCAACAGGGCGTATTTGGCATTTGCAGCTATGGATTCCCACCTCGGTGGTGTGGCACATGGACTAGAGCCGTCACGGAGTTGGAATCTGGTGGGGCAAAGGAGGGGTGTTGTGAAATGTGGGCACTTCACACAGGAAGGATTCCACCTGCATACTGAGCAGGATGGATGTTTCTCTGGGTTTCCTACGCAGTGCTTTATGGTCTTAATCGATATGGGGAGGGAGAAATGCCAACCCACGCTCTTCGCCGCGACACCAGGCTGGGGCTGCCCACTTGGTCCTGCTGGCTCATCCCCACACTGACCTGTCGCCCTCTCTGGCAGCATCCCCCAGCCCCAATTTGCAGGAGCACTTGGTTGTGAGGGACGCTGTCCCTTTTGAGTCAACACATCGCACCATGCCGGTACGGTGTCAGGAGATACTGTGCTGCAGAGCATGAATTCACAAATTGGAAGCAGTGCCCTTGAGGGGATGGGCTCTGTATCCTACTCCCCACCAGCTCTGAGCCACGCTGTGCTCAAAGTATTGCTCAGTTGTAATAAATCTCAATCTCCAGGGAGCGGGAGAGTGAGGGATTATCTGGGAATGGGGGTTGTAACTAGGCCATGTAATATAATCTCTGAGGCCCATTTGGCAGGGAGTGGGCATGGGGGAGGGTTTTTTAATTTGTAGTGATTTTTCTTCTCTCTCCCCTCCTCTTCCCTCCCTTTCCCTCCCCCCCAGCCCTTTATTTCTCCCTTTTCCTGCCCTGAAGCCTGTGTGATAAAGATTAATTTGCTATTTCTGGGCTTGTGACATTTTTCAGAGCCTCCTGCTGGCTGCTGCCTCCATGCCAGGCCTGGCTGGGCTCCAGCCAGTGGGATTAGCAAGGAGGGGACAAGGGAATATGGTGCTCACCATGGAGTGGGGAAGGAAGGAGCAAGGGACTCCCGGAGTAGGTCATTGCATGTGTACAGTGACTGACTGGAAACGTACCTGGGTATGTGTGTGTAGATCCCAGGCCTTAATCCAGAGGATAAGGAGTGTAAGTGATAATGGCTGCATGCAAGGCTTGCCCCTTGGGGACACCCCAAGAGAAGATGTGTCCTGGATCCTTTAATTGTGGTTTCAGTAAGCTAAAGGATTTAGCATTTGGAATCTGTCTCCAGAATCAAACTACTTCTGCCTGTTGACTTATTTATTTCTTATAACTGCATCAGCTTTCCTGGGCACCCAGTTGCCTCTCCACATATTTCTATTAAGACAGTAATGAGGCGGCCAGAGGGAACACACTGCTTCTGATGAGGTCTCCCAAGAGCCATGTGGAGTGGAACTAAAGAAAGATAAATTCTTCCTCCTAGCCTATTTTAGACTTATTGTTTTAATTCCAGGGAAGAAGGTGGGGAGGGTTGTTTGTTACCTGTCAATGTATGATACTCGCTCTTTTCCTACTGAATCTGTCATTGGTGGCTAATACATTCCTGTGCTCATCCCTTACCCCAAATCCACCTCAGCAAACAAGCACAAACCCTGGATTGAAGCTGAGTACCAGGGCATTGTCATGGAGAACGACAACACAGTCTTGCTCAACCCTCCGCTATTTGCACTAGACAAAGATGCTCCACTGCGCTATGCAGGTAGGTGGGTAATGTGTCTGGGAGTGGTGGGAGGCAGGGAGAGACCTCTGAAGAGGCAGAGACAGGGTGACATTCATCCCTGTGCTGGATTCTAGGTCTCTCCAGGAAACAATTACCTCCAAACCTTGTTCCAGAGGAGGTCCCCAGTGAAATCTGGAGGCAATTTGGGCACAGCTTGGTTTAAGATGCTGTGAGCTATTTTCATTAGGGAGAGAAATTGAGGGTGGAGTGCTGGCTTTTTGACGCAGTTATGCTATTTCCAAAGATCACATGCACAGTTCTGTGAATGCGAGCACTGGAGAAAGCTGGTAGGGCACACTTCAATGGCAGTGCTACATTCCCTCACGGTATGTACAGATCCCTGAAACTACAGACGAGGGATGTATTCCTGGTGCTTGCTTAGGCCATGCCTGGAGCTTCTTCACACATCCTCCCTCAGCTTTGGGAGACGAAAAGCGGTCCCTGTGAGCTGAACTTCAGGATTTAGGTGACCTTATCTGCAGTTCTCTGCGGTACTCTGCACATCCTGTGTGGGGGTGGATGAGACATCATGGATCTTCAAGCTCTGTCTGTCTGTCTGCAGTATATGACCTGTTTTACCTCCTCAAGGGATGCAGAAGAGAAATAAGGTGCTCCTGCAGCACTGTGGCTGTGTAGCACTAATCATAGAATCATAGAATAACCAGGTTGGAAGAGACCCACTGGATCATCGAGTCCAACCATTCCTATCAAACACTAAACCATGCCCCTCAGCACCTGCTCCAGTGCCCAGTAATTTTTCTTGATGCTGGTCAAGACTCCTTGCCGTGGGAGCAGTCTCCAGTAGAGGGCAATCCACACCATTAATAGCTGGAAGAGATGGCAGGTGGAACTCCTAGGGAACCAAAAATTGCTTGAAATGATAGGTGACAATGAGGGAGAAAGGAGACTGCAAGGAAGGAAGAAAATAAGGGAAAAGAAAGCAAGGGGCCATAATGAGCTCTCCTCAGTTGTTTTCTTTCTCCCCTTTCTCTCTGCCTTTGTGGGCGCCAGGTGAAATCTGTGGCTTCAGGATCCATGGGGCAGGGGTACCTTTTGAAGCTGTGATTCTGGACAAAGCTACAGGTGAGGGGCTGATCCGGGCCAAGGAACCAGTAGATTGTGAAGCACATAAGGAGCACACGTTCACCATCCAAGCTTATGACTGTGGAGAGGGACCTGATGGAGCAAATACCAAGAAATCACACAAGTAAGTCCATGCAGTCCTTGCTGCATGTTACAAAATGCGTTCTGTCCCAGAAACACAAATGGAAATTGCTGTGAGAATGCTTTCTTTAGCCAGAATTGTTTTCTCTAGCCTCGATACTATAACTCAACACGCTAATAAGACCCAAAGGGAAATGTTCGCTCTCTGATTCACAGGAGTGAGTACACTAGAAATGAGGGCTACTTGGCAGTTGTGTCTAAGGGTGGATTTATGTTGCTGCATATAGGCAGGAGGTCTAGATTACATTATCAGCCCTTTTGCTTTTTCTCTGGGGTGGGAAACCATTGTCCAGGCTGTAGCATGTCAACATTGCTGTGTTGAAACCAAGTTTTTTTATTTTGTCCTTGCTTTTGATGGCTGGAAATCAGACTGGTACACTTCAGCGAAGTGACTTACGCTGAAATTTAGGTGGTGCATGGCTCCATATCAGTCGATCAGCACTTATTGATGTGTCTCTACATCAGGGCCACAGTGCACGTTCGAGTAAACGATGTGAATGAGTTCGCTCCTGTTTTTGTGGAAAAGTTGTATCGTGTGGCAGTGACTGAGGGAAAGCTGTATGACCGTATCTTGCGTGTGGAGGCCATTGATGGAGACTGCTCGCCACAGTACAGCCAGATCTGCTATTATGAGATCCTGACCCCCAATATTCCCTTTCTGATTGACAATGACGGTAAGAATCCACACTTACCACGAGCACATCACTCCCCCTTTCCTGCTTTGCTCCCTCTCTGCCAGTCCCATTTGCTGGCAAAGCTATGCTATTTGAATTTTCTAGCACTGCTGATCTCTCTCTCTCCTGGTGCAGAGATGCAGCAGCCATTTTGTGGGATGCTATAGCTTGTTATAGAGTGACACTGTGTGGGGGGAAATCAACCTCTTTTTGGTTGGTTTTGTAGCTGATCAAAAATAAGAGTGATTTCTAGAAGGAACATCTTTGAGGAGACTTTCCCTTGATCTCTTTGTTTTGCTAACCAGGGAACATCGAGAACACGGAGAAGCTGCAGTATAGTGGAGATCGTGTCTACAAATTCACAGTGACGGCCTATGACTGTGGAAAGAAGCGGGCTTCTGATGATGCCGAAGTGGAAATCCAAGTGAAACCCACCTGCAAGCCCAGCTGGCAGGGTATGTGCTTTGTTGGGTGGTATGAAACCTCTAAACACACTTAGGT
Source organism: Clamator glandarius (assembly GCA_033459285.1). NCBI lineage: Eukaryota > Metazoa > Chordata > Aves > Cuculiformes > Cuculidae > Clamator > Clamator glandarius. The sequence continues at coordinate 6,321,975 of JAUNZM010000147.1, read as the reverse complement.
CTTCCCTTTGCTTTTCCTAAACTACTGCTCAGTCGTATTCCTTGGAAACGTTTATATGTAGACATGCAAATTTGTATGCTCATATATATGGTTACATTGTGGCACCAACCCATCAGTTCCTTCTAATGGGATGCAGCAGACCTCTAAGTCTGTTGCAAAGCCTCTGGAAAGCAAATCTAACATTGAAAATTCATTCCTTGGATTACTGTGAACTACTCTGTATTTGGCAAGGCTGTATTCAGTCTAGATTGGTTTTGGTTCTGCTTATCTTGAGGATCTTTGGGTTTTCTAGCAGTGCTGCATGCCTACAGCTTCACCTCAGTGTGTATAATTAAGGGGAAATCCAACACACTTAAATATCTGATCTGCCTGATAAGAGAGGTTGACAATCAAAGGAGGGATACTACACCAGTACTAGCTGTAGATGAGAATTTGGAGTCTCCATGCTTCTAGGAAGTCATTCCTTGCCAGCTGCATAAAGTTGACTTTTCAGCATGGGGAGGGCCAAAAATCTCTCTATTTCTGGACTAGTCCATAGATGCCACTTGTGTGTGTGCCACATGTTCTGGTCTTGGGCCCTTGGCAGGACCTAATCCTTCTCACTCTTCTTCTTTAGGCTGGAACAAGAGGATCGAGTACACACCAGGTGCAGGCAGCCTTGCGCTCTTCCCCAGCATTCACCTGGAGACCTGCGATGAGCCCTTGTGGAACATCCAGGCCACAGTGGAGCTGCAGACAAACCACGTGGCCAAGGGCTGTGACCGGGATAACTACTCCGAGAAGTCGCTACGCAAACTTTGTGGTGAATCAATGCTTTCCTGGGCTAAGGGCAGCTATGGCACAGCACCCTGCTCCTTCTCCTGGAGGGGTTCACGGTGGCAGCTCTGTGCTTCACGCAGTAGAGATGCTGGGGGACACATTCCTCATATCTGCTGTGGTCAGTGGTGTTGTGAGGAAACTTAACTCACACGCTGCCTTGAGGGGCACTGGGCACCCTGCCTGTACTTACAAAGGGGTCCTCATGCTTTCCTTGCTGGGAAGCCAGAGGTTTCTGTACATTGCTCCATTCCGTGGAGTCTGTGGGACTTCGCTTAGCATGGGTGGAAAAGTCACCATCCTTCTCCAGACAGAATGTATAGGCAACTCCTCTCCGTGTGCTCTGGGGCATTGCAGAGAGCGCTCTAGCACCCTCATCATCTGTTACCCAGTTCCCAGGCTCCTTATTCCCCTGGGCTGACATTCCTTTCTTGGTAGGTGCTGCCTCAGGAGAGATTGACCTACTGCCTGTGCCTAGCCCCATGGCGAACTGGACCGCGCAGCTCTCTGTGCACTACAGCCAGGACAGCAGCCTCATCTACTGGTTCAACGGCAGCCAGGCAGCCCAGGTGCCTGTGGTGAACTGGCTGAGTGCCCATGAGGGGCTCAGTGACCACTTCACCCTGTCCGTATGGATGAAGCACGCCGTGGTGCCGAGCAAAGGCAGGAGAGAAGAGGAGACGGTGATTTGCAGTACAGTGCAGAGTGGTAAGACTCTTTTCTTTTGTCCTGGGGTGGTGACCCTTCTGCCCGCTGCCTCTAACTGTTAGAAGGGGTTGTCCCTGCAGGTGGAAATCTTTGTGTTCCGGGGGGGGAACTTGGGCAGGGGTCCCTCCTTAGGACATGACGTTTTGTGTGAGTAGTTGAGCCCGCTGTGAGCACATGTGGCTGAGTGCCAGTTGTGCAGACAGTTCTGGGCTCTGTCTAGCGAGACTGCTCTGAGTTGCGATGCGTAACTCTCTGTACTTGTCCTTGGCAGAGGAGGGCTACTCGCATTACTCTCTGTCTGTGCACGGCTGCCGGATTGCTTTCCTCTACTGGCCATTGCTGGAAAGTGCAAGGCCTGTGAAGTTTCTCTGGAAGCTTGAGCAGGTCAGGAAGCGTTTGCCTATTCCCCGTGTCCCTCCTCCTTCTGCCCTTCGCTGATCTCTTCCTCTGCTGTCTGATATAGGTCTGTGATGATGAATGGCACCACTATGCCCTCAATCTGGAGTTCCCCACTGTCACACTCTATGTGGATGGTGTCTCTTATGACCCTGCCCTCATCCACGACAATGGCCTTATTCACCCCCCTCGTCAGGAACCCTCACTTATGATAGGAGCCTGCTGGACTGGTGAGTGCCCACTGCCTGAACCATGCTCTTTCCGTATGGGAAATGAGTGGAGGGAGGTCCAGAAGAGATGAAAGAAACACCAGCCAATACTAAAGGATGCAAACATATTGTAGCCATTTTGCCTCCTTGGCACCAAAGACAGTGTGGATCCTTCCTCACTTATGGACCAAGCCAACACACCTTGATAATAATAGCTCAGGGGCAAGTGTCAATGGCAGCTTTGTTGAGAACAGCAGTAGAACATGCAACGGAAAACCAACTCTAAGGCAGAGGAGCATTGAAACTGTACTTCATCCAGACATTGGCCTTTCTATCAAAGCTTTTCACTAGACAACACTATTTGTGCTACTGGTTGTATTGATGGGAATTTCTGTGTCTTGAGGGTCTATATGAAGAAAAAAACCTTCTTTAGAGAAATTGGCTTGGAGGGCAAAGATCAGGTTAGGAACATAGTCAAGCCACTACCAGATTAAAACCGGTTCTGTGGAGATGTAAGGCTGCATTTCCCAGGTCTTTCAATTCTCCTGCAAGACTGGAGCAGGTCAGAACTGAAGGAATTTGCCTGCTGCTTGCAGAAATTTCCAGTAAGAAATTTCCAGTAAGAAACTCCAGCAGAAATTTCTAGCAAGATCAAATCTTTACCATAATACTGCTTCTCCTTGGTCAAGGGTTTTCCCACAGCTCTGTACTCTGAATTTGGTACTTTGCAACCAATAAATATTAGTCAGATTGGGATGCCCTCCTGGAACCATATGAGTTTCAAAGGGATGTTGAGAATGTGGCTTGTTGCAAACATGGCTAAGATGATGTTCCATAAATGGGAATCAGTTACTTCTCAGAATAGATATCACAGGGAAAGGATAAAAAAAAAAAATCCAAACAAAACTATACTTCCTCCCTTTTATGAGTCACTCATCCTACAGCCTCACTATCACCTTTGTGACAGGAACTTTTACCTCTTTCATCTGTGATATGCTGTCTCTAGGGTTGAGGGGTGCACTGTCTGGCACAGGATTCTGAAGCAGTTCTTTTGGACTGGCCAATACACGCACTCATATAGATACTTGCCTGGCCTTGTAACTGCCCTCTTCCAATGCCTTATTGCTTGTCTGAATGCTCTCCTTTTGCAGAGGAGAAAATCAAAGGAAATGAGAGCTCCGCTGATACTGTACAAGGTAGGGAAAAGAAAGAACATGATTCTCTTCCCCTTTTCACCACGCATGACTGTCACTTCTTGCATGGTACCTTCCTCACAGAGCTCCCCCATTCCTGCCCTGCCTCCTCCCACCACCATGGGAGGAAAGCCCTTATTCAGCAGATTGATCCTTGGGACCTTGGTATCTGTGGAGCATGAAAAAGGGCTGATAGAGGACTACAGCCTGCTTTGAGAGATGGAGTCTGTTTTTTGTGTCGAGAAAGTGTCCTTATGCCTGATCATTAAAACTGATCTCTGAAGAACACAAAAATCATTAGAGACATCGGGAGATGTCACCTCATCCCTATCTATCTATGGAACCTATAGTTTCTCTTAAAAGCCCTCACAGGAAGCAGAGTGAGAAGGGGACAAGAAATTGTTTCCATCTGGCATTCAACGGTTTGGCAGAAACTTCTCTATCCTACCCACCATTCACCACCCTTGTCTTTCTTTTGGTCTGTTTTTCACACTTTTTTCCACCTAGAATTCCAAAAATTATCATCTCCTTACTTCTGCATACCCCCTCTTTTTGTTGTCTTTGCTTTTCCATGTCTCCTGCAGCCCTCTGTCTCTCTCCATCTCCTTTAACATCTGTATGTCCTTCACACTGTCACTTCTGTTGTCTTTGTTCTCTTCCTCACCATGTCTCTCACACCCTCCACCTCCCATGTTTCCCTCAGGAGATCCTCTGTCGATCCACCACTACTTCCATGGTTACTTGGCTGGCTTCAGTGTACGCCCTGGTAGCTTGGAGAGCCGAGAGGTTATTGAATGCCTGTATGCCTGCCGTGAGGGGCTTGATTACAGTGACTTCGACAGTTTGGGCAAAGGGATGAAGGTATGCCCATCTGCCCAGCTTGCATGGGTCTCCTCCACTACCCTACCCAGCCTTGCTTCCCAGGACTTTGCCTGCTCCCCCACCTCAGACAACTCCCTACCTTTCTCCTTTGTGTCTCTCTTAGCCTGCACTCTTGGCATTTGCCAAGGAAACCTGAGTGTTTCCTTCTCTTCCATCTGCAGGTTCATGTGAACCCTTCTCAGTCCCTGCTCACATTGGAAGGTGATGATGTGGAAACCTTCAACCATGCGATCCAGCATGTGGCTTACATGAATTCCCTGCGTTTTGCTACCCCTGGAGTCAGGCCACTCAGGCTTACCACTGCTGTCAAGTGAGTAGACAAGGCAGCACCTCTAGCTAAGTTCAGAAAGAGGATTACTTCTCTTTTGACTAAAATTCACCTTTTATTTTAATTCTGTTGATGGTCTCAACATGAAAATAAACATTAAAGTATCCAGTAGCCAAATGGATACCATAAAACTAGGTCCTAGTGTCCATGCAAATAGCAGAACTTCTACCTTCAGTCATGGTATTCCAGGCATGTGGGCTGGTTTTAATTTTCTCTGTTGTGTGTGGATATGACCTAGTCATTTGGAACTGAGTGATGTCATTCCTACCATACCTCTTTGTCTTGCTCAGCAGGCTATAGGGAAGCTTTAGGAAGAGTACCTGAAAAAGGATATTCCTTTCAGGGGCAGTAATGGGCAAGTGATCTTTTCATGTTGGGGGAATCTTGGGCCAACTGATACTTTCTACTTCTCTCCTTCAGGTGTTTCAGTGAAGAGTCCTGTGTCTCCATTCCTGATGTGGAAGGTTACGTTGTGGTGCTACAGCCTGATGCCCCTCAGATCCTGTTAACTGGCAATGCCCACTTTGCCCATCCTGCATCAGACTTCGAGGCTTCTGATGGGGTCCCCCTGTTCCCCAACCTCCAGATCACCTGCTCTATTTCTCACCAGGTGGAGGCCAAGAAGGATGAGAATTGGCATGGAACCGGTGAGTGGAGTACAGGGCGAGTTATAAGAGATGAACTGGGAAGACCTGCAAGTGTGCTGCTGACCTGCAGGGGAAGTGGAGTCCTTCATGACACTGAAATAGGAGAAAGTTTGCAAATATAGAAGCAAGGCACGTTGTCTGTCAATATGTAGGCTAATCGGTTCTTATCCCTTTCTGCTCCTCCTTGTACTTTTTCTGTCCACTCAGTTCCTCACCTCACTCTCTTCTTCTTCTTTCCCAGACTGCCCTTTCCTAATCCTTTTTACATTTTACCTACATTTCCCTTTATTGAATCCAGCACTGGATGGATGTGCTGCATGTTACTCTCTCTACTCCTACACTCAGTCTCCTCCTGCTTCCTTCTCTCCTGCTTTCCTTATTTCTCCCCCTGCCATCTCTTCCTGCATCACTTATTCCTGTGAATTCCCCATTCAGTTTTCTCACGCCGTATAATATTTTGCCCCTCAGTTTCCTTCCATAATCCTCAGGTTACTTCTCTGCACTCTATGCTCTACACGTCCTTTCACTTCTTTCATATATTTTCTGGTAATGGGATTTTTTGCTCATAGTTTTCAGTTTAGCAGCTTTACCTTCCCTCAAACAATGATGAGTTTCTTGATGTAGAGCAGATTGGTCTTAGCCCTGTTGAAAGCCGTTAGTCATTGAGTGGAGTTGCCCTTGTAAAGATCAGATTTCAGCCATGGTAACCAGCAATTGTGAGACAAGGAGAAGCTTTCAAAAGCACTCAGAGTCTGGGGATGTGTTACAGAGTTGTTCCTAATTTGCACATTGTCATTGTCAACGGAGTCCTTACAGCCAAGATGTGTTATCATGAATCATGAATGCTGATTATAGCATGTTGTTGCAAAATAAAGTCACTTTGTTATGTGCATAAATAATGTCATTAGAACCAGGGGGACTCCTCCAACAAGGAACTAGTCCGACAGTGAATTTGCTCAGGGTCAGTTAAGGAAGCGGGTACCAGTCTGAGTAACTCCTACCTTTGCTAGTGGCTGACTGGCTTTCTGGCCCTGTCTTCTTCCTATCTGCATCTCAGTGACAGACACAAGAATGTCAGATGAGATTGTGCACAACTTGGATGGCTGTGAGATCTCATTGGTAGGAGATGACTTGGACCCAGAGAGAGAGTATCTGCTCCTGGATGGAGCACTGCTGCAGCAGCGGGGCCTGGAGCTTGTTAATACCTCTGCCTACCTGACCATCACAGGTATGTCCTTTCTTTGGCCATGGCTGTCTAATTATCCTTCTCACTCACTGCCTGTCAGGCATTGCTAGGAGAAGCATTTAACCCAGTGTTAGAGAAGCACTGGTGTACTTTGTGAGACTCTGAAATGTAATCATTTGTTTAACTCCTGGCTTTTGGAAGTCCCAGGCCATTTGCTTAGGGATGTGGCTCCTCCTCCTGCAGGCAGCATGATGTTTGAGCTCTGACCGAGGCATCTAGAGCACCTCCTGACTTCTCATTGCCCTTGGGTTTGGTTGTCTCAGATGCCAGCAGCATTTTGTCTGACATGACTGGGGGACTGCACATCCCACAGATTGTGGACTGGTACAACGCTATTATACTCTCCAGAAATTAACAGTGCTGTTGCTCTTGATTCTTCCTTCCCTTCCGTGTCTTAGCAGTGCAAACAGGGATTTAATCAGATCCTTTGCAGCCAGCTCCAGCTCTCCTCCCTTCCCAATATTAATAAACCCAGTGTAATGTTGGATTCCCCTATTGCTCCCAGTTACTACAGGATTATGATGTCAGATGACTTTGAAGCAGGAGCTTCCTCACTCCATGCCAGTTCTCTCTTCTTGTGTCAGGTGTGGAAAGCATTGCAGTTTACGAGGAAATACTACGCCAGGTCTCATATCACATCAACCACGGTGCTGCTCTTTATGAAAGGAAGTTTCACCTGTCCTGCACTGAGATGAACGGACGCTACTCCAGCAATGAGTTTACTGTTGAGGTACAAGGTCAATCATACACATAATAGGTGGTCATGCGTGCATGGGGAGGACATGGTAGACACCAATGCACACAATGTAGGATGTACTGCGATGAACACAGGGTCTCTCTCTCACTCTGGTCTTTCTGCAGGTGAATGTCCTCCACAATATGAACCGAGCGGCTCATCCTAACCATATTCTGAGTTCCCAGCAGTTCATACACCGAGGCCATCATTTACCCCCAGAGTTATCTGGGCACAGCTTGGCAAGCACCCATAACAACCCAAGTATGTACATTATTTTTGGGTTTATTCCTTTAGGTCAGGATGTTGATTTTCTAATATCCTATAGCAGAAGATTCCTTTCAGGATCCCTAAACACATCTTACTGAGCTCTCATTATAATGTCCTGTCCCACTCTTCGTTAGCAAATGGACTGCAGCCTGTGTCAAATTGTATTTTAGAACTTGGTGCAACAATCCTCCTCTTCCCAGCTGTCCTTGCCTTGATGCAGCAGCAGTCTGAAATCTCCACCTGAGAATGTCTAAAAAGAACAACTGTAACCTGGTGCTTTTTCATAAGTGCACCTTGCAAAGGCACTATGGAGGCTTGGCCAATGTAATTTCAGAAAGAAGCTTCAACAGCAGGAGAGAAACAAAAGAATCAAGACCTGTCACTGCTCTAAAATCCCAGATGGGATTAGTTGGTCATCAGCACAGCAGAAAAATATAGGAGACAGCATCACACAGAGAAGAGGAGGATTCTTGCCCCCTCAAACAAAGGACAGAAAAGCTTAAAAGCTAGTCCAGAGATTACATTTGCTGGTTTGTCCTGGCAGGCTTGTGCCACAAGCATGACTGCAGCCTAACTGACCCCACCTAGGCTGTGAAACCTCTAGGACTGTTGTGGAGAACCCTGTATTGGTTTTGGTCCCCTGTTGCAGGGAACATGGAAAGCACCTTTGGTGCTGACTTTTGGCTCCCAGCAGCCAATCCCAAGCTGGTCCAGTCCTGTGACCGGTACTGAGCTACTGCAGAGAGAGACACTAAAAATCAGCCTTTGCCACTGCCTTCCCCAACAATGCCCAATAGCAGCAGCAAAGGAAAAATTGTCCCTGCTCTGCAGAACCACCCAGAACAAATCCATGGAGGGCCAGGATAGGTTTTGCCGGCAGGTGGGCATCTGGAATATCAACTCAGGCTACAGATATAGAACAAACTTGTGGGAGCCAGGCTAAGGGTTTAGATGAATTTCAAGTTTTCTCCTGTGGTGAAGCCAGGCTTTGACTGTAGCATTAATTAGAACACCACTATAGACCTCACCTCTGCCCTGTATGCAAAGCAGACATCTTTTGGCTTCCTTCTTTTTCTACTGCCTGCACAGTAATCAAACCCTCTGAAAATTGTCCTTGTGCCCTTAGAGGCTGTCCACAGCGCACATCTTTCCGGAAGGAAAGGATACAAATGGCCTCTGTGCGACATGTTCTGGTGACTTCTGCAGATGAAGATGTGCAGAGTCCACAGGCTGGGCCGACATCAGAGGATGCCTGGACCGAGGTGTCCTGGCAGACTTTGTAGGCCTCAAGCAAAGACACAGCACCTGAGGGCGGGAACTGCCTGTGCTTGGGGGATTAGAAAAACCAGGATGTGTTCCTGCCTACACCGAAACCCCAGTCTCTCCCCAGGAATCCCAGTTCCTGCAGGTCAGGTTGGAAATGCATGCGTCTGTGACAGGCTCTAAGCACTTCTTTATTTGCTTTCTCTAAAGTGGTCCCCAGTGCTGCCACTGTCATCATTGTGGTGTGTGTGGGCTTCCTGGCACTCATGGTGATCCTCGGCATCCTGCGCATCCACTCCTTGCACCGGCGGGGAGTGGGGCAAGAGGTCCCTGGGGCTGCTGACAGGGGGCACGTGAGCACTGGAGGCAAAGAGAGCGACATATTCTGGGACGACTCAGCCCTCACTATCATAGTTAACCCCATGGAGGTGAGGAGCAACCTCAGTGGCTGTGGCCGGGTGGGTGGCTGAGGTGCCAGATCCTTCCCCTTACCCCGTGTTTCTCCTCCCCAGTCCTACCAGAGCTGCCAGGAGAGGGCAGCTGAAAGCGGCAAGAGCAGAGGGAGCGAGGGCATGGAGGACGAAGATGACAGCACTGACTCAGAGACACCGGACTCCCTGGACAGCAATGACGTGGATGACCGACACATCATTGGCAAAAGCAACGGCTCACACTGCTACTAGGAGCTTTAAAACACCAGTGCAAGGATCCTCCCAAAACATGTGGCTGGGAGGAAAAGGTGTCTTACTTTTAACTTCTGTTCCCCACCGTGTACACACGCTCTCCTCCCTCACTTGTCATTTCTGCCTCCCATGTTCCTTCATCTTCTGCCATTCTCATTGTGGACATTCCCTGCATTGGTGATTCCCCCCCATGCAGCTCTGGAGAAACGTGTTGGGGCACTTGCACATGACCGTGGCACGCTTCAAAACCTGGAAAGAATAGAAATTTGGAAGGAGGAGCCAGCCATAGGGCTCAGAGGGGGGTTTCTCATAACCCCTCCCCAGATATTATATATATATTGTATATTTTTTCAATGTTGTCGTTTAAGGTTTATTCTCGTTTCATGCAACAAAACCACCACTGCAGCTTGTGTCGCTTTGTAAAATTGTCGATACTCCTGAACTAAATGAATGAAGGCAAGAAAGATGAGGAAACAAAGTGGATTTTAAAATAAATGGATTTCAAATAAAAAATTCAGGGCTTCTGCAGTTTCTTGGTATAAGCTGGGAAAGAAACAGTCAGTGTAGCCTCTAGCGTGAGGCTGGAGATTGTCCAGAGTATGTTTTTACTGAAATTACTACCTTATCTCAGGGAAGGGCTACAATTTTTAGGGTATGTGTTGGAACAAGAAGAACACATCACCCGTGACCCTACCTGTAACCTTTCTGACAGTCAAAATACAAAACCTTCCTCAGGACACAGGGCTAGAAACCCACAGAGACATAAGGCATCCCAGCCTGTCACAGGCAAATGTGATATTCTTGATTACATAAAAAATAAGGCTTTTTTTTCCATATACTTCATGTATCATCAGTAGAAACAGGCCAAGTCCTCAGCTTCATCCACCTTTTCACCTGCTCCACTTGCCTTACTAGCATAGAAGAGTATTTTTCACACCAGGAATTCCAACTTGTACCAGAACAGCCCAGCATTTCTGAGGGAAGGAGGTGTCCTCTTTCTGTTGGGAATGGAGGGGATGTAAACAACAAGATATTGGCAAAGTGCGGCTATGAGCCCGGTCGCAGGAGTTGTGAGAGTAACGCTTCATAGGAGGTTGTGTTTCTTCCTGTGACCTATTTGGTCTGATTATTCAGACCCTACAAGAAGAAAAGAGAAGTGTCAGGCAGCTGACAACCCCAAGGCAAACGGCTGCAACATGTTAAGGACCCAAAGGAAGATTCTGCAACAGGACATTTGCTGGCAGCCATGGCTGAAAACCTCCTTAGAGGCAGAAAGGTAGCACAGCAGGTGAGAGTGCCCTCTGAGGGTACGTGTCAGCACAAGATCTCTGCTTGCTGCAGTTTTCTCAGTCTATGTTCCGGCCCGTCTTCTTGTCCAACTGTGCACACACTATGGTTGTTACTGTGTCCCAGAGAAATTAATATGCTGAGGCTGTCTAAGGTACTCTTATGCATTCTTCTTTGTCTCCTTCCCTGTAAGTTCCATGCCCTTGTTTCATACAGGGAGCTTACAGCAGGCACTGTCAAACCAGTGCCCTGACATCCTGAAGCACTGGAATAATACAAGTCTCCAGAAAGAAGAAAGGCTACATTGTGCATACTGGAACCAAGAACCTTGCACAAAATAGTCTTACATTCCAAGAATGCCATGCCTGGCCCAGTTCTGATATGAGATAAAAAGCACCATGCTCTCTGAGCATGGAAAAAGACCAAGTCTCAGGACCACGAAGTCCCTGTATCTCTACAGCAATCTCGGTCATCCAGGTGCTTACAAGGTGGAAGAGGCCAAATATACGATGAGTTCGTAGGTAGCCATCATGATAGCTGCGTTTGGAATCTGACGGATCAAGTGAGCCAGGAGCCCTCGGTACAAAGCTAAGGGGCCCTCTTCATGGACCACGAGCTGCAGAGTCTGTATAAAGGAACGGTATCGTGACCCTTCTTCTCGCAACCGTGTGCGAATGACCTCTGGAGACACAGAAAGGGAAGTAACATTAGCAGATTGATGCTATGGGTGTGACAACTCTCTTGCATTGAGGGGGACAGAAGCAAGGAGTGTGAACCTACTCACCATGTGGATACGCGATGCACGAAGCACACGTTTTGGAGACAGCAGCAGCTCCCATTAGTCCAAAGAAATCGTAGCTGTTTGGTGAAACTGTGAGCGGAGGAGACAGGGAATGATGGCTGCTCTTCAGCTTCTGTTTCAGTGCTTCATAGATGACAAAATGTATGATGGTCTCTGACACTCCAGCATAGGAGGCAGTGACGCCGCGGTAAAATCCACGAAGGCCTTCAGTGCGGTACACATGCACGGCACATTGGAAAGCATTGTTGGCCATCTCCCCCTTCACCCTGTAACAAGGACGGAGGGTTAGAAAGGCAAACTGCTCCACTGACTTAAAATGTTCTTGGGAAAACAACTGATTGACTTCCCCAGCATGCATTGCAGGCTGATGCTCTGATGGCCAGTCGCAGACTCCTAACCAACCTAAACCAGTCCTGATTTGACATGCAGTGGCTCTGGGTTGTTGGCTGGCCTTACCTGGCTTCCAGCTGCATCCTAGTTTTCACTAACCAGATAGGGTTGGTGAGTGTGGCACAGGTAACGCCTAGAAAACGGAAAATAAAGATTGCTCTGAGCACTAGGATCACATTGACAGTTTGCGAGGAAGTGCGAGTCTACCAGCTCTGAATTCTGCTTGGCAAGCTGCAGGCATTTGCAGCTTCAGAATGACCTCGAACTCCCACAGGAGAAGACACTTCAGGGCAGACTATTTGATTCTCCTTCTCCTTTATTCCAGCCTTTGTCTATTGGTGGCAATTAGATCCTCTGCCTCCAACATTATTACAGGCCCTGGTGTTACAAAGAAGTGGGAAACAATGGACTAAACTTTTAAGAGGAGAAGATTTTGTTAGAGAACTGGACTAGATCAAGAGAAATGATCCTGTGAGTGGTCTAAATTACATACTGCCTTTTCCCTCTCACAGCTGAATGGAGTTCTTTTCCTGGTAGCAGCTGAAGGGTTAAAGACTTGAAGAGCTGAGCCCAAGAAAACTGAAGAGTGATAAAACTCTTCTGGTTACTCAAGGAACCCACTGCTCCAGGTAGGGGGGGATAAAACTTCAGAAGAGAGCAGCACTGACAGGAGCGACAATGGGGAAGGAATTAAACTCATTTGCACACAGATAGAAGGACTCCTTAGCTCTGATGCAAGACAGAAGGGGCTTACCTGCACAGGCTGCCGACAGCATGTGTACTTTCTTAGACTCCGGTAGAAGGACATCATTGAGCCTTTCCTTAGCACCAGAATAGGTAGCAAAATATATAGCACTGGTTGGAAAGAAATACAGATTAGGTTACAACTCATCTACAGGGAATAGTAACAGCATTGCCGTAGGGTGTCACTCCAACTGTTCTTACTCCCAATACAGATTTGTCTAATGCGATATCGGATACCATCTATACTAGGTCCACAGCAATTATCTTATCTTATCTTAAAACTATGATTGGAAGTTCCAAAAAGTGTCTGTGTGAAGGGCCCTGTAGCACAACGGGCACAGGGCCCAGACTCCTTTCAGAACGTGAAGCAATAGCTGTCACAGAAGTCATAGAATCATCGAGTCATTTAGGTTGGAAAAGACCTTTAGTATCATTGAGTTCAGCTGTAAGCCTAACACTGCCAACGAAGTCCACCAGTAAACCATGTCCCTAAGTTCCACACCTACATGTCTTTTAAATACCTCTAGGGATGGTGATACAACCATTTCCCCGGGCAGCCAGTTGAATACAGTGCATGATAACCCTTTAAAGGGTTAGTATAAACTATTCTCAGGATGCAGTACTCACCGGGTAGGAGCCACCCCAATAAGGTTTGGCCCCAGACCTCGGAACAGGGATCGCATGCCTTCCTTCTCAAGGATGTCCCTATGGAAGGAAATGAACAGAGAAATCAGCATAACTAAGCTGAGGCTCTCCTATTCCTTTTCCTCCTTCATTCTTCAGTACTTCTTGTAGCATCCTCTCCTTGCCTCCAGTGTTATCCTTTTTCTGCCCTACTTTCACTTTTTGTGTAGCCATTTCTCCTCTCTTTTTCCATCATTACTTCTTGTACTTGCTGACACAATGACTCTGGGTCTGATCAAATCACTAATTCCTCATTGTCCCAAAAGCTTCCTTGCAGGCTCTGAGTTCAGAGCACACTTCAGCTGTGAGAAGCAGATGTACCTGAGCTCTGATGAAACTTCTCACCAACTTCCGGAGCCTCAGCTCAAACGCTGCTTCCATCTCTCTCTCTCTCTCTCTCTCTCTCTCTCACTCTCCCCGCATCTGATGGCCAAACCTTCACCTCTGTGGTGCTAACATGCACGCTGTCCTATCCTACTCACCTCAGTAACCTGAGCACTCCGGGAGATGGTGGGGTAGAGTTTGTCAGCTTCAAACTCATTGCTGGCATCTGCATCTCTGAGAGGCACAGAGGCCGCAGTGTCAACTGGGATGACTGTAGACGTGTCTTTACTACTTCCAGGGGACAGGTCAGGATGGCTCCAGCTGTGCCACCACATCTAGGGCATAAAAAAACATGTAAGAATGACTCCTGTGCAGGAATAGGTCAATAATTCTGACCCTGCTCATCCACAGTCTCTCCCCTCAGGGAGAGAAGATTAGGTCCCCTAGCCTGCGTCACACGTGACCTCCTGCTCTGACACTGATTAACGTAATCATGGTTTAACTTGGGACATCTCCTGGCAGCCTCATTCTGAAACCCCATTTGGTATTTGAGACAAACAGTCCCAAGTCCAGAGGGATTCAACAGACCCTCTGCTCAAAGCTGCTGATCTTTGCATTCAGAATCTCCCAGAGTAAATACTTCTGCAGCCAACCTCATTGCAATGCTTTCTGCTGACATCACCAGCACTGTTCCTCACACCTCCTCAGAGCAGCACTGGCTCTGAAAGCAGCAGCATAATGCTCTCCGACCCCTCAGCCTGCCTGTGTCTTCAACCCATAAGCCATTCAGCCCCACATTTGCAAGGCCCTGTGAGAAAGATCTTTATTTTCTGCCAATAGCCAGGCTTACTCCCAGCCTCACTTGCTTAATGAAAGAGGGCCCCAACCTTCAGCAGACAGAAGCTATTTTTGGAACTCCCGAACTATCACCATCTGTGATACTATCACTACTCACACCTCAGTGATGCTGAAAGGATATGTATCCCCTTTTTCTCTTTGTCCCCCCAAGGGACAAGTCAGAATCAGAGAACCAATATGTTCGGTTCTCAGCTTCTGCCTCTTCAGATCCTTTGCCTAACAATTCCATTCTTCTAGAGGATGCTCAGCATCTGAAAGACCGTTCTGATGTGGATTTGCATGGAACAGCTGTGCAAGAGGCTTTAAAGAACAGACACATGTTCACGTCCACTATAGCCAAACGTGCTTGGTTTCACAAGAGATGGAAGCGTAAAAAAAGCCCCAAGGAAAAAAAGGCCAACCAAAGAACTGTAAGATATCAGGCAAGAATCAAGTATATCAACAGAATTACAAGTGTTGATAGTACAGACAGCAAATGGCTACAGTTCTGATGAATTCTTTTGAAGCAGTCCATACAGCCCAGCACACACATATGTGGCTCTTGCAGCCTTTGCTCCAAGGGCTTCAGTTACTGCCTGCAGCAAAAAAAAAGAGAAAGAAAAGAAGAGGGCCAGATGCCTATTTCAACGAAGACTGAGATGAAGATCTGCAAGCTAGAAGGTTGTGTAGCTAATGATGCCAGCAGACAGCAGCTAGTTATGCTACTCCACTACACAAATGCTGCTTTGTCAAGCCCTTTGCAGATCTACGTAGTGATGAGCTACAGATCAGGAGATTGGCATCAATTTCCCTCAAGAGACATGATGAGTGGTGGGAGTCTGGGATCAGGTGGAACATAACCAAAGGACTTAGCTCAAGCTCACAAGCCAGTAAAAACAGTAAAAATCATGGCCCAGGGTGTTGGGATGAAGAACAGACTGCCTACTTAGTGGTCTGGAGTCATATGAGGCAGGGCCTCCTTTTACAGAGGCCATGTTCATTCTTCCCATGTAGACCATATTCATTTAGAGGTCCAGCAGTCCTGTTCTTTACCACAGCTTATACTAATTTGCCTGATACAGGTTCCAGAGTCACAGCCTTTTTGGTTTTTTGATGACAAGTGTAGCTTCCAGCTCAGGTGAAGACTGAGTAGTGGTGAGGGGTCACAATGTCTAAGAAGTCTGAATAGAGCAGTTTTGACTACTTATCTAAAAGTTGAGCAAATACTACAACAGGACATCACTTAGAAAAGCAATTACTTGGTATTCTAAAGCTTTTTCTCTCTAACAGTGCCTAAGGAGGCACAACGCTATGTAATGTTTTCCTAATACCTCATTTTTTCAAGAAGCCCCTATATGAGCATGGTGAGGGTATGAACTTGAACCCATGCCTCCCATATGTATAAAAATTTCCTGAGCTAACATTCCTCATGCTTCTGACGTACACATAATAGAAAATAATTTTAAAAGCAGCCATAAGAGTTAAAGAAACTGTTACTCTTTAGCATGGCGGTCATTTAATCGGCAGTAAGAGAGTTGGAGGCTATGAGAACTCATCCGGAGCACTGAGTCCAGTTCTGGAATCCTGAACATAAAAAGGATATGGAGCTGTTGGAACGGGTCCAGAGGAGGGCTACAAAGATGATCAGAGGGCTGGAGCACCTACCCTGCAAGAACAGGCTCAGAGAGTTGGGGTTGTTCAGCTGGAGAAGAGAAGGCTCCAAGGAGACCTTATAGCAACCTTCCAGTACCTGAAGGGGCTGCAGAAAAGCTGGGGAGGGACTGTTTACAAAAGCTTGTAGTGATAGTATGAGGGGGAATGTGTATAAACTGGAGAGGGGCAAAGTTAGAGTAGGCATAAGGAGGAATTTCTTCACACTGAGAGTGGTGAGGCCCTGGCACAGGTTGCCCAGGGAAGCTGTGGCTGCCCCATCCCTGGAGGTGTTCAAGGCCAGGTTGGATGGGGCCTTGGGCAGCCTGATCCAATGGGAAGTGACCCTGCCAGGGGGGTTGGAACTGAATGATCTTTAAGGTCCCTTCCAACCCAAACTATTCTATATCCAGCAACAGCTGGATTCACAAAAGCAAACTACAAAGATGTAATAGACTTTGGTAACTCATAAATCCACATTTAAAGCCTTAGCGCTCTGTCTACAGCATGGATTAAATGGATTAAAATCAGACCACAAGTAGAGGAAATATTCTACTTTATAACACTCTCCCAGCTTCCTGAAATTTTCAGCTCAAGGATTTCTTTCTTGAATTTAACAGCTTCCAACATATTCTTTTTCTCATTAATCTTTTTAAAAACGCTTTCTGGACTCATAAGAAGCTTTTATCCTCTAACATCCTGTGGCCAGCGCTCTCACAGTTTAACTGTGCACTGTGAAAGATCTATGCTCTTGCATTAGTTTCAAACAAGCCTTTCACAAGTTTCATGTGATGGTCACCAGTTTCAGCACCAGAAGATTGAGTGAACAGCTGTTCCTTCATCAATAAGACCTGTTTCGTTAAGTGAAACAATAATACTAACTATATACTGCAGCAATAATCTGGACTTCTTATTCATCTTATTCATCTCCTGGTGTTTAACTAATTGCAATTCAAGGATTATTGTTTAATGGACAGGGACAGGATACAGACAGACCAAGTTCCTACGCTCTCATAGTTTTCAAGGAACCAAAGTGGAAAATGAGGATGAGAAAAAATTAAGAAAGCTAAGAAATATTAAATAATACATTGAGAAAGGCTAAGATGCAGTAACTATATATGTCAAAATATAAATGAAAAAAAAGAACAGTGTACACAAAATAACGCTGGGAACAGAGAAGGCAAGTATTACATAAGCAGAGATCGACACAGCACAACTGTACTAGCTGCAGAAAACTGGAAATGTACTAAATAAGAGCAATTAAATGATGTGCTTTATTGCACATGCATACCTCACTGTCATACAGATTCCAACAGGCTAGTGGAATTAGGCAAGGGATTACGTGGCTGTCTAGGCAAGGGAGTTCTGTAGCTACTCAGAAAGCCCAGAGGACCAGGGTATCTTCTGCTTTAGGACATCATAAACTTAAAGATCATTGTTTTGAGGCTTAAATAATAGATAGTTCTTCTAGAGAGGAGAGGCAAAAGGCAGAGAGAGAAGGGATGTGAGAGGGGAAGGACTTGCTGAAGGGCACGCTGGACATCCAGAGGCACTGCTGGGACCCAACACCTGACTTGCCAGAACCAGCTGCTCTATTTAAAGCCAGAGAAGCCATGCAAGAACCTCAGCTACACCGTGACAGAGGGCTGGCTGCCCTCCTAAAGACAAAGATGCTCCACTCTTCACTTCGCTGCAGCGGCCTCACGATGCCTCTCACTCCCCTGTTGAGCATCCCACTTTCTTGTCCCCCAGCCCTGGTAACTTGGGCTGGATGAAGGACCAGGCAAAGGCCCTCTTGACTCATGGAGTGGCTTCCCTTCTCCCCAAGCTGCAGAGCCACACATCCACCCTAGTTGTGCCACAACAATGTGCCTGCACTTGAACCCAGGAAAGTGCAGGTGAGGGCTATGGAGCACCAACAGCAGCTGGCACGGGGTGAGGCAGGTGATATCGAAAATGCCAGCAAATAAACTGCCCAAGCCTCATTTTGGAGTTTTAGAAAGCAAACACCCTTTATCAGACCTGGGCAACACGAGGAGCAATCTCCATCATAGAATCATAAGGTTGGAAAAGACCTCTTAGACCATCAAGTCCAACCATCCCTATCTGCCACTAAACCATGTCCCTGAGCATCTTGTCTGCCTATCTTATAAACACCTCCAGGGAAGGTGACTCAACCACCTCCCTGGGCAGCCTGTGCCAGTGCCCAATGATCCTTTCTGTGAAAAATTTTTCCTCATGTCCAGTCTGAACCACCCCTGGCGGAGCTTGAGGCTCCTCTTGTCCTGTCCCGTCACTTGGGAGAAGAGGCCAGCTCCCTCCTCTCCACAACCTCCTGTCAGGTAGTTGTAGAGAGGAGTGAGGTCTCCCCTCAGCCTCCTCTTCTCCAGGCTAAACACCCTCAGCTCTCTCGGCCACTCCTTGTAAAACTTGCTCTCCAGCCCCTTCGTTGCTCTTCTCTGGACTCGCTCCAGAGCCTCAACATCCTTCTTGTGGTGAGGGGCCCAGAACTGAACACAGGATTCGAGGTGCGGTCTCACCAGTGCCGAGTACAGAGAGAGAATAACCTCCCTGGACCTGCTGGTCACGCCGTTTCTGATAGAAGATGCAGTGAGGCAAGAGGTGGGACAGAACAGACATGCACATGGGTAGATGCCCCTAGAAACCTGACTTATATTCTATCACGTTCCAAGGACTCATTTTAATGCTATTATGAGCTTCACAACAGCCGAATCTCTTGCTTATTTGGAGCTCTGGAGCCAGCCCTGCCCGACCTTGCGTTCGAGGCAGGGAAAGGCTGCGAGCAGGGGCTGCAGAGGGAGAGACACCTGTGCAGCACAGATCACACCGGGCACAGGGCGCTATCGGCTCCAGAGGAGGAGCAGCGCCTGGAGAAACACCGCTGGAAAGAAAACGCGCTCTGTCTGACTTTCAAAAAAACCTAAAACCACAAACTCCAGCCACTCACCCTCCGGCGAGCAGGTG
This sequence comes from Clamator glandarius, assembly GCA_033459285.1. Lineage (NCBI taxonomy): Eukaryota > Metazoa > Chordata > Aves > Cuculiformes > Cuculidae > Clamator > Clamator glandarius. The sequence goes on along the minus strand of JAUNZM010000147.1, from coordinate 6,302,898 downwards.
GAGGAGGAAGCCCCGCTCCGCCATCGCCGCCGCTCCCACACCACGCGGAGCCCCGGGAGGCGGTGGGAAAGGGGCGGGGGGGGCGGCCCCGCGGGGCTCCTGCCCCGCCCCCGCTGGGCGGCTCGGGGTGGGACGGGACCTCCCTGTCCATGGAGTTTGCGGTTCCCGTTTGCCTCCGTGCTCAAGCGTTCCTGACTCTCACCCTCACTCATGTGAGAAACAGTTATTCCTAGAATCATGGAATGGTTTGAGTTGGAAGGGAGCTTAAAGATCATCCAGTTCCAACCCCCCTGCCATGGGCAGGGACACCTCCCACTGGATCAGGCTGCCCAAGGCCCCATCCAGCCTGGCCTTGAGCACCTCCAGGGATGGGGCAGCCGCAGCTTCCCTGGGCAGCCTGTGCCAGGGCCTCACCCCCCTCATAGTGAAGAAATTCCTCCTTGTGTCTAGTCTAAATCTGCCCCTCCCCAGTTTAAAGCCATTGCCCCTCATCCTGTCACTACAATCCTCCCCAGCTTTCCTGTAGCCCATTCAGATGCTGGAAGGTCACTATAAGGTCTCCTCGGACCCTTCTCCAGGCTGAACAACCCCAACTCTCTCAGCCTGTTCTTGTAGGGGAAGTGCTCCAGCCGTGGGATCATCCTTGTAGCCCTCCTAAGGACGCGTTCCAACAGCTCCATATCCTTCTTATGTTCAGGATTCCAGAACTGGACACAATACTCCAGGTGAGGTCTCACAAGAGAGGAACAGAGGGACAGAATCACCTCCCTTGCCCTGCTGGCCACATTTCTTTTGATGCAGCTCAGGACACGTTTGGCCTTCTGGGCTGCGAGTGCACATTGCCGGCTCATGTAGAGCTTCTTACTGACCATCACCCCCAAATCCTTCTCCTCAGGGCTGCTCCCAATAAAATCATCTTCCATCCTGTACTGAAATCGGGGATTGTCCAGACCCAGGTGTAGAACCTTGCACCTGGCCTTGTTGAATCTCATGAGGTTCTCACAGCCCCACTTCTCCAGACTGTCCAGGTCCCTCTGGATGACATCCCGTCCTTCCAGTGTGGCAACTGCACCACACAGCTTGGTGCTATCATTGTTCTTAGGATCCATGTTGGTCTTGTGGCTTTTTTTTAGGGGAAGAATTGTTGTCTGGGTTATTTTTTTCTGAAATATATTGGCCTATTTTGGTGGTGAGGCCCTGGCACAGGTTGCCCAGGGAAGCTGTGGCTGCCCCATCCCTGGAGGTGCTCAAGGCCAGGTTGGATGGGGCCTTGGGCAGCCTGATCCAGTGGGAGGTGTCCCTGCCCATGGCAGGGGGGTTTGAACTGGATCATCTTTAAGGTCCCTTCCAACCCAAACCATTCCATGATTGAGGAGCACCAGCACTGCCCTCCTGGCTGCACCTGAAGAACCGAAGCTGCCTGGGTGCAGCGCCAGCTGCATCACATGTCACAGGTCATAGAATCGCTAGGGTGGAAAAGACCTTTGCGATCATCAAGTCCAACTGCACCTGTCCACCATGGAGCAGGGAGCAGGAGCAGGAATAGGAGCAGGGAGCAAGGATCAGGGAGTGGGAAGCAGGAATAGGAGCAGAGAGGTGAAGCAGGAGCAGGAACAGGAATAAGATCAGGGAGTAGGAGCAGGAATAGGAGCAGAGAGCAGAAGCACGGAGGAGGAAGCAGGAGCCGGCATAGGATCAGGGATCATGGATCAGGGAGCTGAAGCAAAGAGCAGGAAGAGGATTAGGGATCAGGAGCAGGAACAGGAGCAGAGAGCTGAAGCAAGAGCAGGAACAGGAATAGGATCATGGAGCAGGAACAGGAATAGGAGCAGAAAGCAGAAGCAGAGACCAGGAAGCAGGAGTAGGAATAGCATCAGGGAGCTGAAGCAAAGAGCAGGAGCAGGAGCAGGAATAGGATCATGGAGCAGGAGCAGGAATAGGAGCCGACAGCTGAAACAGGGAGCAAGAAGGAGGCGCAGGGAGCAAGGGAGATCAGGAAGCAGGAATAGCAGCAGGGAGCAGAAGCAAGAGCAGGAACAGGAGCAAGTAGAATGGAGCAGGAAGCAGGAATAGGAACAGAGACCTGGACCAGGAAGCAGGAGCAGGGATCTGGGCCAAGGAGCAGTGATCGGGGTCAAGGAGCAGGGATCGGGGCCAAGGGGCAGGAATAGGGGCCAAAGGGCAGGAATAGGGGCAAGGGGCAGAGATCAGGGGCCAAGGGGCAGAGATTGGGAGAAAGGGGCAGGAATAGGGGTAAAGGGGCAGGGGATCAGGGCCAAGGAGCAGGGATGGCGCACGGGGCGGGCGGAGCGCTGCCCCTTTAAGACGCTGGGGGTGCCGGTCCCTTTAAGCGCCGCCCCCCGCCCCGCGCAGCCCCAGGTGCGGCGCCGCGCGGGCCCCGCCGCGCCCTCTCCTGCCGCGGGGTGGGGGGAGCGGTGGGCGGTGCCGAGGCCCGTGGAGGGTGCGGAGCCCGGGGCTGGGGGCGGGGCAGCTCCAGAGCTGCGGCGGCGCCGATCCCGCCAGCGGGGCCGGGGCCGGGGCCTCCCGGCGCGGGGGGCGGGGCGCGGGGCGCGGGGCCGCCCGTCCGGTGCCGCCCGTCCGGTGCCGCCCGTCCGGTGCCGCGCAGAGGGGCGGGGCTCGGCGTCCCCGCTGTCCGCCGAGGGGGACCCGGTGCGGGCGTCCCGGGCGCCCCCGGTGCCGTAGGGGAGCGGTGGGGCCTTGGGGAGGGCGCGGGGGTGCGGGTGGGGCTCGGGCTCCCCGTTGTCCCCGGTGCTGGGGGGGGCAGTGGGGCGGGGGGGTCGGAGCCCGCTGCCTCCTCGGCCGTAGGGGAGCGGTGGGTCCTGGCTCGGTGTCGCTGGTGCTGCGATGAGGTCGAGGGGGTCAGAGCTCGGTGTCCCCGGTGCTCCCTGTGCCATAGGGCAGTGGTGGGTCAGGATGCGGTGCCCCCTGTGCTATAGCGGAGCGGTGGGTCAGGGTTCAGTGTCCGCGGTGCCCCTTGTGCCACAGGGCAGTGGTGGGTCACGATGCGGTGTCCCCTGTGCCATAGGGCAGTGGTGGGTTAGGATGCAGTGCCCCCTGTGCCATAGCGAAGCAGTGGGTCAGGGCTTGGTGTCCCCGGTGCCCCCTGTGCCATAGCGAAGCAGTGGGTCAGGGCTTGGTGTCCCCGGTGCCCCCTGTGCCATAGCGAAGCAGTGGGTCAGGGCTTGGTGTCCCCGGTGCCCCCTGTGCCATAGAGGAACAGTGGGTCAGGGCTTGGTGTCCCCGGTACCCTCTGTGCCATAGAGGAACAGTGGGTCAGGGCTTGGTGTCCCTAGTGCGCCCTGTGCCATAGGGCAGTGGTGGGTCACGATGCGGTGTCCCCGGTGCCATAGGGCAGTGGTGGGTCAGGGCTTGGTGTCCCCGGTACCCCCTGTGCCATAGGGCAGTGGTGGGTCAGGGCTCAGTGTCCGCGGTGTCCCTGTGGTATAGGGCAGTAGTGGGTCAGGGCTCAGTTTTACCGGTGTCCCTGTGCCATAGTGGAGCAGTGGGTCCAGGACTCAGTGTCCCCGGTGCCCCTTGTGCCTTAGGGCAGTGGTGGGTCAGGGCTCAGTGTCCCTGTGCCATAGAGCAGTGGTGGGTCGGGGCTTGGTGTCCCCGGTGCCCCCTGTGCCATAGGGGAATGGTGGGGCCAGGGCTCGGTGTCCCCGTTGCTTTGGGAAGGTCGTGTTGCAGTGCCCTGCATCGCTGCCTAGCTGTGACCCGGTGTGTGTGTGTGTTTGCAGTCCTGAAGGGGTCGCCACCTGGTGCCATGGCCATGCGGGAGCTGGTGGAGCCCGAGTGTGGGGGCTCCAACCCCCTGATGAAGCTGACCGGCCACTTCACCCAGGACAAAGCCCTGCGGCAGGAGGGACTCCAGGGCCAGCTGGCTTGGCCGTCCGGGGTGCCTGAAGCTGCAGCTGTGAGTGCCTGGGCTGGGGCTACCCACAGTGGGAATAGGAGTACACAGTGGGCAGGGTGGACGAGGGGGACCTGTAGTGCTGGCACTGCAGGTTTCTGGGGAAAAAGAGGCCCTAGGGTCACTCAATTTGTCCATTAGCCTGGTGGGGCGAGGGCTTGTTGTGGAAGCAGCATTTGCTATTCCTTGCTATTCATTCAGAGTCTGTTGCTGAAGTGACAGGTGAAGGGTCCTGGAGATTCCTTCCTTATGGAATCTTTCTGTGATTTTATTCTAAAAGTGAAGGATCGGAGATGATGAAGGCTTAAATGGAACATATTCAAAGGATACTGGTGGCTGTGGTGAGCTGTGTGTGAGACTGTCACAGGACCTGACTGAGAGAGTGACGGGAGGGGGGTTGAACAGTGTCACTCTAGATATTCCTGCACCTGCAGCTTCCACATCAGCCAGCAGCTAATGAAAGAACATCCTGACATCTGGAGCTTGAGGAAGATGTAAACTTAATTGGGTCATGGGATGTGTGTGGAGAGGGGTATGGAGGTAAAACTGTTTGGATAAATTGCCCACTATTTCCTGTAGGTATCCAAACCACTGGCAGTGGCCTCGGAAGATGAGGTGAGAACAGATAGATGCATCTCCTTACTGCTTTTCCACTTAACTCTGCTGTTTTTCCCCTTTCCTGATATTATTCTTTCCTTCTGATAAGTCCATTTCTTTCTCTTCTGCTCCATGGCTTTGCCTGCTTGTCTTCTGTGCTATATTTGTAATCCACCTCTGTCTTTGGCAGCTGGTTGGAGAGTTTCTGCAAGAGCAGAATGCCCCTCTATTGTCCCGTGCACCACAGACCTTTAAGATGGATGACCTGTTGGCTGAGATGCAAGAGATTGAACAGTCAAGCTTCCGACAGGCCCCTCAGCGAGGTGAGGGGAGCTAGAGTAGGTGGAGAGCCGGAAAAGATCTTGGTGTTATGATTAAGCTCCTAGCAGGGTGGTTCCCATCTATTCAGTCCTTGTGAGATTGTGTCTGGAGTATTGTTTCTAGATTTGGGCTTCCAAGTGTGCTGATGTATTGGGACGAATCCAGTGGAGATCAATAAGGTGTTCAGGGGCTGGAATACATGCTGTAAAAGGAATGGCTGTGGGAAGTGGGTTTGTTCAGCCTGGGGAAGAGGAGCCTTAAGAGGCAGGGGCGTGGAGGATGGAGTTCCAGTTGCTGTCTTCAGCAGACACAGCCAGGGTCTCCGCTATGATACTCAGCAAAAAGACATGAGGCAATCGACACAACTTATGGAAAGGGGACCTGACTAGATGTAAGGAAACGTTTCTTCCCTCGGAGGACTGATCAGTCTTGGAACAGATGCCTGGGGAGGCTGGGAAATTGCCAGCTTTGGAGAAGTTCAGAAGTTACGTGATGATCAACCTTGAGCAACCTAATCTCTACCTTTAGCGTTAACCTGCTGTGAGAACATAGCAACCTCTAGAGATTCCTTCCAAGTGGTATCTTTCTGTGATTTTATTCTAAGAAAGGGAAAGATCAGAGATGATGAGGGCTAGAGTGGAACACATAAGTGAGGCCTATGAGGCATCCAGTCCTAACTTTTTTTTTTTTTTTTTCTGGTAGCCCCAGGTGTGGCAGCCCTGGCGCTGTCTGAAAACTGGACCCAGGAGTTCTTGGCTACAGCAGATAGCGCTGGTGATATCTCCTCAGATTACAATGAGGCTGACTGGTCACAGGAGTTCATTGCTGAAGTCACAGGTGAAGGATCCCTTTTGGAGTTACTGTTAAGGTGTTGCCCAATCACATGTCGGTGCAGTGGAGAATGTGAAATTGAAGTAATGTGAATGTGAAATTGGAGTATTGCTGTGGGCACAGTAATCAGTGTTTACTGTAGCAGCTTTAACAGGGAGAAAAAGCTGCTTTGCTATGGCTTAGTCACATTGTGAATAATGTGGTGTGAGAGCTTTTATTCTGGTGATTTTAGCTCAGATTACTTGGAGAACTTAAAAGAGGCAAGCTATTCAAATTGCTTTTGTAAAAATTAATGATTCAATTGATGCATGTTCTGGAGATGGTTTGGTACTGCTTCTTGCTTATGTATTGTCTAATTCCCCCTCTTAAGGATGAATTTGCATTTGGTACAAAGGTAAATATTATTTAGTGTGCTTTGGCCACATCCTTTTTGTCAGTTTGATGGAGGTAGAGGGATGATGCGGGTTGGAAATGTGCGAAATAAATGTCTGGCCCAAAGGTTAAGCTTTCAGTTTCAAGCAAGCCAGTAATTCAGCTGAGAAGCCATCCTGCATTCTGCCTAGAGCTGGGGCTGATTCTGTTATCAGTTGTGAGCTAACCTGAGAATTAGGAGTAAGATTTAAGTAGATGCTATTCTTTTCTCTAGAGGTGGCCACTGTGGAGAGCCAGGTAGTCCCCTATTTGACTTTCACTCTGCATACTCCTGGGAATACAAATTAGCATTCACAAAAGTCATTGAGAAAGTTCTGATGAAAACCTGGTGCTTTGTAGGCCGTGCTTTTGACAGAGGCTTGTAATGCATTGCTGATTTTCTTGACCTACATAGTATCCCTCATGGAACAGATGAAAAAGTTCTGAAATTGAAGTAGGAAATCGTACAGGTATTGTCACAACAGTGGTATTGGTATTAATATACAGTCTGAACCTAAGGCTTGTTTTTTAGATCAGAATAAACAAAGTTAGAAGCAACAAGCATGAACGTTTATTCTTTGAAGAGGTCCTTTTTGTTACCCAACAGTGTCTAAAGTTGAGAGAGCAAAGTCTATCCTGTGCGATGGTCTGCCTGTCTTACTCTTCTTCCTGTTCATCCCTGTGCCCTATGCAGATCCACTGTCTGTGTCTCCTGCCAAGTGGGCAGAAGAGTACCTAGAGCAGTCAGAGGAGAAACTATGGCTTGGGGAATCGGAAGACCAGTCTTTGGCAGATAAATGGTGAGTCTGTCTTCTCCAGACTGGTTATTGTTGCTAGTTTCTTGGGTGGATGAAGTCTGGATAGAAGAATGCTTTCGAGTCATTGAACCTAGACTGATGTTCTCAGGCCTTTGGTTTCACAGAAAGGAGGAAACAGTGCTTGGAGACTGAAGTTTTTAGGAGATTTTAGCTTTTCTGTTTTCTAGTTCCAGGAAGATACAGCGATCATGTAGGCTAACTTGATCTCCTGCCTAATGCAAAGCCCCTTAAAGTGATTTCAGGAGTGCATTCAAGTACTCCTAATCGAGCAGAACTTCTTTCTGCAACAGGCACTTTTTTGGTTTAGACATCTCAAGTACTAGACTCTACTAGTTGTAAACTTTGATCACTTTATTCACTCTATTTGACAAATTACATCCAGCCATTCCTTGGCATATTTCTAGATTGAATCTTCCAGACGTTATTTTCATGTGATTTTGTATGGTAGATTAAAGAACAGTCTACTCCTACAGATATTCTCTGTATACGTACCTGTTGACTACAGTAATGGTTTTTTTTCAATTAAAGAACCAAAACGCAAGCAAGCAATTTGGGCTTTTTAGATCTTTCCCCAAAAGAAATTTTGCATATTTGAATTCTCCATCCTCCTGACTTTTGCCTTTCTGCAAATATGGATGTTCCTGAGTTATTGCCACTGGCCTGCTGTAAGCCAGACAACATATTGAGTTGCATGCTTGCTGTGAGGCCTCAATCCTCTGCAGAGCTGATGCTTTTCCAAGACACTGTTCCTCTTCAGTGAGAGTGCCCTACTTTCTTTGTTCCTGGTTGTATGACCTGGATTTGGTAGTGCTAATGCTTGCAATGTGTGATAGTATGTGGGCTTGCCAAATGATCCAGGCTGTTCTGCAGTACTGTGCTGCTGCTGTAACTGCTTAATTCTGCTACTCTTTCTGTCAGTCACTTGCACAATTTACCTAGTAGGAATTTTTAATTTTTACCAATGCATAAAGGAATTGTATCTGCAAATACTGTGGCCTGGCCCATTGTGTAGGCTGTTGTTAGTGACAGTATTCAGTTGCCTGGTATCAGACTCTCTCTTTCCCCTTTTTATTGCCTCTGAACACAGGTATGAGGATTATCAACCTGAGGATGATCTTAAGAAAACTGTTAATGATTTTCTTTCTAAAGTGGATGATCCAAAACTCAAGAATTCTGAGGTAAAGAATTTCCTGACTGGGGCTGACAGATACCTAGTTTGAATAAGAGGTGTTGGGAATTGAGTAGGAGGGAAGACAGTAAAGGAATAAAGCTTTCTACTATCCCATGTTTCCATATCTTTCCTGATTTCTAGAAGTTAAACCCCACAATCCACTCTAGATATTATCTCTCTCTACCACATGACTGGTGAATTCCTCTTCTCTCCACCTTTTCGGGCGTTTTGTGCTCACTTTTCAGAGAGAAGTCCTCTTAGTGAAGGAGGGGGGCATGTACAGAGGGTTTGTTGGCAAAGCATCTGCCCTGCTCCACCCTTGTTTCATTTTTTTGCCACAGTTCTTAAAGTTTGTCCGCCAGATCGGAGATGGGAGGGTATCGATTGAAGCTAATCAGGTGACCCACAGAGACCAAGATCAGGCAGAGCAATGGGCAGCTGAGTTTATACAGCAGCAGGTAGGAGCCCCAGCCCTATATGCTTTGAAGGAGGAAAGCTCTTTGCTACAGGGCATGGTCTGGGAGCAAGGGAGAATGACAAGTCCAACTCTTAGCAATGCTGACTAGACTCGGGGAGGTGAGGAATGAGCTGTTGGGCTCTTCTTAGCAGAGTCTAGCCAGAAGCTGGGAAGGTGTTTGGGCAGTGTGAGTTTTCTTGTCTCTTGTAGCACGTGGGAAGAAGGGGATATGCAGATGAACTTTTCTCCCCTTTACAGACCATCAGCTCTTGCTCATGGGGAGGAGGGGTCATCACAGGGACTCCTGCTGTTTTGGGATGTGCTCCGAGGTTGCCAAATTCTAAAAAGAAAGATGTGTTTCTGTTTCCAAACTCCCAGGGGGCATCCAATGCCTGGGTGGATCAGTTTGCACGATCTGGGAACATGTCAACTCTCGATACGGAGTTTGAACAGGCAAAGACTGCTGTGGAGGTAAAGCTGATGGAGGAGGGCTACCAACTGAGAGCCCTTGGTAGGGTTACCTCTCCTTTGCATGCTGTGAGGAGGGCTAGAAACATTTCAGTCGGTGTTCTTGGGGGTTTCTATGGAGCCTCAGGTTAAGATTGGGATACTCGAGTCACTTTCTGTTTTCCCTTCAGTCAGATGTGGACTTCTGGGACAAACTCCAGGCAGAATGGGAGGAGATGGCCAAGAGAGATGCAGAGGCTCACCCTTGGCTCTCTGATTATGAAGACCTCAGCTCCTCATCATATGACAAGGTAATAGAGGACAGAGTTTCTTAGCCTTATCACTGTGATAGGCTGCCTTGAGGAGAGACTGGCAGTATGTCTGTCACACAGGTGAGCTCTGCAAGCCCCAAATGCTTCTAGGATTCCTTCTCACACTGATCTTTTGCTGTTGCTTGCACCCTCATCTCAGATCAACTAGAGGGTAAACAAGTACTGTTTTCACTTGTGCTTGTCTGCAAATGCTGTCTAGCTCTTGTCCAACCCCAAACACCAGGTAATGCTGGGATTCTTTCCAATGAGTGTGTTTTCTTTCTTTCCATGCTGATAAGGATTCACACCAGATGCCTGATCTCTGTTGCAACTTATTTCAGATCTGGTTTGGGATAATTTTTCAGCACAGAGCAGGCAGGAAGCATCCATTGTTTTCTGTTCTTCTACAAAGTAGCAGAGAGGATGAGGTGCTTGCTGGCTTGCCATTTGAGTGTTTCTGAAGATGCAAGGCTAGACTATGCCTTGCATAGTGTTTTCCTCTCCTAGCATTAGCCCCTTTCTGTTTCCCTTGCTAGGGTTACCAGTTTGAGGAGGATAATCCCATGAGAGATCACCCAGATGCATTTGAAGAGGGGCGGAGGCGCTTGGCGGAAGGTGACCTGCCCAATGCTGTCTTGCTCTTTGAGGCTGCAGTACAACAGAAGCCAGACCACATGGAGGTGAGCAAGAGCAGAGATAGCAGGCCGTGGCTGGGTGTTCTGCTACTTGAGTCCTCCTGTGCCAGGTGTCGGGGTGTGTGTAAAACTCTCTTCAGTATTAGGAACTGTGCAGGCTGCATGAAAATGTGTTATTTTTCTGTGGCTCTGGGTATTTATCTGATATTGAATGCCCAAAAGGCTGTGGGCAAGGAGGCTTATGACTAAGATTGGTTACAAAAAGTACAAGGCTCTGGCCCAGAGTTGTGTAAAATCTTTGGAGCCCATGAAACTGTGCATGAAGCCAAGACAAGGAGTTGTCATCTCTTAAATTGTTTCTGTAAACATGTTTATTGCCATTGCAAGTTTGGAGATGCTTATGGCAGATAACTGCTTTCAGTAACTACATTAAAGACTAATTCTGAGCAATGTTAGACAAGGGGTCCTGGTTAGATCCTCCATCTTGATGCCAGGAGAAGATTAGAAACCAAATGGGTTGAGAGAGAGGGGACTTAGGTGTCTTTGTAGTCTTCATTTGAAGCTGTGGAACAGAGAATGATTGATTTTTACAGTGAAGACTAGTTTTCAGCTCCTGATTCAATGAATATCTGTTTATACAGAGCACTTCAGCTTCCGCAGGATAGATTGACAAATGGAATAGTATGTGCATCTTTCTCCAAGGGGGAGAACGTGGATATTTTCAGGAGGGAAAATGCAAATGCACCCATGTTATCTGTTTCTGGAGTGTCTGCCCCAAGGAGCCATGGATACTGAATTCGCAGTGTGTCAGATTCAAGCCCTCCTAGTTGTACATGATGGGAAGTACCTAATTTAATTCTGTTAGATGAAAATGATCTCTTGGAGTTTTTTTGTTTCTGGGAATACAGGCATCTAGCCTTCTAGGGTACTGGGAATAAGTGAAGGGTAAGCAGAAGTTTTTGAAATATGCTTTAGCTTTGAAGTGGTCAAAAAATATTCCTTGTGTATTGACACACTCTTCTCGTAGGCAGTGTGGGCTGTAGGCTTAGCATAATGGAGAGGTAGTTGAAACTTTAGGGGAAGAAGACTTAGGCTGGTTCTAACCTTGAAAATGTTGTGAATTCTACTGTGACTCCGCAGAAAGGACAGAAGTAGTCAAGACTTCACAAATGGAACAGTGGTCAAAAAGATTTGCACAGTTGCTCTGAAGGAAATGTCATGGTCTCTTGGGTCTGAATTGCAATTTATCCTGAATCTCATAGAATCACCAGGTTGGAAAAGACCCACTGGATCACTGAGTCCAACCATTCCTATCAAACACTAAACCATGCCCCTTAGCACCTCGTCCACCCGTGCCTTAAACACCTCCAGGGAAGGTGACTCAACCACCTCCCTGGGCAGCCTGTTCCAGTACCCAATGACCCTTTCTGTGAAAAATTTTTTCCTAATGTCCAGCCTAAATCTCCCCTGGTGGAGCTTGTGGCCATTCCCTCTTGTCCTCTCAGCCACTCCTCGTAAGACTTATTCTCCAGCCCCTTCACCAGCTCCAGAGCCTCAACATCCTTCTTGTGGTGAGGGTCCCAGAACTGAACACAGGATTTGAGGAGCGGTCTCACCAGTGCTGAGTACAGAATCTCAGCTTTTCTGCCTGCAAGACACTATGCAGGTAGCACTGGTCAGCTCTTCTTGAGTTGCACCTAGCTACATGGTGAGACATTAGAGATTTGAGATGGCAGATTGCCTCTTGCTTGTGGTAGCTTGTGCAGTGTGTCTGGATCTTTGCTAATGGAAGTTTCTTTCCTTGAGACTAGGGATACTGCATTTTGTGACTCGAGTAAAAAAAGCAGGTACTTCATACAGTCTAGCCAACTATTCAGCCTGTTTTTGAGCAAGGAGTGTGGTTATCATCATGAAATGAACAAGTGCTTTGGCTTTAGTGCCTTAGTTAAATAGTCCTGTCAGCGGCATGGAGTTTGAGTTGGTTTTCATATTCTGGTTTTGAGACGATCGAAGATTCAGTAAAATAGCCATGCTGCTACTTTCAGGTCTAGTGGTCAACTCTTCAAGGTTATCACTTGCTACTGGACCACTGCACAAGTATATGCAGCTGCCTGCCTTGGGGGGCTCTCCTTATTAGCACTGCTGCTGTGCCTTACTGCCAGCATTTGCTTTATAGTAGATCTCCAAGTAGACATTCACTACTTCTCTTCACTATAACAACACCAGATTTATTTGCCTTGAGGACCTATGTGCCATAAAGTCTTATGTGTCTTTCAAGAGAAGCTTATACGTTAGGCATAGATATACTTGCATGTATTTGGTATCGCTCCAAAAATGTATGGGATAATAACAGGGATTTAATCTGTGTCTGTGGCTTATCAGCTGATCTTTTACTTTGTGTACGAAGAAGTCTTAACTTTGTGCATCTTTGTTTTCTCCAGGCCTGGCAATATCTGGGAACAACCCAAGCAGAGAATGAACAGGAGCTTTTGGCAATCAGTGCCCTCAGACGGTGAGTGTTGCAGGACAGCTTCTGAGCATGGCTCCTTGTCTAGTGCGTGGTGTGCTCTGTCTTGGTTTTGTGACCTCCCAGACTGATTTAATGCTGTACTAACTTCTCTTACTTTGATCTGCAGGTGCTTGGAACTGCAGCCTGGGAACCTCACAGCACTTATGGCCTTAGCAGTCAGCTTCACCAATGAGTCCTTACAGAAGCAGGCATGTGAGACCCTGTGGGACTGGCTACGGCATAAGTCAGACTATGCCCACCTGCTGGAGAAGGAACCAGAGGGGAGAGAGGGGACAAACTTGGGGCCTTCCAAGCGTGTCCTAGGTTCCCTGCTGTCTGAGTGAGTGGGAGTTACAAATCTCAGCTTTCAGCTGAAAGGCTTCTTGGAGGGTTGGGACTGGTCCAGGCAGGAGCAGAGGGAGCTGGCCCAAGGCCAGCTGTCTCCACAGAGCACCAACATTATTGTTCGTTCCATGCTTTTCCAGCTCACTGTTCATGGAGGTGAAAGAGCTGTTCTTAGCAGCTGTGCGCAGCAACCCCTCGACTGTGGATCCTGATGTTCAGTGTGGCCTGGGTGTCCTTTTCAACCTTAGTGGCGAGTATGAGAAGGCTGTGGATTGCTTCAGTGCTGCACTGAGCGTGCGCCCAAATGTAAGAAAGGGCAGACTGGGTGCTGGAGGTTTGTGGGTGAAGGTTTGGGTGGAGGTACTGCTTGTATGAAAGGTACATTTTTGTAGTGGAGCAGTAAGATAGACACATGGAAAAGGGAGCGTGGAGCTTAAAAAGATCCAGTTTGTCTGCCCTTTCTCCCTACTGCATGCTGCAGGACCATCTTCTGTGGAACAAGCTTGGTGCCACCCTGGCCAATGGGAACAGGAGTGAGGAAGCTGTAGCTGCGTACCGTCGGGCACTGGAACTCCAGCCAGGATACATCCGCTCTCGCTACAACTTGGGTATCAGCTGCATCAACTTGGGTGCCCACCGGTGAGCACATAATGGGCAGATCTGCTGTGACCCATGGGGGTCCATGTGTTTGTGGGGAGAGACTGTAATAGGTTACTAGGGCAGCACCACACTGCCTGCTGCCTTTCCTTGGCATAAGAGAGCAGAACAAGTGTGTAGACTCTGCCCTGAGAACAAAGCATCAGGCAGATGCGTTTGAAGTAGGAGCCAACTGGGCTTCAGTTCCTGTTAAGAGGAAGAAGGGGAATCTCTGGTGCTGGAATGGGGCAGGACCTGTTGGAGAGGTTCAAAGGGGTGGGAAGTTGCCAAGTGACAGGGGACAGGACAAGAGGGAATGGCCTCAAGCTCCGCCAGGGGAGATTCAGGCTTGACATCAGGAAAAAATATTTCCCTGAAAGGGTTATTGGGCACTGGCACAGGCTGCCCAAGGAGGTGGTTGAGTCACCTTCCCTGGAGGTGTTTAAAAGATGGGTGGATGAGGTGCTCAGGGACATGGTTTAGTGATGGATGGGAATGGTTGGACTCGATCCAGTGGGTACTTTCCAACCTTGTGATTCTGTGTGATTCTGTGAAGAAATTTATAAGTAAATGAGGGTGGGAGTATGAGATGTGCCATCTTCTCCAGTAAGCATGTCTATGTTCTTATGTTGACAGTGAGGCTGTGGAACACTTCTTAGAGGCTTTGCACATGCAGCAGAAGAGCAGAGGTCCACGGGGGCAGCAAGGTGCTATGTCTGATAACATCTGGACCACCCTCCGCATGGCCCTCTCCATGCTGGGGCAGAGCGACCTGTATGGGGCAGCTGATGCCCATGATCTTCCGACACTGCTTCAGGCATTTGGTCTCCAGCAGTGACTCTGGGATGGGCTCCCCTGTGAGTGCAGGGTTGGCCCAGCCCAGCAGTGACCTTCCTTTGAGAGAAAATACTCACTAGGTTTAACGCATATCTTTGCTCTGGTAAGGCAGGTCGTTTGCAACAGTTTTTTCAAGGACTTCCCGCTGAAGCATGCAGATTCTTTCACCTGTTTGTTGTGGCCTGTGCAAATCTGAGCGGTTCACTTCGTTACCTCCATGACTGACCGAGGCTCTGCTGATAGGCAGATGATCAAAGTGGAGTTAACAGCAACACCCTGCCCTCTTGCCAGAATGCATTTGCAGTGGTGCCCAGCTTGACTTTGAGACCTTACAGTAGCTGTTCTGCAGAGACTGCTTGCTGAGTGCATCTTGACTGCAGGTTGCTTTGGTGGGTGGGCTTGCCATTTGGTGAAAATTCTGGGTTCTGAGCATTCTTCCCCCATGAATGTGCTTGCATGTGTGTCAATGTGGGTCGCTAGGGAAAACTAGGGGCAGCAGTCCCCTTTCCTGGGTACTGGTAACTTCATGGTACAGCCAGATACTTGTTTCTCTGTGTGTCTCCATGAACTTTTTAAGAGCAGAGTGTTGTATTCCTGCTAAGGACACAGGTGAAGTCCCTTAGCCTGTTGGGGCAAGAGGAGATCCCAGAGTTCAGATTTGGGAGAACGTGACAGGAATAAAAGCCTAAAATGTAACCTCCCCTCCCAGAACGTGGTGGGGAAAGGGTCAAGTCTTAATTTTCACTTGATCATCTGTTGTTTTCCTTTGTGCAGAGGTTTCCCATCTTGTCTGTAACTGAATCTTGTTAATTATAAATATCTGTATATGATTCTATTTGGGAAAGTGTTTTTTAATTGTAAAGTATTTTGTATAATAAAGGGGGTAGAACTAAAACTGCCAAAATGACATCTTTCTCCGTGCCTCTCTTGAAGCTGCGTGCAGTGGGTGGTGTAGATCTCTGTGGGTCTGTGGTGGTGTGATTCCTCCCTGCACAGACAGTTTTAGACCGCTTAGCACAGCTTCTGTCTGACTTGGAACAACAGCTTCCCCTCCTCTCAAGGCCACTTTCTGATCCATGGGAAAGTAGGCTCGTGTTAGTGCAGGCTTGTTAGGGAGAAGAGTTCCCCTTTTATAGAAGCAGTTTTAGAGGCAGTCATGCAGGATACCAAGACAGGCCCTTAGCTTACCTGAAAATGCTGTGCTTGGGAAAAAGACTCCCTTACTGTCTGAAGAAGGGAACTGGTAGTCTTGAGGGAGCATGTTGTGGGAGAGGGTACAGCTTGTTAAGATCACAAAATAACCAGGTTGGAAGAGAACCACTGGATCGTTGAGTCCAACCATTCCCACCAATCCCTAAATCATGCTCCTAAGTACCTCATCCACCCTAACCTTAAACAACTCCAGGGACGGCGACTCAACCACCTCCCTTGGCAGACCATTCCAATGCCTAACCACCCTCTCCGTGAAGAATTTTTTCCTAATCTCAAGCCTAAATCTCCCCTGGCGGAGCTTGAGGCCATTCCCTCTCCCTGAGAGATTTGCATTAGCACCTCGTCCACCTGTGCCTTAAACACCTCCAGGGAAGGTGAATCAACTACCTCCCTGGGCAGCCTGTTCCAGTGCCCAATGACCCTTTCCATGAAAAATTTTTTCCTAATGTCCAGCCTAAATCTCCCCTGGCAGAGCTTGAGGCCATTCCCTCTCGTCCTGTCCCCTGTCACTTGGGAGAAGAGGCCAGCTCCCTCCTCTCTACAACCTCCCTTCAGGTAGTTATAGAGAGCAATGAGGTCTCCTCTCAGCCTCCTCTTCTCCAGGCTACACAACCCCAGCTCTCTCAGCCACTCCTCATAAGGCCTGTTCTCCAGCCCCTTCACCAGCTTCGTTGCTCTTCTCTGGACTCGCTCCAGAGCCTCAACATCCTTCGTGTGGTGAGGGCCCAGAACTGAACACAGGATTCAAGGTGCAGTCTCACCAGTGCCGAGTACAGAGGGAGAATAACCTCCTTGGACCTGCTGGTCACGCCGTTTCTGATACAAGCCAAGATGCCATTGGCCTTCTTGGCCACCTGGGCACACTGCTGGCTCATGTTCAGTCGCTGTCAACCAACAACCCAGGTCCCTCTCCTCCAGGCAGCTTTCTAGACAGACTTCTCCTAGTCTGTAGCACTGCACAGGCTTGTTGTGCCCCAAGTGCAGGACCCGGCATTTGGCCTTGTTAAACCTCATGCCATTGGACTCTCCCCAGTGGTCCAGCCTGTTCAGATCCCTTTGCAGAGCCTCTGGACCCTCCAGCAGCTCGACACTTCCACCCAGCTTAGTGTCATCTGCAAACTTGCTAAGGGTGCACTTGATGCCTTCATCCAGGTCATTGATAAAGACACTGAACAGGGCTGGACCCAAGACTGAGCCCTGGGGAACCCCACTTGTAACTGGCCACCAGCTGGATTTAACACCACTAAGCTCCACTCTCTGGGCCAGGCCATCCAGACAGTTTTCCACCCAGGAGAGTGTGCGCCTGTCCAGGCCAGAAGCTGACAGTTCCCGTAGCAGAATGCTGTGAGAAATTTTGTCAAAGGCTTTACTGAAGTCCAGGAAGACAACATCCACAGTCTTTCCCTCGTCCATCAGCTGAGTCACTTTGTCATAGAAGGTGATCAGGTTAGTTTGGCAAGACCTGCCTTTTGTCAACCCGTGTTGTCTGGGCCTGATCAACCGGTTCACTTGCATGTGCTTCATGATAGCTCTCAAGATCACCTGTTCCATGACTTTCCCTGGCACTGAGGTCAGACCGACAGGTCTGTAGTTCCCTGGATCCTCCCTGCGACCCTTCTTGTAGATGGGTACAACATCAGCCAGCCTCCAGTCCAGTGGAACTTCCCCAGTCAGCCAGGACTGTTGGAAGATGATGGGAAGGGGTTTGGCCAGCACATCCGCCAGCTCCTTCAATACCTTTGGGTGAATCTCACCTGGCCCCATAGACCTGCGGGTGTCTAGTCGGGCGAGCAAGGCTCTGACCACCTCCTCTTGGACCATGAGAGCCTCATGTTGCTCCTCTTGCTCTGGGGTTTGTACAGAAAGGGAACAACTTTCTTTACAATTAAAGACTGAGGCAAAGAAGGCATTAAGCACCTCAGCCTTTTCCTCATCTCCTGTCACTGTTGCTCCTTCTGCATCCAACAGGGACTGTATGGTCTCCCTAGTCCTCCTTTTATTATTTATATATTTATAGAAAGATTTTTTTGTTATCTTTCACAGACTTTGCCAATCTGATTTCTAGTTGAGCCTTTGCCCTTCTGATTTTTTCTCTACACAATCTCAGTTCCCTCCTGTAGTCTACCCAAGAGGCCTGTCCCCTCTTCCAGAGCTCATAAACATTCCTCTTCTTTTTGATATCACTCAAGATCTCCCTGTTCAACCAAGCTGTTTTTTTTCCCCTGCCGGCTTTTTTTTCAGAACATGGGGATGGCTTTCTCCTGAGCTGCTAGGATTTCGTTTTTGAAGAGCTCCCAGCCCTTGTGGGCTCCCGTGCCCTTAAGTACTGTCTCCCATGAGACTTTGCCAACCAGCCTTCTGAAGAGTTCAAAGTCTGCCCTCTGGAAATTTAATGCTACTGTCCTGCTAACCACCCTCTTCACTTCCCCTAGAACAGAAAACCCTATCATCTCATAATCGCTTAGTCCTAGGCGTCCTCCTACTGCCACATCCCCCACAAGGCCTTCTCTGTTCACAAACAGCAGGTCCAGGAGGGCACCTTCCCTTGTTGGTTCATTCACCAGCTGTGCAAGGAAGTCGTCTTCCATGCACTCCAGGAACCTCCTAGACTGCTTCCTTTCTGCTCTATTGTACTTCCAGCAGATATCAGGAAGATTAAAGTCTCCCAGAAGAATGAGAGGCATTGATCTAGAGATTAACCCCAGCTGATTATAGAAGAGCTCATCAGCTGCTTCTCCTTGGCTGGGTGGCTTGTAACAGACTCCCATCACAAAATCTACCTTCTTATGGGCTCCTCTGATTTTAACCCACAGGCACTCAATCTCGTTATCGCCACAATCCATTCCAACAGTGTCCAAGTCCTCCCTTACAAAGAGGGCTACCCCGCCTCCTCTCCTTCCCTTCCTATCCCTCCTGAAGCGTTTGTACTCCACCATATCTGTACTCCGGTTATATGAGTCATCCCACCACGTTTCCGTGATGGCAACGACATCATAGGCTCCTTGCCCTACGACAGCTTCCAGCTCTTCCTTCTTATTACCCATGCTGCATGCATTGGTGTAAATGCACTTCAGCTGAGCTGCCGAGCCTTCAGCCCTCTTAGAGGGAACAGAGTCCGTTCCCAATTGCCTGGTAACTGGAGTAGCTAGCACCAGAGTGCCTGTATCTCCCTTACCACTCCCAGGTGTGTTCACCCCCACTTTCTGTGTGGTGCTGTACTGGTGGTCCTCTCCAGCACACCCTCCCTGAATCATCAGTGCTCCACATGTCCAGGCTCGCTCCTGTCTAGCCTGGTCTCAATCCCCTCCCTCTTCACATCTAGTTTAAAGCTCAGTTTATGAGCTTATCTAGGTTTTTAGCCAGGGCTTTAGCCCCCCTGGGAGACCCACATGTCCCATCTTTAGCAACAGAGTTTGGAGGTGCATGAGACACCCCATGATCAAAGAAGCCAAAGCCCTTTTCCTCACACCAGGCTCGGAGCCAGACATTAATCGAATTCTTCTTCCTGACTTCCTACTCCTCTCTGTTTAGCCTTGGGATGGAGCAGAATACTGTCTGAGCCCCAGAGCCCTCCATCATTTTCCCAATGGCCCTGAAGTCTTTCTTGATGGCTTTGGTCTTTCTGTTTACTAAATCATCATTATCAGTTTGGACTACTATCAGAGGACAGTAGTCTGTCTCGTGGACCAGGGAAGGAAGTTTTCTAGCTACCTCCTTCACTGATGCCCCCGGTAAGCAGCAGACCTCTCTGTGGAGTGGGTCTGATCTGCAAATGAGTCCCTCCGTTCCTTTTAGGAGGGAGTCCCCTACAACAATCACCCTCCTCTTCCTCTTAATGGAGGATGTTTTTATCTTTTTCTGAGGATGGTGCAGCCTAGGGAAAGATTCTAGGCTGTGGGAGCCATCATCCTCATCCTCAGGACAGGATTCCACCTGCAGCACATGGTACGTGTTCACCAGGGGGATCTCGGGTTTTGTTGTCTGGTTGAGGGGAGCACGTTTCCTTCATCTGACAGGAACTTGCTGCCATTCCCCATCTCTTGTTCCCCCAGCCTTGCAGTTAGCAGGTGGGGGGTGTTTGGACATACCAGCTCCAGCAGGCTGCTGAGTGAGTGAGAGGGCACTACTCCACTGGTCTAACTCCCTCTCACACTCCCTGATGGTCCTCGGGCTCTTTACCTCCTCCCTTAATTCCTCCACCATACAAAGGAGTTCCCCCACTCGAGTGCAGCTTTCACAAGCGGAGCCAGTACCAGAGGCACGAGCTGCTGTGGGAGGGGGGCACTGTCTGCAGCTCAGGGTCTGGGTAGCTGCATGTGCCCACTGGGTTCTGTCTGTGTGGCAGCTTCCATCGTGCTTGGTGCGGCCTTAATCTTTTGATGGGTAGCCACCCTGGTTCTCAGTCCCTTCTGGCCATATTCCTGCACCCTCCCTGCTCACCCTGCCCCTCTCCCCCCGTGCTCCCTAAGGGCCGCTTAAACCCCCCGCGGAAGCTTCCGGGTCCGCCCCCTCCCGTCAGGCACCGCGCGGGAGCGGCCGTTGAGCGGGGAGCCGAGCGCCGACCCCTGATCGAGTGTTTCAGGCTTTTCCCCGCTCAGGGAAGCGCCCCAGCGCCTTTAATGGCCCCCCCACCACAGAACTCACCGTCCCGTGCATCTTTCTCCTTCTCTGAGCCCGTCTCTGATGCTTGGAAATCTTTTAGCAAGCAGGTCTGCCTCTGAGGAAGGACTGGAAAAGGCACAGGAGCTCTCCTACCTGCAGCAGCGAAGCAGCAGCAGACCACGGCCACTTTGGCAGCTTCTCCAAGCGGGAGTCCCTTCTTTACCTAGGCATGTGTTTCCTTGCTCCTACAAAAGACAAGAGGCAAAACCTTTATCCGATTACCGTTATACTTACTATGGCAAAGCGTTCAGACTCAAGAAGAGAAGGCTCCTGGGAGACCTTAGAGCAGCTTCGATACTTATAGGGCAGTAAAGGAAAGCTGGAAGGGACTCTTACCAAGGAATGCAGGGGTAGGATGAGGGAGAATGGTTTAAAGCTGAAAGAGAAGAGATTTAGATTAGATTTTAGGAAGGAATGTTCTCCTGTAGGAGTGGTGAGGCACTGGAACCGCTTGCCCAGAGAAATCGTGGCTGTCCCATCCCTGGAGGTGCTCAAGGCCAGGTTGGATGAGGCTTTGAGCCACAGGATACAGCAGAAGGTTTAAGGTCCCTTAGAACTCAAACCAGTCTACAGTTCTAGTATTGCCTGGTATTTTCTGATGCTTTTGCATGCCTGATTTGAGACACGAAACCGTAAAACTCTGTGACTGTCCATTACTTCGAGAAGAATTCTTGGTACAGAGATTCCCCTGAAAATCTCATGTCTGATGGGAAGAAATTTTTGAAACTTTTGACTTTCTCAGTCGCATTTCTTAAGCAGAAGTGACACCTAGTGTTGAACTGAGGGCAAGTCAGTGCTGGGATCAGGCCACTGAAGGGTTTAGGACCCTGCTAATAAAACATGAGAGGAACAAAACGCTGGATGCATTTTCTGAACGTGGGACTTCTGTGAGCTGGAGCTTTCCTAGCTGAATGTGTTGCCGTGAGGCTAGGGCCTTCTGAGGGTCTGCACTTTTGGGGTTTTTTTTTGCCCTGGTTGGAAGCATATAATTAGTTTTGTCCTTTGTGTTTGTAGGATCCCTCTTAGCAACCACATCATGGAAATCCACTTGCATGTTTACTGAAGACAGTGAGAGAAAGCAACTCAGATGGGTCTCTGACATTTTGAACTAAAGCAGTTATTGACAGTCTGTTGCCTTTTTCTTTATCTGGGATGGGGAGACTTTGGAAATGAAATAGTAGGTAGAAAGCCCCTTTCCTTTCTGGCTTCTGTGCCTTGTCAAGTGGGACTTAAAAGCTTTTCCAGCCTGTACTTGCTCTGCCTCTCTTCCCAGCACATCTTTTGTGGAGCTCACTCCCAGTGCTGTGTGTGGTTATGCAGCACTCATCCAATAGGTGCTCTCATCCCTCTCTTAGTCTTTGCTAAAAAAGCAGTGGGTGGGCTGTTCACAGCTTGGGTCCTGTTGCATGTTTCTGTTGTATTTTGGGGGGCTATTTTGTTTGAGAAAGGGCAGCCTTTGAGCCAAAAGTGAGAGATTACCTCTTTATGCTGAAGAACTACTTGAACTACTAGCCCTAACAACTGCCAAGTTGTAAAAAATGAAAAAACAACCCCTCAAAATGACAAAAACCTATCCAAAACAAAGAAACGGGTGTCCGGGAACCTTGAATCCACAACTACCAGATAAAATAGCAATTGATAACTGGGGAGTTTGTGAGGGTTTTTTTTTAACCCCATTTTTTTAAAGTAAGGAATAGAAAGATATGAGTAATTATTGAAATACAAACTAAGGTGTCCACTGTGGTAGAGAAGGGTGGGAGCACAACAGGAGCTTGAGGAGGAAAGAGTTTGTTGTTAATTTGATTTTTCTACCATTTTACCCTTGCCAGCACTGTGAGGTGAGAGCATATGTGGAATCCACAACATTAGGTGAAATTGTTTTGTCACCCTGCAAGCTGGTGGAAAATTGACTTTCATAGTGCAATGACGATGAAGCCAACCACAGAGGAAATAAAAGTGAATAAATGCAAAAGAGTCGTGATGTATTTGGAAGTGATTCTTTGGGAGAGCAAAAAATCAGCTTGTTATTAAGATAGGATAATAAGAACAGCAGCAAATGTTCCTTAGCTGCCTCCCATGAGAAGAACCAGAAGTATCTCAAGGGTATGTGTGGCTATGGTGGACCCTCTTGCACTGCTCCAGGAAAACCTGCATGTACAATTACCTCTCTGAAATCCCTGTACAGCAATGCATGCAGCATGGGCAATGATCAGGAACCGCTAGAGATCTGTGTGTGGTCAGTGGGCTGTAATCTCGCTGCAACTACAGAGACCAGGTGGATAGCTCACATGGCTGGAATGTTGCTATGGATGGCTATGTGCTTCTTAGAAAAGACAGGCCAGGAAAGCAAAGTAGTGGAGTTGCTGTTTACAACAGGGAGTAACTGGAACATATTGAGCTCTCCCTAGAACATGTCAGGAGCTTATGGACAAGAATTAAGGGGCAGGCTAATATGGGTGACACTGTTGTGCGTGTTTAACTACAGGCCATCTAATCAGGATGAGGAAGCTGATGATGCCTTCTACAGACAGCTAGAAGTAGTGTCATGATCACAGGCCCTGGTTCTCATGGGCGACTTCAACCACCCTGGTATTTGCTGGAAAGACAACACAGCTAGGGATGCACAGTCCAAGAGATTCCTGTACAGCATGGATGATAACTTTTTGACACAGATGGTGGAGGAGCCAATGAAAAATGTGCTGCTGGACCCTGTACAAACAAACAAAGGACTGGTTTGGGATGTGCAATTTGGAGACGGTCTTGGCTGCAGTGACCATGAGATGGTGGATGTCAGGATCCTGCACGGAAGAAGCAGAGTGATAAGCAGAATTGCAAGCCTGGACTTCAGGAGAGCTAACTTTAGTCTCTTCACAGACCTACTTGGAGGAACCCCATGGGTTAGAGCTCTAGGAGGTAGAGGGGTTCAAGAGAGATGGTTAATATTCAAGCACATCATCCTCCAAGCACCATGATCAATGCAGGACTAAGAAATCAAGGAAAGGATGTCGGAGATCTGCATGGATGTGCTAGGAGCTTCTGGAAAAAATCAAATGGGTGAAGGAAGTTTACAGAAAGTGGAAAGAGGGACTGGTCACTTGAGAGAAATATAGGAATGCTGTTAGAGTGTGCAGGGATGCAATGAGGAAGGCTAAGCCCCACTTAGAATGAAATCTGGCAAGGGCCATCAAGGACAACAAGAAGGGCTTCTTCAAGTACACCAGTAGCACCAGGAAGAGAAGGGAAAATATGGATCTTCTGCTGAATGAGGTGGGTGCCCTGGTGAGGAGGATACAGAGAAGGCGGGCTTACTGAATACATTCTTTGCTTCAGTCTTTACTGCTAAAGTTGGCCTTCAGGAATCCCAGACTGGAGGAAAGAGAGAAAGCTGAGAGGAAGGAAGACTGCCCATTGGTCAAAGAAGATTGGGTTAGAGATCATTTAGGCAAACTGGGCACCGAGAAATCCATGGGCCCTGATGGGATGCACTGACAACTAAATCTCCCCTGAGTCCT
Source organism: Clamator glandarius (assembly GCA_033459285.1). Classification (NCBI taxonomy): domain Eukaryota; kingdom Metazoa; phylum Chordata; class Aves; order Cuculiformes; family Cuculidae; genus Clamator; species Clamator glandarius. The sequence continues at coordinate 6,279,252 of JAUNZM010000147.1, read as the reverse complement.
TATTGCAAACTTTTGCATGTGTGATGGGAGGGACTGGTTTCATCTGAGAGCACTAAGAGAGGCCAGACAACTTCCAGCCTTGCAGATGTTCAGAAGTTACCTGGGCAAGGTGCTGAGCAGCCCCAGGTAGACTTACATTCAGCCCAAGTATGAGAAGGGTTGGTTGAACTCAAGAACTCTAGAGGTCCCTTCCCACCTAAATCTTTCTGCGAAGCTAAACAGTTGCTCATTTGCTTTCACTAGCAGTGCAGCTTGTAATTATTTTTTTCTTTACACAGTTGTTATTGTTTACCAGGTGGCTGCTTGATTTCAAAATCTGAAGATGGCTAAGGCAAAACAAGCCTTTAAAGAAAATCTCTTCTTTTCACTGCTGTGGGTATTTGCAGGGTCTGGATTGCTCTAAAACTAACAAAGATCCCATTGTTTCCTCCCACTGTTGTGCAGCTTGCCAGCATGCTTGCCAATTAAGGTGTCTGAAAACATACTACAGAGTAAACCTGCAGCAGGGAAATGAGCAAAAATATTGCCACTGCAGGCCTGCCAGAGCCACCTTGCCCTGCTTTGCCAGCTCTGCATTTCTGTGGCTGCTCAAGTGGCTACCTAGGTGAGAAAGGGGAAAGCGAATTTTGAAAAAAAGCTACTTAAATGCCACCTCTGTCACCTGCATATCTCACATAGAAACCTTCTGGAAAACCAATTTTTGTGTATTAGATGCGTTTCCCAGGTAAGGAAAAATGTAAACTGCAGCAAACAAAAGAATTCTACAGGCCATGAAGGAAATACTGTGTTGTGTTTTACTTACTGTAATTCAGCTGACATCTGGAGAATAAAGACAAACAAGGATAAAAGTTCTGAGTTTTATCAAAACATTTGCTCTTCAGCAAACTGTGAAGTTGAGCAATGAGGTAGCTGGTTGTAGGAGGATCAAAACCAAAAATGAAATACTGAATGATTTTTGATCCCTGAGGGTAATATCAGCTACTTCCCTGTTCTGGTGAATGGGGTGTTTCACAAGACTTCTGTGTAAGCTATAAGTGTGGGCGAGTGAGCTGCCTGTCACAAACAGCAGCCCTGGACTGGAGGAAGTGCTGTCAGCTCTCCCTGTCCTGGACACTGACACAAAGGTGAGATGTACACTCTTTAGATGCAAACTTTCAGTGGCTTCTTGGGCAGCTACTGTGAAATGCAGTTGAAGAGAAAGAGGTTTAAGTGTTGGGTTGAGAGCTGCGATGTATATCTGAGGATCTGATGTTTGCATTTGCAGAAGCTTAACAAACTTTCAGGTGAGGAGAAGACAGCTGCTGGATAAACATACCTTACAGGGTGTGTGTGTGTGGAGAGAGCTATTGTCACAAAATTCCAAGAGTATTTTGCAAAATAATGTAGAGCATAGGCTCTTTCTGTTGTTTCTCCAAAATCATCTAGCTTGTGCTCCTTCTCCTCCTTCTAGTGCTCAATCAGTCAATGAATTAAAATTTGGGCAGCCACAGCCTCTATATATTCAATTATATCTGTGAAAAGTATTTAAATGGTTTTAATCACACAGTAAGATTTTTTTTTAAAAGTGAGCTGTAAGTGAGATTTTTTTTTTCTTAATATTGATTGTTGCTCAGATCTTGCAATTTTAATCTGACTTTTAATCTTACTTGGGCAGATATGATCTTCTCCCATCCCTTTCCAGAATCAACTAGAATAATGGTTTCTTTCTCTTAGCTATAGTCGCCCTGAAATCTAAAATTTTGCTTCAATGACTGTTATGTGACTTAGAAAGAGAGTTTTCTCTTCATTGGCTGCTCATTTCTCTTCTTGCAGCTTTTCCCAATAAATACCATGATTCTTTATCTGATTCCAGATGACTCCATGTGGCTTAGATAAGTATTTGTTACAATGCTACAAAAAGACATTCACAACCTCAAATTTAGTCTGACAGGTGTTTTGAACTTGACTGCTTCCCAGCTTATGTCAGGAACAGGAATCTCTTGATTTCAGTAGAATTTAATATGAAAAGAGAAATAAAGTATTTCAGTCAGTCTAAAAGTTCAGTTCTGGCCATAATAGAATAGATTTTTTTTTCCTATTTACAGTACAAAATGTACTTGCTGATTGATGAGAAGCTCAACACGAGCCGGCAATGTGCACTTGCAGCCCAGAAGGCCAAATGTGTCCTGGGCTGCATAAAAAAAAAGCACGGCCAGCAGGGCAAGGAAGGTGATTCTGCCCCTCTATTCCTCTCTTATGAGACCTCATCTGGAGTACTGTGTCCAGTTCTGGAATCCTTGACATAAGAAGGGTATGGAGCTGTTGGAACGGGTCCAGAGGAGGGCTACAAAGATGATCCCACGACTGGAGCACCTCCCATACGAGGACAGGCTGAGAGTTGGACTTGTTCAGCCTGGAGAAGAGAAATGACCTTCCATTACATGCAGGGACTACAAGAAAGCTGAGGAGGGACTTTTTACTAAGGCTTGTAGTGATAGGATAAGGGGCAATGGATATAAACTGGAGAGGGGCAGATTTAGACTAGACACAAGGAGGAATTTCTTCACGATAAGGGTGTTTAGGCCCTGGCACAGGTTGCCCAGGGAAGCTGTGGCTGCCCCATCCCTGGAGGTGCTCAAGGCCAGGTTGGATGGGTCTTGGGCAGCCTGATCCAGTGGGAGGCGTCCTTGCCCATGGCACGGGGGTTTGAACTGAATGATCTTTAAGGTCCCTTCCAACCCAAACTATTCTATGACTCTGTGTTTTTATGACTGCTTTACTTGTAACACAATGTGGATCATGGACTCTAGTCCAAACAACAAATGCTGATTTTGCAAATAATTCTGAAATGCAGTATCAGTTATCAGCTGAAAGATTTATCACCAGCCATATATTTTATTTCATTATTATTTAGGCTGTGCCAGTAAGATATTGAACTAAATGCATATACGTAAGCCAATGTACGTAATAAAATAAAACTGGACAATTTTGGAATACGTACCTAATTTTACTTTTTAATTTGAGGTTCAAATTTCTATGTCATGCTCTCACTCTTTTCCAGCTCATACTATATTTATCCTCTGCTGAAAATGTTTGACTTGTCTTTTTTTCCTCCCCTGCTGCCCCCCTCCCCAGCATTGCTTATTTTCTGTTTTCATTTTCTGCAGGCTGTCTTCCAGCTCTTAGAGCAACAAATTTGAACCAGAGACGTCCTGCTGTGATGGGAAAAATCATTGTTTATGAGCATGCCAACTTCCAGGGTTACTCCAGAGAATTCACCTGTGACATTCCCAATCTAAAAGCTGTAGATTGGAATGATTGTGTCTCCTCAGTGAAAGTAATTGGCCAGCCTTGGGTAGCTTACGAGCACTGCAACTACACAGGGCGGTTAATTGTATTTGAGGAGGGAGATCATGACTATGTTGGTAAAGAAATGAATGATAAGATCACATCTCTGCAGCTGATTACTGAAAATCTGCACCATCCCCAGATCACTATCTATGAACATCCCAATTATCAAGGGAAGTGCAGAGTAATAAGAGAAGCAACCAATCTGGCTAGGGGATATGACAATGACACTACATCTTCTCACAAAGTCCAGAAAGGTGTCTGGCTGTTGTGTGAACACAGTGATGGAAGTGGGTTTCGTTACATTGCGCGAGAACACGAACACCTTCCCCACTACCGTGCAATCAGGTTCAATGACAAGCTTTCATTTCTGCGTCCCCTTCGCCCTGGCCACTGTGGCTGTTAGACTGCAAATCCTGCAGTGCTGAGGGATCACGTAGCCCCAGCAGAAATCTGAGACCTAGATCTCTGCCTGTGCTTGAATTGCTTTTTTTTCGTATGTCAGAGAAATGCTGAATGGGAAGGCTTCTTTTTCATGCTGCACTGCAGATTTGTATTTCTTGATCCTGTCTTGCACTGTTCTCTATTTTATTTTGTCAAATCGAAGAGACTAAAAAAATAAGAGACAAGCCAGGAGTGTGTAACCTGTTACACCTGCAGCTGGCATCCCAATGTCCTGTACTATGTCATATAAAACCATTGCACATTGCTTCTATTGCTAGATGAATAAACAAAATATGAACATAAACCAAACATCGCTTACTTTGTAATTTGTTTTAAAATGCTCTTGCTTTATCATGTCTTCTTTTTTTTCCCCCCATTTTATGTTGTTACCATTAAAGAAGCTGTTGAAAGTAACAATGTGTCTCTGTTACATGTTGTTTGTGGTTTAATATAGATAATATTGTCCTTTCATGATGAGCTGTCTCTATGTATTCAGAGTACATTTCATGCAGTCACTTGTAAACATTTTTCATGGATCTTTACTGAAGTTTTATCTCCTTCCATTTTCACCTGAACATTGAGTTCAGGTTTGACTCAACCAAAGTTAAAGTCTTGGTGAGTGTGCCTAGTATTGCTGTGATCATGGCCAAACTCCTACCTGGAGACTTTACTTAATCATCACAAGATTGATTGTATCTCAAGGCATTGTTCATCCTAATGACATAGTCTTCTACTGCCCTCCATTATGTGATCAGACAGAAAGTTTCAACAAATCTGAATTGGCTGATTGGTTGATCACAACAGGAAAACCTGTCTGAATTTTTTAAATGTTTCTTATCTTAATACGAGATGAGGTATCATTTTGAAATCACAGTGTTTCAATCAGAATGGAAAATCTGTTTCTTTCTAAAGTTACTTCCATTGTAATTCTACTTTTTATTGGCATTTTACTGTTTTAAAAGTCTTAAGGGTCACCACATGGTATGTTCTACCACAGGCCAGACTTAAATGCTGTCTCAGTTAACTCAGGGCCCTCCGACAACCAAGTAGTGCTGTGGTTATCACTGCTACAAGTGTGTGAGTGATCCTAGTGGGCCTTTCTTTGTCCTTTACAAAGTCACGGGCATCAGGCCACAAACTAGACCTTTCATAGGGCAAAGAGGCAAATGGAGGATGAAGATGCAAGCAGTGACAAGCTACAGGAGAAGGGCTGCTGAAGCATCAGCAGTTCAGTGTTTTGCAAGCCCCAGAGCATCCTGGAGAACGACCTACGGTTCAGCATTGCCACAGGATTGCGACTCTATTTATACCTTCAAAGCAGCACAATGGAAGTTATGTGACAGGGTCAACTTCAAAATAGTTGCATTTAGAATATGAAATGTGCAAACCCTTCCTGCGTATGTGGAATCACTAGCTGTTTCAAGAACTGTTTTGCCGTGCATAAGCTTACCTGGGGAACAGAGAGTTGCAGTTTTGAGTTATCACTGTCTAACGGCAGCTGCCCTCTCCGAGTCACGCATTGTGACAGCTGTCATGCAGCTCTCCATTGCAATGTTTATCTAGCTCTGCTCTGAGCTCAGTTTGCCACCATTTTCTTGTATTTATAGCTAAAAATGAAGCCCAGAACATGCTGTGCTATCGTGTGCTGGGCCATGTTCCCAGTTTGAAACAAACACTGCAGACTGTGCTGACATATCAGCATTTGTGTTCCTTTGCCCGGCTCATGTGGGCAGATACCATTGTGGGAGCAACGCCAAGTACGTGGAAGATTAATTGGGACTAAGATAAAGCATGAAGCTGGTACCAAGCATATCAGAATAAGCACAATTAAAAGACCAGGTGTTTTGAACAAGACACACAGGATAATGAATCTTGAGTGTGTGAGAAAGTCAGGCTGGAAAAACCCACCTGGGAATGAGAGTGTACTTTCTAAATTTGACTTCTGTATGCTATGCTGTTTAAAAGAATATACTTGGAGAAAACTATGAGGTCTGCATCTCCTTCAGTGCAACATACCATGGTGAGGGCTTCTTAACTATTTTGCAGGCAGTTTCAGGTTTCCTTGCTTTAGTCACCAAAGATTATCTTTCAACGGGATTTTGAAATTCAATTGAAAGAACATGAAGCATTCTCCCTGCTCTAAGCCAAAATAAAACTCTGAACACTCTCCAGATAAAGCCAGCTGTGCCCAAAGAAAGGAGATGGTGTACTGGGAGGGAGAAAGTATACTGGTATGTTCAAATGTGGGTTGTAGCAATGTTGTCGGTGGGTGTGTGGTTTGCAGTGTTCCCAGCCTTCTGAATAAGGTAAATAAGACCGTGCAGAGCTCTGTGTTGTCACCATTAGATTTCTTCCAGAAGGCCCAAGCGCAGCATTGTGCTCAATATATAACAAAACACCAATGCACGTTATCTTTTTGTTCTGTTCATGTCTGAGGGATCCTCTTTATCATCTCAGCATAACAGTGATGTTATTGTCCCAGTTTAGCCTCCTCCCTGGCCTGGTCGACAGCTGAACACGGGGAAACTGTAGTCCCAGTTCCTCCCCTACAGGGAGAGGGGGAGAGGGAAATGTGAGAGAGAGAGAGGCTGTTGATTGGAAACTAAAACTGAAACAGCTTTAGTGAAACAACAATAATAAAAAGGAAAATAATAATAACTAATAAAACAATAATATATGTGCAATTATACAAAATCAAACTCCCTGACGACTATATGTCACCACTGATGCTTCAGGGCAGGCACGAGGAAAGTCCCAGGCTGGACTCAGTGGCAGATGGGAATTATCTCCAGGAACTGTGTTCAGGAACTGTATTCGGGAACACACAGGTCAGGATTGGGATCAGATAGACAGATGAAGTCCTCACTGGATGTTGGCCATTGAAGAAGAGAGCTTGACACTTGTGATCCCTCAGCTTTATACTGACTATGACGTATATATAATGGAATATTTTGTTGGTCAGTTTTGGATCACCTGTACTGTCCATTTGTCCTGCAGATGCAAACCTTTTTTTCCCTTTTGACACATGGCATTCCACCAGCTCAAGGATGGCTTGGGTGTCTATTGGAATAAGCATTAGCAATGACCTTTCAACATACCACTGCCCTATTACTTTGTCAATAACTATGCATATCAAATGTTATCACTTCTAGAGACAGACCCTGTCTAAAAAACATGTTAAATTTCAGAAAATGAAGTTACTTAGAAGAGGCTTAGCTAAAAAATTAGAAAACTGGTTCTGCTTTGGGTCAGACCTGGACAGTTATATAAGCACTGCTAATAGGAGAGAGTTTATTTAGCATGTCTCTAGTTATATTTCCTAGGAAATACACTTACTGATATTTCCTTTGTGAAAAAATACCAATTCTTAAACAAGAAAGAAGGTGTACTCTTATTTTCTTAGCATACATAATGGAAAAATTATTTACAACTAGGATGTCTCTGAATCAGATGACTGTTATTTCTGAGTTTTCCCATGTTTCTCTTGGGCAAATAAACTATTACATTACCTCCCAAAGTTGCTGTCACTCTGATTTTAACCAGCTCATATTCCTGTCTGTCTCTGGCTCTCCTGGTCACCAGGAAGGGGATTTTCTTCAATTTGGGGGTGGAGGGGGTTCTAGTTGCTCTTGGGGTGGAGTGCACTGTGGACTAGGAGGCAATTTCTACACTGTTCAGATAGCAGTGCCCTTGAAATCATATTCTCTGATCATTCTCACCCTTGTGGCAGGCTTTAAGATGCATCTCAGAAAGACACTATACATTCCCCAGCATTCCCTACTATACCTCTCACACAATATGTATCCCTATTAATAATACTGTATGACACTCTTGCTCAGGAACGACTAGAGGACTGGTATACAAATTTGCCTGTCAACAAAGGGTTAAACAGTATCTGGAGGCCCTAAACCCTGTTAAACTTGGTGTGGTACCAATACAAAGGCTGCTTCCAAAATAAACAATCAGTAATAAGCTTTCACAGAGAAGGTTATTACTAATCCACAGTGAAGCGCAAATATGGACATTTGAACAGGATGCTGCATAAGGAAGGTTTGTAACCTGTGATATATCAAAAGGAGATGTCTAGAGAAGGCTTGAACACCATGGGTATAACTAAGAGGTGATACATAAGCAGACTGACATTTCCTCTGCTTGGTTAGAAATGTCTGCAGAACAAATTCAGGCATATTTGGGTAAACACAGAATATGAAACTTGGGCTTAATGTTATATCTTGTCTGTCTGGAAGCAGGGTGATGATTACACATTAACCACTCACCTTTTTTTTCATAACAGTGCTATATTCCATTGCTGATTAGATAACAGACTCTTCAGAAAACTTTCTTGGAGCAAATCCCTCACACTAACTTGGTTCTCAGCTCATGGCTGGTCTTGATGCATTGATGGATCATAACTTGGCTGCCAGTGTGGTGTTCAAAGTAAGAATTACATTTGGCATCACTTACAGACTCTAGATTCAAACTTCATTCAGAAAATATTGAATAAAAGGAGAAATATTTAAATTCCTGTGCACAATCATTAACTGCAAAAACATATTCCTCCTCTCTTCAAAATTCTGTAACACACACATCACTTCACTGTTCTTACTTACACCAGAAGTTACTGTTGGGCATATGAGAACTTCTCGAGCAGCAACCTATCTTCAGATGACCCGACAGGAGCAATTAGCTCTCTGATGCAAACATGTTCAGAGCTTGAGGCAGCACAAACTTTCATTTGCACCATAAGTTCAGAGCCAGTGGGAGATTAACCTCCATGGAGCTTCAATAGCTGCATACATGGCAACACAATTTTTGGTTGCCTCATTGTCCAAACGAGAAGGATCCTATTCAAAGGCTTCAATTCTAGGTTAAACGATGGCATCCTCAGTAACACTGACTGGTTTAGCACTGGCTTGTTTGTTCAGAGGGGAACCTGTGAACCAGTTTTGAAACACTTACTGCAAAGGTAGTACATCAGGACAGTGCTAATTCTTTTATAGATATTAACGTGCGGGCAGTTATTTCACATTCAGATGGAAAATGAAGCATTTGAGGTCAGATGGCAACTTTCAAAATCCTGGTTAAAAGCATTGGAGTCACACAGATAATGATGCCAGTTAGAGGTCACTAACCATAGCCCTTTTCTTATGATGGAAGAAACTATGGGGCCATAGCTCCAGGCAGATGGTCAACACCAAGCTTCTTAGTTTCACCGTTTCAGGACTGTGACGCATCTCCTTTGAATCAGCTGTGCAAATGAGAAACTCTAACTCTTAACCTGTAGTAGCAGCTCTATTGCCCAGGCAGCCTAGAATCAGAGGAGCAGAGGGAAAAAAGAAGACAGGATTTTCTGCTGTACATGTCTTCATCTTTTTGTGGCTGACCAATTTAACATACACTTAACATAATTTAACATGCTATTCTTCAAATACAGAATTCTCAAATTTCCTCTTTGCAATCTTGCAAGCTTTCAGTGTTGTTTTCTATCCTACTCATTTCATCCAGTGCTAGCACTCCCCCAGATTGACATTACAGAAGCTTTTGATCTATTTTAGTCATTGGAAGGAAGCAGAACTACAGTGAGTTCTTTTGTTGTTTTTTTTTTAATATGGATCTTCAAACACATCTTCTCTTTACCCAGCATGACAGCTACTTCACCTTCAATTCATTTCCTGATTCTTCCTTTAATTTCTTCTTGGTTTTCTCTATAAGAATATTCCTCCTCCTTGTGCTGTTGTGGTTTCATGGCAGTGCCTTGTTTAACTTTGATTTAATCATCGGAAAACTGTGGCAAAGCTTAAACGAGATTCTCTGTTGTTATAAATCAAATCTCAAACAATGCAAAGCATCGAGCTGAGAAAATCATGAGAGACTTTCCTTCAGGGATCCATGGAGATCACCAGGAAAATAAAATTGTGACGTGGTGAAATGAGCACAACTGCAGCAGGTTTTTCCTATAAGGAATTCCCTTTCTTGGAGCAAAGTTGTCTTTGTCTTCCGTGTGGTCTCAAAGCCCTCTTTCTGTTCACACAGTCCCACATATTCCTGGGGTGCAGTTCACCTATGTAAAGACCGTCAGCCCTAGAGTTCAGCAGAGACTCATCCTGAATCCCCCCGACTCCTGGCATGTGTCTGTCTATGCCCCATAGACAGTTGCACTTCAGATAGCTAAACTGGCTAAGTGGCTGCTGCTGTGAGATGCCCTCCCAGAGCGATGTGACCTGTGGGGAATAAAGCAGTTTAGCAGTCTAGAGCTGCTGTGTATTGAATCATAGAATCATAGAATCAACAGGTTGGAAAAGACCAGCTGGATCATCGAGCCCAACCATTCCTATTAAATACTAAATCATGCCCCTCAGCGCCTCATCCACCCATCTCTTAAACACCTGCAGGGAAGGTGACTCAACCCATTGCAATGGTATTCAGGCCCAAGGAGAAAGCAGCATGAAATTGCCCTTATCAGCAGCATGAGACAGAACAAGCTGTTGTTTATGTGCACTACCAGACTTCATAAATCAGACAGAGTAATAAATGAGGCAGCAAAACTAAGTCAAATGTCTTTGAAAAGGCTGAAAACAAACTTCATTTTGGTATTGTTGAAGCTACAGCCTACCAATCAGTCTTGATTTTATTCCATTCTTAATGTTTTTAGCTGATATAAGATCAACTACTTTCTCTATTAAGAAGTTACAAATTCTCCTTACTGTGTACAAATTCTCACGTACTTGCACATTGTTACAAATCCCCTTTTTGTTTGCCAAATTCTAGCTATCTTATGTCTACTTGCACTTTTGATTTTGATTTCTGTCTTGTTACTGTTTGTACATGGGTCTGAATCCCTTCATAGTGGCCAAAATTTCCTTTATCTCGAGTTTAGTTAATTACCCACTTTTGATGCATCTGCATTTGTCAGTGGACAGCCTTTAAATCCTGAGAAGTCTACAGTTGCCATTGGCTTTATTAGCAGGTGGTCTTCAAATCTCAAGGTAGCCTCGTCTTGAAAAGTGCCTCAACTCAGGGAGAGATGCCAGGTGCAGCCTGCTGCAGTCCCAGAGAGCTCAAAGGGTCTCACTTAGGATTGCGGTTTGTAGGGTCAGAGGTGATTGACTTTGGTCAGTATTTGGTGCCACAAGTCATGTTATATAACCATAACATGAGCTGGTTTTCTACCAGCTGTACGATCACAGCACTTTCTAGATAGTACAGTTTTGGTACTGTTGCCAGGTAATGGGCGTACCAGGCTACCAGGAGGTGACTGATCATCAGTCCCTTTTTCAAGAGTCCTTTCCCAAGCACAGCAGTTTTGGATATGGTAAAGAAATACCTCAACTCTCCAACTCCCTGCATTTTTTAACAATGAGAATTCTTTCCCCTAATGCGCCTGACCTTAGTCTGGATTGGCAAGTGGCACAACTACAGTTAGGAGATCAAGACGTCTGGAGGACAGAGGCAAAGGTATCTGGGCTAAATTATCATGTAACACACAGAAATACAGGAGTTAACAAGCAGGAAGTAGTCTGAGATCTTTAATTGTTAACACACCTGCTTGCTGAACCACCTTAACTAAACAAGTCACTGGTTAAGTGCAGTTCTCTGATAACAGATAAGAAATCTTGATAGACCTCTTCTCCCCTGAGGGAATACTTTCTTTTACAGCACTACTGCTCTGCTGTTGACGCATTAATAGTCTTTTGCTGCCATGCACATGATGAATACGTGATAGACCTTATCAGGATCAATGGAAACCAGTAATGAGTGGTGTCCTTCAAGGATCTGTAATGAGACCAATACTATTCAACACCTTCATTAAGGACACAGACAGTGGGATCTGGTGCACTCTCAGCAAGTCTGCAGATGACTCCAAGCTGTGTGGTGCAGTTGATACACCTGGGGATGCCATTCAGAGGGGCTTGAGGAATGGGCCAAATATAAACCTCACGATGTTCAGCAAAGCCAAGTGCAAGGTTCTGCACCTGGGTTGGAGCAATCTGCAGGATCAGTGCAGGTTAGGGAACAACTGGCTTGAGAGCAGTTGTGCGGAGAATGACTTGGGGATACTGGTGGGTGAAAAGCTGGACATGCGCCAACCACATGGGCTTGCAGCCCGGGAAGTCAACCATATCCTATGTTGCCTAACGAGGACTGCAGTCAGCAGGCTGAGGGAGGCGATTCTGCCGCTCTACTCTGCTCTTGTGAGACTCTACCTGGTGTAGTGCATTCAGATCTGGAGTTCCCAGTTCAAGAGAGACATGGACCTGTTAGATCTGGCCCAGAGCAGGGCCACAAGAATGATCAGAAGGCTGGAACATTCCAGCTATGAAGAACAGCTGAAAGGGTTGGCATTCAGCCTGGACAAGAGAAGGCTCCTGGGAGACCTTATAGTGGCCTTTCAATTTATAAAGCAGACTTATAAGAAAGAAAGAGAGAAAGTTCCTATTAGGGCCTTTTAAACTGAAAGATGGCAGATTTTAGATTGAATATATGGAAGATTTTTCTTATGATGTGGGTAGTGAGACATTGGAGCAGGTTGCCCAGAGAAATTGTGGATACCTCATCCCTTTAAGTGTTCAAAGTCAGATTGGATAGGGCTTTGGGTAACTATTTAAAGATGTCCTTGCCTATGGCAGTGGGTTTGGACAAGATGATCTTTAAAGGTCCAAAGCAACTTGTAAATGTACCTCTTCTGCCAAGACCAGCAAGGTCCAGGTAAGATTTTGGAGAGATTACTATGAGCACAAAACCTTAACTGGAAACTTCAAAATTGTCAACGAAACTTTCTGGTAGTCAGTTACCAAATTTCCCATGCTTGCTGGCACAAAACACTTGGTTTGGTGAATTATACTGTTATCAAAGCAAGAAAAGAGAAGTCCAAAATGTAGATAAATAAGGTAACATGCAATACTTAATTCCAAGTACCTGTGACTGTTTTACAGTCTCTACCCTGGAAATGCAGCTTCTAGGCCACCTGGTTGCCCTTCTCTTGCAGTAAAACTTTATGCAGCTAAGGACCGGTTTGTCTGTGACAGCGATGCCCAACTAAAGCTGTGTTATCTGCGGTGAGACCTGCTGCCTCTATCAGCTACCCACAGTTTCCTGCAGCCATTGTTCTCTTTATTCCTGCTCACTGATACATTCACCTCATCTTTCCTAACACTTCCCATTACCTCAGCCCCTTACAGGAGGCATTTTCATAGTTCCAAGGTAACAAACCTGTCTTTTCAACACTGCTTTCCCTCCCCTATCTCTACAACCAGACTTATACAATCTATCTATTCTCTAGCTTTCTGAAAACTCCTGCCTCAATTGTTTTCATTCCTGTTTTAGGTATTAATTTTTTTTTTGTATCATAGCTTGGGAATTAAGATAGATCATGATTGCTACCAGTCCCACTTAGACATAATTATTTGTCCTCGTCTTCTATTGAGCATTTTTGTTTGTAAGAAATTTGCTTCCAGACAGCACTGGGCTCCCTTTTCAACACAAATGCCTTTCCAACATGTGCAAAACCCCCAGGGCTATTGTTCCTCTTCAATTCTCTCCCTATATTGCTACCAAATACCAGTCCAGTGTATCTCCTCTCCCCTTGGAAATTCTTGGTTTTGCCTTGTTTTTGCTTTCTAAATAGAATGGATATGTCTGAAGAAGGCCACAGAAAAAATATTGAAAGGTTTTTAAAAACATTTATGTATTTTTAAGGAATGATTGACCAAGCTAAGCCTGCTTAGACCGGAGAAGTTAATAAGAAGACTAGCAAATGGTTTTTAAACAAAAAACTAGTAAGGAAAGAGTCTGTTCTCTATTTCCATGCTAAAGAGAAACACTAGAAGTATCGCTAGAAGAATCTGTAGATTGTTTAGAGATCTTACCTGTATTTCACAAAATATCTGTCCTGTCACGAGCAGAGTCTTGAAGTAGAAAACCTTAGAGGTCCCTCCAAACCTCAATGTTTCTATAACTCTATAAACCTCTCTTTGGCATATTATAGACACAGCCACCCATGCACCAGAGAAGAGTGTAATCCTACAAAATTTTGAGGTCAAGAGACACATACAGGAATTTCAGTGAGGCACATACATAACAGGGCTGTAGGTTGGCACCAGCACCATAGCTGTAAATGTTGTAAATTCCTCACAGATGCCACAGAAAAGGAAAGTTTTAAGGAGGGATGTGGATGGGGATGTGTCAGAAAAATTCATGTGCTATTGCAGAGCTTTTTGTTTTGATCAAAGAGACAGTATATAAATAAATGTGGAAATGTCAGGTCAAAAAATCTGGCAAAGGATTCCTGTAGGTTTTTCAGTTGCAAGAGGAGAAAGCAAATGTGGAGATGGACTTTAACCTTTAAATGGAGTCTTGTGGATTACATTTGATAAGACAGCAAATGGGAGCCTGTGGAGGAGTAGGGAGAGAAGGCCTGACATTGAGGAAATGAACTTTATAAAGGTCAATCCAGTAATCTCTAAGTTATTGTACATATGACTTCAAATGATGATAAAACACTTCTATTAAAATTTAGTGAGGTAGATTTGACACAGAGTGACTAAAGCTTTTTAATCTTTATTGGAATTACTGACAGAAAGCTTTAGGCTGGAAGAGATCTCTCTGCTTCAAGTCCTTGGTCACAGCAGAGCTACCTCCAAATGCTAACAATGCAAGAACAAGTTTTATGAGGAGTGGCTGAGGGAGCTGGGGTTGTTCAGCCTAGAGAAGAGAAGGCTGAGGGGAGACCTCATTGCTCTCTACAACTACCTGAAAGGAGGTTGTAGAGAGGAAGGAGCTGGCCTCTTCTCCCAAGTGACAGGGGACAGGACAAGAAGGAATGGCCTCAAGCTCCACCAGGGGAGGTTCAGGCTTGACATCAGAAAACAATTTTTCACAGAAAGGGTCATTGGGCACTGGAACAGGCTGCCCAGGGGGTGGTGGAGTCACCTTCCCTGGAGGTGTTTAAAAGACGAGTGGATGAGGTGTGGAGGGGCATGGCTCAGTGATTGATAGGAATGGTTAGACTCAATGATTCAGTGGGTCTTTTCCAACCTGGTGATTCTGTGATTCTGCCAGGTCACTTAGGGCTTTCTTCAGGTGATTTCTCAACAGCTGCAAGAGTGGAGATTCCCCAGCTTCTCCACTTCTCTGGCAGGGCTGAATAGCCCTTGGGGTGAGATTTTTTCCCTTAATTTCAGTCAGAGTTTCCCTGTTGCCCGTTAAGATCATTGCCAGTTGTCCTTTTGCTATGCACCTCTGGGAACAATTAGCCTCTCCAGGCTGAATAGAACCAGGTCTCTCAGGCTCTCCTGGTACATGACGCATTCCAGTATCATGCAGTGGCCTGTGTGGAGCTCTCGCCACTTTGTTAACATGTTTTTTTGTAATGGGACATCTGATATGGATGCAGTGCCCCACATGTAGCCTCATCAATGCAGAGAAGATGGGAATAAACTCTTCCTTTACTGTGCTGGTTACTCCTGTCCTCATGGTGTGAAGGATACAGCTGACCTTCTCTGACATGCAAACGTATGATTAGCTCATGTTCAACTTCTTGTCCACCAACAGGATGGACTGAGAAAGAGACAACTCAGAGGCAACTAAAATCCATTTATTTCTCTTATGTTGCAATTATTAAATACCATTAAGCTTGGGGTAAGGTAAAACCTTTACAGAAACAGTGAGTGCAACAGCTGCTCTTCAAAATGAGTATAAAAAAGGAGCAAATTGGGTGGAAAAGGTCAAATGACAAGACTCCCTTGTGTAGACACTACATAAAAGTAGGAGTTAGGGGGTATGGATCCTTTCTTGTTTCCTTGTAGCACTGTCTGAAGAGTTTAGATGTGCAACTCAACTCCCTGAGTATGACAGGACAAGTGGTTGAAATCACTGTGGAAGAAAGGATGGCTGAGCACTTCAATGTTGAGACACTACATGAGATAACATCAATGAAATACTAGATGCGTCCTGCAATTTCACCTCATAACAGAATCAATTTGCAATCTTATGCTTTTCTTAGGTTCACAGCAACCCGTTCTACTAACTGGTGACTCTACAGTGAAATTTCACTTACAAGATGCAGTCATTGATGAAAATGAACGGGGTAAGGCAAGAAAGTAAGAATGGTAAGAAAAGACAAGAAACAGTGCACATCTGTTAGATTTCAAACACTTTAAACAATCATTCATTTTATTCAGTCAAATATTAATAAAGCTAATGTATGCAAAGACAAATGTGGTAACTTTTCAGGAGAGACAGGAAAATTTGTTATGAGGCGACGCAACTACTATTTTCTGTGATCCTTTCACAATACTCAGGGTACATTTTCTTTCACTAATAGATACCTTTTTAAGGAATTTTGAAAGTAGGGCTTGACCAGGACTTAAATTGTGTATAGCATCTGTGATGTGTCCTAGATGTATTTCTTACCCTAAACAGCTCAGAAATTCAGAACCCATTTGCAGGGGATGATACTTGGATATTTTTCCTGAGAAGCTATGAAGAAAGAGGGAGGGAGATAGAGAGATATTTCTGTAACAGACTAGCCAATAAATCTGTTGTAAGCATGTATATCTACAATGTGAGATAGTCTGCTGAGACCTTGGTTTGCCGGAGTCAGGCTCAAGTACATGATTGGGAATCAAGTATTCAGGTTTTCCCATTGAAGTGTGGGAATTGTGTTTGACATCAAGTGTCTTCTTCACCAAGGAAGGGTTTTCCTGGATAATGTGGTATACAATCAGTTCCTGTCCTAGACTCTTCTCTAAAACCCTGGGAATAAGCTCACATTTAATATCATCAAGCTAAGAAGGTCATTTAGAGCAACTGGCATACTGTACATTTGCCTCTGACTTATTACACGGTAGCTTTTCTATGAGACCAACTGCTTTTTAACTGTTCCTAACCGTAACATTAATCCTAACCCTAAGCCTAACACTTATCCCTAACCCTGACGCAAGCCCTAACCCTATCATTAAGCCCCAACCATACACCATAAACCTAACTCCCAACCAAAACCATAACCCTAGCCCAAAACCCTAATGCTATCCCTGGAATTAGTCCTAGCCCTAACCCTTAACCTAACCCTAACTCTAACCCTAACCCTAAACCTAAACTGAAACCTAACCCTAACCCCTAACCTAAACCTAACCATAGCCCTGAACCTTATCCCTAACCCTAGCCTGAGCTCCAGCCCTAAATCTAACCCTAGACCTAACCCTTACTGTAGCCCTAGCCCTTCCCTAGCCCCATCTTAGGGACTCTTTGTGGATTGCAGATCCCATTGGTCTCAGTTCATGTGATCCACGTGTGTGTTTGCAGGAGCAGGTGTATGGCAACCCTTGCTTTGCAGTACCTGAGCTCTCAGCCCCATGTAAGTGTAACCTAAGTGACGTGGGGTCTCATCTGGCACAATGATGACAGTTTTCAGTGCCCGAATCTTCAAATGCTATTCTGGTCAATCTTGCTTTTCATTAGCTTTAATGTGAACATCTTAGGAAATTTTGCACATATGCTGAGAGATGGAACCTTTATCCTAGAAGAAGGAGGTGTTAAGAGATGACATCTGGAAGAAATCTCTTTTTTACTTTCATGGTTGTGGTATCTTCTTCCTGGAGGCTCATTACTAATGATGCTGGTAGTTTGAGGAACTCTCTCTGTAGTCCCAATAACTATGGATGAACAAGAGGTTTGAAGAGTACAAAACGATGCTTTTCCACTAGATTAGTGTATTGCCACCTGGTTCTTCACATTAGTTACACCATAGACCAGCAGAATCTCACCTGTTGATAAAATAGTTCAACTATTTTAATTAATGATTTTTTAGCATAAAAAGAACAGGCGATCCATGAGCCACAGCAACAGAGTGCTGCCACGCTGTTTCTTGCAGATTCTCCCCACTCTCTTGGCATCAGGATCATTACCCTTTTTGGCCTGCCCTTTTCCAGCTCCATGGATATCACATTTTTGGTTGCTTACACACTTATTAGGACACTTTGTGTCCCTCAGGAGAAGATTTGTAGCCCCTGCGTATTTACGACTGAAACATACAGCTCTGAGGAGGTGATGGAATGCTTGTTAAACAGGTTTGCTTAGGACACCAGTAGCCAACAGGCCTGCCGTCCAAAGGGATCTAGATAAGCTGGTGAACGGGGCTAACAGGATCCTTGTGAAATTTGAAGTGAACAAATACAAAGTCCTGCATCTTTGTCATTGCAAAGAACCTCTAGAAATGACATGCTGGGGACTGACTGTCTGGGGAGCAGCTCTGCTGAAAACAAGACCTGGTTGTCTTTGTGTGCAGCAATCTGAACATGAACCAACAGGCTGACACAGCAGCAAAGAAGGTCAACAGCATCTTGGGCATTATTAACAGGATCCTAACTAGTAGATTGAGGGAAATAATTATCCTCCTCTGCTCAGTGCTTCATAGACAGCATTTAGAACACTGCATCCTCTTTTTGGGTCACTTAATACAAAAAGATGTTGATTAACTGAGTGGAGTTCCACAGAGCACTGTGGAGAAGGTCAAGGGACAGCAACACTTGCCCTGTGATGAGAAGTAGAGGAACTGGGCTTGTTCACCCTGGAGAACAGGATTTGGTGGGATCTAACATCAGCTTTCCATTACCTACAAGAAGATTATCAAGAAGATGGAGTCAGGGTTTTTGGAGTGGCAGATGATGAGAGGATGAGAAAGTGACACGTGTAAACCAAGTCAAGGAATTTCCCAATGAGAAACATTTTCATGATGAGATCAGTAAAACTTTAGTACGTGTTACTCAGAGAAGTTGGGTAGTCTCCATACTCAAGAGACTTTCCAAGACCTGACTGGATAAAGCCTTGAGCAACTATATCTGGCCTCAAAGCTGTCCTTGTTTTGAGTGGCAGATTGGACCTGGTGGCATCCAGAAATCACTTCCAACCTGAATTATCCTATGATCCCACAATCCTGGCTAGAAGGATCATTCAAGCTTAAGACTCAAGACCTGCAAATCCCAGCATTTCCTGTCCCATATTACTCCTTAGCTGTGTTGCTATAAATAAAGATGATCCATGTCCCATGTTCATCCCTGCTATTTAGCCATGTCATTTTGCCTCTATTCTAATCTGGATTTTCGTATATTGCATAGATATATAAACAATGTTTTTACGTGTAGACTCAAGTAGGTTTAATGAGCTTCTTTGCTTTGTCCTAGCACTCAGCACTTAATTCGTCCCTGCAATGTGTTTCTCTTCAGTTTGCTGTTCGGGGCTTTGTGTAGTGAATTCTATTTTACTGTGTGAAACTAATTTTTCAGGATGCTGTTTTACTGCTTTTGACAGAGTAGAAGTAGAATGTACTACAACAACAACAAGGAAAAGAGAACACAGATAGTGTCTGCTGATCTGCAGGGTTTCAGCAAGCAAGATAATCTTCTAAGAAAGCCCATGATAGTTGCTGTAAGCTGTTTATCAGCAATAATGAAACAAAGAGTGAAAATGCATCCCAGAATAAGGACATAAAGTAAAAAAGAAGAACAATAAAATTCCACAAGCTAATTTTTCTATGGGAAAACACCAGTTCCAGAGTTTCTTTTTCATCAATTCACTTTCAAGTTTAGTGTGTAAGTATAGCTAAGGGATGTACGGCAGGCTTCAACCCCAGCAATTCCTCCTGCTTGGCTGCTGCTCTGTCAAAGGCTGGTGGACATGGCTGCTGCTTCCCAGATTGCAGGTTCAGCCAGCAGTGAGACTGAGCATGTAATCCAGAGACATGGACAGATGTGTCCATGCAAAGGATGCTGGCATGGCCAACTGCACAGGCTGCCACAGATAAGGTGCTGCCTTCGACAACCCCGCATATAACGCTACCAGGACTCACATAAAATGGAAGCGTAAACAGCCAAGTCTCCTTCCTACTCTCCAGATGATTAAGATTGAAGTCCACTAGTGCAAACACATACCCCCCACTCTCCAGACCCACAAGAACATTCACAGGTCCTTAAAACTTTACTATGAGCCTTCAGTCTGTCCAATATGATGCCTGAATCTTGGCTCTTTGGCTGAAAGATATACATCTCCTGCTCATTGTCTAGTTCAGCATGATGCTTGCCAGCTAACCAATGGACACACACACTTGTCTCATAGGCATCCTCACACTTACAGATGCCTTGAATATCAAGATAAACCCTCTGTTTGCCTAATATCTCTGTTTCAGTCCTGGACCTGCTATTTGCTAGCAATTCCAGTTTGGTATTTGCTAGCTAATTACACTTTTATGACTATTTTGAACCAAAAAGGTCTTGGTCTGATAAACTTAATGAAGCAAAAGCTTTCATATTCCACATACCCTTACAAGCCCACAGACACAAAGAGCAAGATGGGTCTTAGTGGGACAGAAGACACATCTAGAACAGCTGACAGAAAAAGAGACAACAAGGCTCAACAGACTAATTCAATTAGATTTAGACTTGTGCGGGACCCACGCCTCTTAAATAAGATCTAGTAGACCCCATGACTTGTTGCAGCTGCAGGTCAACACCATCAATCACATGTCACATGGACCAAAGTCCACCCATGGCTTCCATGTAAAAACACCACACACTGCTCTGTCCTACATAGTATCCAAGCTTGATGAGGATTTAGATCCATTGTGACTGCTTAGTGATGTAGGTCTCACAGGTCTCTGACCTTTCCCTATCTTTAGTTTCTGACAGCATTTGGGCTAGTGCAGATAGTTTCCCCTGAGTGGTCATGAGTAGTGTCTCATGTTCTTTCAACATAAAAGGCAAGGAGAAATTAAGAAAAAAAAGCCATAATTTCTTGTTGCTTTTGTGCTGAAAATTCATTTTATGCTAATGCAGATTTTCAAGGAAGTGTTATGTGATAACATAAAACATTTTGTGAAAACATAAAACAAATATTTTAAACAGCTGATAAAGCAATGAATGCTGGAGGTTGAACTGGGAATTATTCTAGTGTTGATTTTGTCGTATTGTCCAGAATGCCTGCTAGCTAATTCCAAAACCAGCAGGGAGGAAGAATATCTTCTGTTTGTGTGATCCTGTAAATCGAGTACCCAGTGATGAATGATAAGAAGCACACAATATTTATAAGGAAAAGCAATGTTTGCATAGCTAATTCTGCAATTCATTGGATAATAAATTCAATTAAAAATTCATTGCCTGATCTTTCTGGCACTTGGTGTTTAGTCAGGTACACCAGAGCAGAACGAGGGAAACCAAAGCACCCTGGGAAGCCAATGACCAGACAGAGGGTGGGCTGAGTCCTGAGCACCCATCCTACAGAGTCTATGGAATACTGTTTTCTGCAAAGAAGTGCTCTAGTATGACTTAAACCGTGAGACTGAATAATGACGATCATCACACCTCAGTAAACCATTTTCCTTGGCATTCATTGTAGGTTGTTCACTGTGTCCAGGTGGTAGAGAAGCATCACTAAAGAAAACATTCACAGAAGAGTGTGCCTGTTTCACAGCCACAGAACACAGTGATCATGTACCGACTGAGTTCTCAAGAGCACACCTGTTACTTGGGTGACAACAAAACAAACACTTTGCCTCAAGATGTCTGTGTCAGCATTAGTTTGATTCCTATGATCATGAGATCTTTCAAAAAGATCCTCCATTGCACTGCTAATGGCTCTTTTTGCTCAGAGCAAAGTCTGCATTTGGGAGAACCAATAACTTGATGCAGAAGATAATTTCTGCCCACGTAGAGGAGAAAATAAGGAGGATAGGGAAATGAGGAGAAGCAAGATCTGTGGTTCAGGAATTTAAAAAGACAGAAAAATATGTTAGGAAAGGATAATCTCTGCTTTCATGTTCAATGGACAGAAATGTAAGCAGTTGATACAGGAAAAAATTTTTTTAAAAAATATTATAGCAAGTATTTAGTATTAATATGGAAAATGTTTGGAGTTGTGTTTAGCACAATAATATTGTTGCTTGTCAGTTATGTGACACACCATCTGTAATCAAATAAAATTGTTTCATTTCAGAACAGACAGCTTAAAGGACCATATACAATATTCTGTAGTTACTACAAATTAAAATGTCTACAAAGATGTATATTTGTTTTCTCATTCTTCTACTTCAAACTTTTGACATTTAATCTGTTTTTACACCATACTAATAGGTCTTCGTAGAGTTCTACACTGTGACTTTTGTTTCTAAGACAACACTATTGATGCTTTTGATTATCTTATATAATAGTATCACCTGGAGTATTGAAACCTTACCCGGAGTATTGTGTCCAGTTCTGGAATCCTCAACATAAGAAGGATATGGAGCTGTTGGAACAGGTCCAGAGGAGAGCTACAAGGATGATCAGAGGGTTGGTGCACCTCCTGTATGAGGACAGGCTGAAGGAGTTGGGGTTATTTAGCCTGGAAAAGAGAAGGCTCCAAGGAGACCTTCCAGTGACCTTCCAGTACCTGAAAGGAGCCTGCAAGAAAGCTGGGGAGGGACTTTTTTCAAAGGCTTGTAGTGATAGGACTAGGGGCAATGGCTAAAAACTGGTGAGGGTCAGACTTAGACTAGACATAAGGAGGAATTTCTTCGTGATGAGGATGCTGAGGCCCTGGCACAGGTTGCCCAGGGAAGCTGTGGCTGCCTCTTCCCTGGAGGTGTTCAAGGCCAGGTTGGATGGGGCCTTGGGCAGCCTGATCCTGTGGGAAGTGTCCCTACCCATGGCAGTGGGGTTAGAACTGGATGATCTTTAAGCTCCCTTCCAACTCAAACCATTCTATGATTCTACGATTCTGTGATCCTATCTATTACTGTACATGAAGATCTAAATGATTACATATGTCCATACAGACATGTTTATACACACATTATCTTCATTTTACTTTGGAAATACCTCACCATGAAAGAGAGAACTTTAAGAAAGACAATCTACAGTTAGTACAAGGTATATTCAACACTGAAAGTTACTTATATCGCAAATTTGCATGGTCCCTATTTTACGCTAGCCAGATCATCATAACACACTTCCTTCTGCTTGCTGAAATAAACACATCTTATTTTCAACAGGCAGTCCGGTGCTGTGCTATGTCAGTCTTTCCTAGCCCTTGAAATCCAAGGATTGCCTGAGAAAAGTGGGAAAACGCTGTGGGCACCAAGGAGGACCTCCTGACCTGGGCAAGGCAGGGCAGGGCTGCGTGACCGGGGTGGTGCTTCTGCCTTTGTACTGCTTATTGTATTTTCTCTTGGTAGTAGCTGGGATTACTGTCCAAATCTTGTTGCTGCAGGTTTTATGCTACTGTGCCTGGAGCCCCTGGAAAATACTGAGCTCAAGCCTGGAAAGAGTAGAGAGCGCAGCAGGGTCTGAAACAGAGAGCGGGAATGGGTCCTTCAGGGCTGGTTGAATCATTTAGGATGGAAAAGACCCTAAAGATCATTGAGTCCAACTGTAAATCTAACACTGCCAAGTCCACAACTAAACCATGTCCCAAAGTGCCATGTTTACACTTTTTTTGAACACCTCCAGGGATGGTGACTCAATCACTTCCCTGGGCATCCTATCCCAATGCATGACAAGCTTTTCCATGGAGAAATTCTTCCTAATATTCAATCTAAGTCTCCCATGGTGCAACTTGAGGCTATTCCCTCTCCTCCTATCACTTGTTAGGTGGGAGAAGAGACCAGCATCTATCTCACTACAACCTTCTTTCTGGATGTTGCAGAGAGCGATAAATTGACCTCTGCTGCCACCTCTTCTCCAGGACACTTAAGAGCCAGAGAATTCAAGGGCTTCGTTGACCTCTGCTGCCATCCTCTGGAGAGAGACAGCATGTAGCTGCCCCGAGCTGACCCTAAATGGGCTTCCCTTGTATGAGTCGTCTGTGTGTGTGTGTGAGTGTGTGTGTGAGTGTGTGTGTGAGTGTGTGTGTGTGTGTGTGTGTGTGTGTGTGTGTGTGTGTGCGCCACTGCTAATAAAAATTTGGCTTTCATTCAGGTGGTGGTGGGGATCTTTGCTATGATGATCCTGCCTGGAAAGAGTTGGGCAATGAAACTGGGACCAGTGTGCCCTGAGGAACTGGTTGCCATTTGCGTGCAAAGGCATTTGTGCCTTTAGCCCTGGGGCCAGCAGCCTACCAGCAGCAAAAGGGTTTTAGAGAAAGAGGAAAGACTCACTACAAGAAACTCCTTTTTACTGCTCTCTCATGGTCTTTGTTAGAGAAGGTGAAATATAAACCAAACAATTCAGGAATATCCTTATTTGCATAGCTTCAATAATTAATCCTTTGCTGGACTATTAACTGCAGAATACAGTGGCCTGTCTCAGATGACTATGGTGACTGTAGCCTGAATATTGGCATCCTAAAACCACAAAAAATAGCACTTACTGCTTCTGTAGTTCGTTTTGTTTTGTTTTGTTTTTTTAACTATGCCCCTGGGCAGCTTAAAAAGAATACAGAAGGGAGGGGATGTTTGGCTTTTTGTCAGTATTTTTAATTCATCCATCCTTGCAGTATTTGAAAAAAACTCTGCTATACTTGCCTGGAACGTCTGCAAAACTCTCTACTGCACTGTTGTTATGACTAACAAGATGTCAAAGATTGATATTAAGCAAAGATGACACAATCTGAACTTCAATATACCGTTGGATAAAGCTATCACCTGATGGTGAATGAATGTGACAGGAATATAAAAGACTGGTAATGGAAACAGCTCCCGGTCAACTGCAGCAGCTGGAAAGGGAAGCATATTAAGATAATCTCTGTGTGAGAAGCTGGAGCTGTAAACACAACAAAGAATTAATTTCTATTTATCTGTTGTTCATGGATTTCCGTATCATCAAATCAATGGAGCATTACTCAGAAATTCTCCTTCAGGTGAGACTATCCATATCACTACATCAGGTCACTGTGAGTTTTTCTAGCCAAGTATTGAAAATACTGATGAAGTTCACTATCTCATACTCGGTCCAGTGAAAAAGTTTTTCTTAATGTCCAATCCAAACCTCCAAAATCACAGCTTGTGTGAGGGCACTTATTATTATGAGTGGATGAAGACTTGTGCAGACACCAGAAGGGTACAATTGTCGAGCAACAGGTATGAGGATTAAAGTTAGTGCAGTCAGTGGAAGCCCACGGGAGACCACTGACTGTGTGTGAGGTTTGTAAACGCTGCAGCACTGCACTGTTTTAGTGAAGGACTTCCCTACACTACTAAAGGCTAGGTAGATATAACTTTTTCTCTCCCCTGAGGAGAGGGACAGAGTATGATAAGAGCAAAAATATCTCCTTCAGCAACTCAAGGAGACAGAAGTCCTTCCCTGTATAAGGTACAACTATGCTGAGCAGGATTGGAGGTATTTTAATGTTCCTAGCTAATATAATCATACTCCAAACATAAGGGATTGGGATCAAGAAAGTCAAAGCACAGCTGGAGCTGAATTTGGTGAGAAAAATAAAAAGGGCTCTTTAGGCACATCAGCCAAAAAAGAAATAGTCAAGAAAATGGAGAAGGCTGAGGTACTGAACATTTTTTTTTTTTCCTCAGTTTTCTCTCCTCACATCTTCCAAGCCCCTGAAACTCAAGACAGGGACTGGAAAAATGAAGTCCCTGCCATCATAGGAGAAGATCAGGGTAAAGACCAGCTGAGGAACTTGAAAATACACAAGTGTCTGCAACCTGATGAGATGCATGCCAGGGTCTCGAGGAACTTTGCTGATGTAGTTGCCAAGCCACTCTCTATGGTATCTGAAAAGTTACACCATGCAGGTGAAGTTCCCAGTGACTGGAAAAAGAGAAATATCACTCTCATTTTTAAAAGGTTAAAAAGGAACCTAGGGACTACCAACCAGTCAGTCTCACCTCCACACCCAGTAAAATCATGTCCTCCTCCCGGAACACGTTTCAAAACGCATGGAAGACAGGGAGGCAATTAGAGACAGCCAGAATGGCTTCACCAAGGCTAAGTTGTGCCTGAATAACCAATTGGCCTTCTATGACGGAGTAACTGCATTGGTGGACAAGTGAAAAAAAACGTCATCTACCTGGACTACTGTAAGGCCTCTTACACAACATTCTTGCCTCTAAATTGGAGAGATATGGGTTTGAGGGATGGACTGTTAGACAGATGAGCTGCTTCCAAAGAATTATAGTCACTGTCTCAATGTCCGAGTGGAAATCAGTAATGAATGATGTCCCTTAAGGGCCCATACTGGGACCAATACTAATTAATACCTTCTCCAATGACATAGACAGTGGGATTGAGCACACCCTCAGCAGGTTTGCAGATGACACCAAGCTGAGTAGTGCAGCTGATATGCTTGAGGGAAGGAATGCCATCCAGAGGAACCTTGAAAGGCTTGAGAAGTGGCCCAATGTGAATCCCATGAAGATGAACAAGGCCAAGTGCAAGGTACTGCACATGGGTTGGAGCAAACTGCAGGATCAGTACAGACTGAGGAAAGAATGGATTGACAGCAGTGCTGTAGAGAAGGACTTGGGGATTCTGGTGTGATACAAGAAGTGGTTACTATTAAAAAAGTGGAATATTTTGATTTAAGCTAAAGTACAGTCAAGTTTCATCTAAGCAGTTCTTTTTTTTGAAACTTAGACAGAATGTCCCCTTGACACCATGTTTTATTTCTCCGAGAGCATTTTTAACTTTAGACAGTTTCTTTCCCAGAGTTTCTTTCCCCCTTCTTTGAAGAAAATAATGCCTTTTGTTCAGTATGATCTGTGCTGAACAGATGTTTCTTCTGCTATCACCTCTGTTTGGAGTTTCTACATTTCTTAAAAAGCAAGGTCAGACAGAGAGCTGGAGCCAGCTCTAAATTAGCACAAGTTTTGACTGTTGTGAAGTTTCATAACATTAAAATTAGACTTTGAAAGTAATAGAATATGCATAAGATTTCTGGGAAAACTTATATGTATGCATGTAAGTAGGAAATATATTCTGTAACTGGTCTTTGTCTTGTGCATGATTGATGGAGATCACTCCTGCATGTTGTTTAGGTCTGATAAAGAATGCTTGCATTCTAAAACTCCAAAATGAGTCTTAGAGAGTTTTATTTGCTGGCATTTTTGGTATCATGTGGATGAAAAACTGGACATGAGCCGGCCATGTGCACTTGCAGCCCAGAAAGCTAACTGTATCCTATATTTCAAAACCTACATGGTGATTATTGAGAAGTTGGAGCCAGGCTTTTTGGAGTGATGGATGGTGGGAGGATGAGAAAGTGACAGGCATAAACTGAAACAAGAGAGTTTCCAACTGTTGCAATGAGAAACATTTTCATGATGAGGTCAGTAAAAGTTTAGATCATGTTACCCAGAGAAGCTGGGCAGTCTCCGTACTCAAGAGAGGTTTCAAGACCTACTGGGTAAAGCCCTGAGCAACTATACCTGACCTCACAGCTGTCCCTGTTTTGAGCAGCAGATTGGACCTGATGGCATCCAGAAGTCATTTCTAACCTGCTTCCTGGACTGCAGGTTTTGCCAGTATTAAGGTTGGGCAGAGACATGCTCACACATGTTCATGCAAAGGATGCTGACATGGGGAACTGCACAGGTTGCCATAGACAAGGTGCTGCCTTCAGCAACCCCACATATGACACTGCCAGGACTCACATAAATCAAGTGTAGACTGCCAAGTCCTCCACCTAAATGCAATGCTAATTATAACACTGCAAAGACAGTTCTTGACATCAAGAACATCCTAAATATTTTCCACAGTGGTGGCTGGGTTACTTACCAGTTCTACTGTTGTCATCTGCAGTGTGGCTTTATGTTTTATTGGAGAAAAAACCCTTGTGTGTACAGTTTTAAGTAACATAATCTTTTGAGGCCATTCCTGGACTTAGGATTCTCAAAAAAATCAGCCTAATGGGAATTTTTTTCTGAGTAGAGATGTGAATGCCTGCCTAACTCTGCCAGCACATTAAACATCTCAGTCAGTTGACTATAGGGAAAGATTTCTACTTCTGGCTTATTATCTGAATTTTCAGACTTTGTGTTTTGCTTCATTAGTAGAGTGGAAAAGAAGATGTTGGTCCATTTATCTGCCTGGATGTTATGACACTATTTTGACTGTTCACCTTCCCTTGCAACAGTTTTCAAAATTCACTCTTTCCCCCAGGTTGCCTCCTTTAAAGACATACCCCATGAGACAAGTAGCAACACCCAGGCTTTCTGCTACTCTGTTTGGCCCATCCTCATCATAGCAAAGGTTGTGTTCAAGTGTGTGAGTCTAGTGAGTACGTCTGCATTCATTACAGTGTAATTTAGGATCATCTTTTCCAGTTGACTACTCACATCTTGAGACTGTAAAAACTGTAGTAGGATGATCATCACTGTTCAGATCCTCAGCAAAGAGAAAAGAGTCTATGTTAGTGAACTTCTAGTGACAGAAAATAAAAGGATTCCTAACTTTACTTTCATTTAACTCACTGACAAACTTTTGAACTTTTGCAAAGCAGCCCTTTTGACCTGACTGCCCTGTTATTCTAAAGACCTAACCACTGCGAACTGAAAGTGGTGGATGCGAGAGTGATACACGCTGTAAATATATGGGTGCATTTAGCTTGGATACTCGGACACAGAATTAAGACTCAAGCGAGGTCACGTGCCACTGTTTATTTAGTTATGAGGCATGCATTGAAAATAGAAAGAGAAGAGAAGAAAAGAAAGAAAGAGAGAGATAAAGGGAGCTACCCCCATGGTGCCATGGCATTCCATCAGTTCAATGCTCAGTCTGACAGGAGAACATTCTCCAAACCTCATTCTTGCTTCGTCCCTTTATATGCTCGAGGTCATACCTTGCTAATAGGACTAACCCTGCCCCTTAATTTCCTGCCAAAAACACGCACCTGTTCAGGCATGTTGAACTCCTTGCGGTTGTTTTGTCTGGTAGCTGTATCCATTATTAAGATGGACCCTGCAATCATGTCCTCTTTGGCGCCCGCAACGTGCAGTTGTCTGGGCGATGGGATCTTCAGGTTAGGAGTGAGGTTGAGACAGACCAGTCCCTTCTGTGGTGTACTATAGAGAGACATGACAGTTATGAACTTGGTGGCGGGGGTGTAAGGGGAAGCAAACAGAAAAAAAAGATTATAAATAAAACTTTGCTATCAGTGTCTTCCAGGAGTATGAGCTATTTGTTATGCACATATTCAGTTGCATTATGTCCTGCATCCATCTGTTTGGGAACCAGAATGGAAATGGGGACATACTGGGTGATGAACTTGGTTTCACTCAACAGTACCTGCAGTCAACTCAGTTC
This sequence comes from Clamator glandarius, assembly GCA_033459285.1. Taxonomy (NCBI): domain Eukaryota; kingdom Metazoa; phylum Chordata; class Aves; order Cuculiformes; family Cuculidae; genus Clamator; species Clamator glandarius. The sequence continues at coordinate 6,250,258 of JAUNZM010000147.1, read as the reverse complement.
AAGCCATTAGCAAAGCAATAATAGCCTGCTAAGCACACGCCCCCTACCACAAAAGATTTCATGCTTTTCATTTCAGTACCAGTTCAAATGCTGTTGCTCAGCACAGAAAAACTGCTGGCTCATGAGCACAAAGGAAGGCACTGCATTTACATGGTGCTTTCTGCAAAGAAGGTCTAGACTTCACTAACTCTCTGTTCCTTCAACTCTTTAACCTTTTGACTTAATGCAGAAAAAGAGTAAAGAAAGCAGGCTACTTCTTCTTTTTGCTGTTCTAAAAGGCTTTTTTCCAACACAATCTTAAAGTACTGATCTTGCTTTTCTTCCTTCATGTCCTGTCTCCCTCTTCTCCCCACCCTCCAGTCCCAAATAGCAGAAGTTTATGACAGCTTCATTAAATCAACAGTAATGGCCATTGACTGTAAATAACAGCTTGAGAGGTTCTAGTTGGACATTAGAAAGAGCCTGCACAGCACAAGAGCCTGCACAGCACAAGAGTCTCCAACCCTAGAGGCTTTCAAGACTCAGTTAGACAAGTCCATAATGACGTGATGTGGCGTTAGTGATACTCCAGAGGTAAGCAGGATGCTGGATCTTCTAGCCTGGTTTCTTAGGTTTCTGTGATTTAGTGAAGAGCTTCTGTAGGGCTGGAGTATGTTTTGGTATCACATCTACCTGATGCAGCTTCATTACATTTCACATCCACCAGTCTGAAAGAACATTTGAGTACTTAGCTTTTTTTTTTTTTCTCGTGCTTTTACAAGATATTCCACCTGTGTTCCCTAATTAGGGGAAAATAGGATTTACTAATAAAAGAAAATTGCTAAAACTGAATATGAGGAAAGCTCTTAGTGTTTGAATATAAATAAGAGGCAAGGGTATTCTTCTCAGCAAGTATGTGCTCTAAAAAGCTATTTGTAGAGTTGAACAGAACGGAAGAGAACGGAATGAAACAGAACAGAATAGAACAGAACAGAACAGTCTATTTCAGTTGGAAAGTGCCTACAACGATTATCTAGTCCAACTGCCCGACCAATTCAAGGTTGATCAAGCTAATGCATGTTGTTAAGAGCATTGTCCAAAATGCCTCTTGAACACTGACAGGCTTGAGGTATTGACCACCTGCCTATGAAGTCTAGATACAAGTCTTTGCACCAAACTGATGCGTGAAAATAAAGCCTGGAAAATGTTAAGGACAGCAGAGGTATCAGCTTTTAGGCTGTCCATCCAAGGCCCAGCTCTGCTATATTGGTTAGCTACCATGTAAACACGAGCATGGTCTCTTGCTAAATGTCAGTGTGTACACAGGTCCCGTGCCCAGGATAGGGGTCAGAACTCTGATAGCCAAAGGATTTGTGTCAGTGCTGTAATGCAAGATGTCATAGAATCATAGAACAGTTTGGGTGGGAAGGGACCTGAAAGATTGTTCAGTTCCAATGCCCTTGCCATGGGCAGGGACATCTTCCACTGGATCAGGTTGCTCAAAGCCTCATCCAGCCTGGTCTTCAACACCTCCAGGGATAGGTCAGCCGCAACTTCTCTGGGCCACCTGAGCCAGGAAAACATTTCTTCCTAATATCTAATCTAAATCTCCCCTATTTCATCTTTAAACCATTACTCTTCATCCTAACTCTACACTCCCTGATAAAGAGCCCCTCCCCATCTTTCTTGTAGGCTGCTTTAAATACTGGAAGGCTGCTAAAAGCCCTGGAGCCTTCTCTTCTTTAGGTGAAGCAAACCCAACTCGCTCAGCCTTTCCTTATACAGGACGTGCTCCAACACTCTGATCATCTTTGTGGCCTCCTCTGGACTTGCTGTAACAGATTCATGTCCTTCCTGTGCTGAGGACTCCAGGGCTGAATGCAGTACTCCGGGTAGTGTCTCACTAGAGAGGGGTAGATGGGGAGAATCACCTCCCTTGTCTTGCTTGTCGTGCTTCTTTCGATGCAGCCTAGGTTACTATTTGCTTTGGTCTGCTCTCAGTCTGCCAGAATTGTACTTGTGCTTGGGATTGCCCAGACACAGGTGCAGGATCTTCCATTTGGCCTTGATAAATGTCAGGAGATTAGCACAGGCCCACCTCTCAAGCCTGTCAAGGTCTCTCTGGATTGCATCCTTTAGCTCTAGGGTGTTGACCATGCCGCACAGCTTGGTGTTGGCAAACTTGGTGAGGATACCCTCAGTCCACAAAGATGTCAAACAACAGCAGTCTCAATACCAACCCCTGAGGAACACCACTCATTATGAGTCTTCACTTGGACACTGAGCCATTGACCACAACTCTTTGAGTGCAACCATCCAGCCAATTCTTTATCCACCAATTGGTCCATGTGTCAAATCCATCTCTCTCCAATTTAGAGATAGCAATGTCACACCAGTTTCTAGACACCCAGCCAAGCATAAGTCCTCTATTTTTGTCACATCTTCACTGAGACTCCCAGAAAATGGCACAGGCCTGATCTTCTTGTCCTGTTTTTACAGAAGATCCAATGTCACCTTAGCTGCCAACTATTTGTGCTAGGGGAGTCCCAGTAACAAAACTGGATGGAAATGGGCAGTGAAGCTGACTAGTCTAGTTTGCCTGCTCAGCAGAAGAATAATATGGCTATTGTCTCCTTCTTCCCTCAGTTTGTCCATAGAGTTCATGATTTTTTTTTGTGCCATGCGATGGAGCACAACAAAGAAATTAAATATATGACACATCTGTAGGCAAGGATCCTTGCAGGCTGGTTTTTCTCTCCCCCATCTCTAACAGGTTCTCATGCAGAAAAGCTATTAGAAGTCTGTCTCACTTGCATGCAATTTCTTGACATTATTTACTGTAAACTTAAGTTCATGGATACAGGCACTAGTATCATTTTACTGTAACTCAACCTTTATTCTGCAGGGATGCTGCACTGCTTTGCTTTGTATTAAGAATAGTTAGTGAGATTCTCACTGAAACATTTTAGTTTTTATTCTTATGGTACATAAGTATCTAGAAATGTTGTAGATACAAGAAACAAGACTAAGAATAGATAATGCATACATTGTTGTGTGAGACAAGTAGAAATGATGTTAAAGAATGATGAAGTCAAGAGCTGGATGGCTCTTCAATTGAGCATCTGCTCCCTTGCTATCTAATCCAAACATAGGTTTAATCCACCATTACTGAAAATTGCTTTTTTATTTCATCTTCTCCATGTAACTTGCTTGAAACAAGCTGAAAGAGTTCAGTGCTACAGTGGATTCTGCAGCCCACCAATTTTCTCTGATGACACATATATTAACTGCCTACCACAGCTCCTCTGTCTAAATGAGCTTCAGTTCATCTTGAGTTTGTGCATTCAGTCTGGGATGCTGATTGCCAGAGTTTATTTTCTGCAAGAAGCTTCCTTGGAAAAACATGTTGGTCTAATAACTACTTGCATTAGTACCCTGAAAATGAGCCTTGAGTTCCTAAGTGACATAAGTGCAAAACATTAACCTAGGTGGCCAAATAGGACATGGGAGGAGGAGCCTTGGTGCACTGGGGACAGAGTGTGTTTAGCATCAGCTTGGGATGTTGTCTCCTGTGGAAAACTTCATAAGAGAATGAACTTTTTTGCCACTCCTCCAGGAGTTGCAGCCGCATCAGATCAAATTAAGCAAAAAACCAAATGATGTCTCCAGGTGGAGTGTCTCAGCCACTGTCACCCTAAGGAAGAGCTCAGGTGGGACAATATCTCATTTACCATTGTATAGGGAACAAAAGGAGGCAATAAATACATGATTTTCAGATATCAACACCAGTGGTTCTTGGCAAGGCCTCAGGGTGCAGTGATCTCACTCCCAAGAGGGGCTGAGCACTGCTGAGCTCCTTCAAGAACTATGAGAGAATCAGCTACTCCGTTCCTTTCCAGATGAGCCCCTCTGGCTGCATGCTATATGTTGGCTGTTAAAAACAAACTTTTAATTAGATCCGCAGAGACATCCACAAAGTTGTCCAAATGAATCTGAAACTAATTTCCAATAACATTAAGAGTTGTACTCTCCGGATATCTCCTTTGGTCAGCAGCTCACTTTGAATAAATAGGAAAGAGATGAGGGGGATTACAGGCCCCATTAATATTGTTTGGTGTCTTATGTGTACTCCTTTCACATGACTGAAGTGGACTTCCTCCCTTCATGGTCTCACAGTGGTCTAGCTCCCCCTTGCTCTTCCTCATCCTGATGTTTCTGAGGTCCTTGTTATTGCACTGGTATTTTTGTTACTCTTATGTGTTTTCAGTTACTGATATGTGACTATGTCATGCTTCTGTTCTTACCCTACAGCAGTATGAGACGATGCTATTTTGTGCCATCAGGACCTACCATTTTAATCTCATGGGATTATCTCGTTGAGAACTTGACTGATGTTGTAGATGAGGTGGAGTAGTCACAATGTGAGATGTCAAGTGACAGGCTGTCACATAATGAGAGGGAGAGTTGAAAAGGGCAGCTAACAGGCACCCCAAGTTTTTCAGAACTAATGAAGATTCACAATCAGATGAGAAAACTTAGATCTGCCTTCAGGATGTCAGCCTTCCTTATTACCTTCACCTTCTTTCTTGTCTTAACTACAGGAATTCAAGTTAATCCTTTCTAGTGCCTGTTGCTTAAATGTGAGTTTGTCTATATCTTTCATTTTCATTCGCTCTTTTCAGTTTAAATCTTTTCATTCTCTCTTTCATGATTTCCCATTTTAGATTTGTTCTTTCTCTAGTTCTAAACCAGTTTTCTTTCAGTAACTTCATTTTTTAATCTTTCCAAATAGGAAAAGCTTGAATGTGTATGACAATATTAACTGAGATATGCAACCATTTTCTTAGCAGAGATGCAAGACAATGCCTTTGGCTGAATTAGCATATGAGTAAGTACAGTGAGGTGAAAGAAATGCCCCACCTTTAACAAACCATAAAGAGAAGTCAGCTGCCAGGTTGCCTATCCTTCTTTTTTTTTTTTTTTTACAAAACTCTCTTTTGGTTGGTTTATGGTTCAGCATCTTTTCCAGAGCAAGTTCTCAGACAGTGTTTATCAAGCTAAACCACAGAAACTCCATGGGAGCAGGGTGATGCTTTTACTCATGGAGGCAAATTGATGCCGGTGATCCTGCTGTTTCCACCTTGGCCAGTTTCAGTTCCTGGTTCCCAGAGAGCTCTGGGCATTAGAGGAATAAAGAAACACTGCTTCTCCAAAAGGCTATGCACGATTGTGTTCGTGTCTTGCCTCTGTGGGAGGCAGCATTTCTTGACTCTTGTTGACTGCATTCTGTAGCCAGTACTAAGGATCCAGTACCTGTTAAAAAGTCTCCTTCAAGATGCTGCCATTTCCAGACCTTGGTCCAGCAACATCCTGATCATGATCAGCTTCACTGGAGTCACAAATGCACTTTCTCAAAATTAACTTTTATTTTCACATTACATTGTCAAGATTACATTTTCATTAGGGTGAATCTTTCATTTCGTTAATCACTAAAACCAATTCAAGCAATCTGCCTTAAAACTGCCTTAATTTCTCTAATCAGATGAGTCACTGTAATGTTTCTGAATAATGAAGTAACTTCTGCTTGTGAACATACCTGCAGCAGAACATCAGCGAAGCTGCTAAAGCCAAAATCTTGCTGCAACAGTGACCCTAGAGGATCAATATCAGCATGGCTTTGCATGCAAAGATGATCTGCCATCTTTCTTTTCCTCTTTATTCTCTTTTACCACTGCCTAGTTACTTCATGCTGCTTGAACACTATTTTTGGCCTGCTGAAAAGTTTTGCATCTCTCCCTCACGTCAGAGCCTCAGGGTTGTCTGGGCTGAGAGCATCATTTCCTCATCTGTCGCTGGGTCTGGCCGTCCCCCTTCTCCAGGCTTCCTGGTACATGTCTCAGCCATTTCCATTTTTTGTCCAGATTGCTCCAGGTCACACTGAGCTTCCCAGTGTGCTCCCTGGGCAAATTTATTGTTTCTCTCACCCTCTTTGGAGCAGGCTGGCAGTTCATGGGTGTGGGTAGGCAAGCCCAGGGCTGGTCCTTTCTTCTAAAGACTGAGGGGAACTTCCTCTCAAGTGTGTTGCAGTTGCTGATAGAAACTGATATGATGTGATTCATTAACTGTAGCTGAATTCCAAGAAACTCTTTATACAAATGTGAGCTAAGACAGACCGGTCCCAAAGCCTTGAAGGTGTTTACTGAAAAAAAAAAAGAGAGAGAGCGTGCATGAGGATAGCAGGAGTGAACTCTGCAGCAAGGGAGAAGGTTCATCTCTAACACACTGCAGACTTAATATATGCAAACACTAATGCCATCATGCAGCTTTTATTAATCTTTCATGAATTTGGCTGCAAGCTCATGCAGTGAAAATGCTGGGAACCTGAAAGGTGTGGGCTAGAGGAGGAAGTATGGAGTCACTTTGACATGCATATTCTCATCCTCTCCTGCTTGTTGTTTGTCTTATTGCCTTGTGTTCTGGCACTGGGATGCATACCTTGCTCCAGCTAAAGCTCCCCTGTTCTGTGAGCCATGTTTTGGTGGTAATGTGTAGGCGTGTGTTGAAACGTTGTGGGGAGGGGTAGGTTGCATATTAGTAAATGAGAGCTTATCTACACACAGACAAACTGAAACAATAATTCACCTTACTTATTTCAGTGTAAGGCTGGGCTCTACGGTGAAAAAATATTAGGGCATATTACTGCTGGTTGTGTGATATTGGTCACTGGGTATGTGCTGACTCACCTGGGATCTCCTCTAGTCCAGCAGCAGAAAAGGACCATCTGAAGGTGAGAAAGTTGGAACAGACTTGTCAAAATAATTCCTTGCAGTAATTTTTGCTTTGTCAATGAGGTAGCAGATTTTCTCCTGCAGGCTGGATTAGAGAAGAGAATAAACATAAATCAAAGGCACTTAAACCCCATAATTTTATTTTATATTACAAAACGAAGTTATACTTCAGTTAATCAGTTGATGTTCTGAAATTCTCAAAGAATTTGCTAGATGGAGCAATCTCACCCTACAAAGCATTTGACTAAAACATACTCTTCACTGTAAACATTTACTTCCCCTAATAATCTGCTCAATTTGCTAGGTGGAATTATAAAATAAGCAGCTCCTTGATTTTACTCCTATTCCCGCTGCAGAGAGAACATGCCACAGAAGGTGTCTTCATTGTTGTTTTTTTCATTATTATACAGAAGTACCTAGAAATTCCAGGTAGATTCAGAATTTGGTTTTGTAAGTGCTTTAAGGACATGCTGTGCCCTGAATTGCTCGCAGCATCTTAAACAAAACAAGTGTAGGGGAAAATGTTGAACTTAAAAAAAAAGTTTTAAAGTTGAAAGTTAAGGAAGGGGATTGAGAGACTAGTGAGGGCAGACTCCACTGTCATAGCTTTAATACCCAGAAGTTACATGATGGTTTTAAAAAAGTGTAAAAATACTTAAATACAACTTTGACATTTAGGTTCTGCATAATTTCAAAATTGTCACACTATAGAATCCCAGGTAGTGGCCTTGAAGGAACCCAAGCTCCACAAAGATTTCAGTTTGTGACAGCGAAGCTTCTCAGGTACACACAGTTCTGCTCCTGTCAATACTAGATGAAGACAATCATACTCTCAAACAAAGATTTTGATGGAAGGGGACCACTGGAGGGCTCATGTTCAACACCCTGCTTCTAGCACAGAGCTCCAGAGTGAGATAAGGCTGCTCATGGCCTTTTCCAGACAATATATGAATATCTCCAACAAAGAAGACCTCTCAGCCTCTCAGGACACCTATTCTAGTGCGAAACCATGTTTGTGAGAAGAAATATTTTTTTATTTATGGCCAACCAGTATTTTCTTTGATGCAAATACTGTGACTCTTTCACTGTGCCCTTCTGAGAGGACTCTGGCTCTCTTCTCTCTGTAGCCCTCAAATAGCTATCTGCAGCCATCAGTTAGATCCCCTTTGCTGGGCTGCACAGACCTTACTCGCTCAACCTCTCCTCAGACATCTTGTGTTCCTCTTGAGCTTGTTGTCATCTGTCATATGGGGGACTGCAACAGTGGATTCAGTGTTCCAGATGTGGGTTCATGTGCCAGAAAAAGGCAAATAATCTCTTCCCTTCATGTGCTGGCCATATTCTTCCTATTGCAGCCCAACATGTGGTTGGTCTGCGTTGCCTTTTCCTGGCTCACGTTCATCTTACTGTGCACTGGAAACGCAGGTTCTTTTCTGCAGAGCTGCTCCAACATAATTACTCCCCAGGTACATGTACTGATGCATGGGGCAATTTTCTCCCCAAATGACTGTGCCATATAGATGAAAGATTATAGCAGAATATTTTGAAAGGTAGGTTTTCTCTAAACTATGATGCTATCTAAATGCATCATATTTACATGTTTCTGCCAAGCTAGGTTAATGTAAAGCAGTTCCACTTCAGCAGTCAAAAATCTTGACTTTATGTCTCTTTTCTAATTACATAAACCAAGAGATGCCTGTAATGATTTAAGTGTAAGTGGCCAGGAATGAATGTAACAATGGTAATAAAAATGAATTGAGTCTGAATCATCTCAGTCCTATCCACTGCTGAACAGTGATTTCATTTCATCTGAGGCAGTAAGAAATAAGGGGTTATCTGAACTATAGAAAACTCCACACACAGTGCTACAGGTGGGTTTAAAGCTTTTGTATCTGTTTTGCTTTGCCTTTAAGGATGGGTTTGGTTTAAACATATTTAAAGACCCCCATAGATTTTTTTTTTAGGAAGAGCAAAAATGTATTCTGTTAATTAATTTGTTGATATTTGGGGTACAAGCCAGACCAATGAATAATCAGATCTTTCCAAGTGCTTCGGAGAAAAGAGCAAGGTCTCTCTAGGAGGGTGTTACCACACTGCCTTGCTCCGAAGGTGCTATTACATCCTGTGGCTTGATTTACAGGAAAACTGCAACCCCCCCTTTTCTTGGAAGGAATGGAACTGCCTGTCATTCCTGCAGGGAGAGCAGAAACAGCGAGAAGAGAAAAGACCTCTGTGTTATACTGTATATAAGGACCTGTATCCTACAGAAGAGAAGATGGTGACAAAATGCTGAAAGAAACCATTGACTCTGGGGGTACATGCAGCCAGAGGGATCCCAGATTGGGCAAGAAACTGAATCTTAGCCCAGAATGAACCGCGAACATCATCAAGAGGAAGAAGTCTCTATTTCCTTATCTTCTAAGCCACAGACGGTATGTTGTCACTGGAGTGATGGGTTCCGAACAAAAATAAGGGAAACCCTTGCTTCTTCCCCACTCTTGAACATTTTTATGTTTTGTAGAGTCCTCTAGAAGTCTGAATACTTGGAGCGAGGGGAGCCCCAGCTGATGTGCTGTGGTTGGTTCTGTCGTCTTGAGATCACAAATCAACTCATTATTCCTGTTTCCTGTGAAGGATTACTACTTATATACAATGCATCCATAGCCAGATTTTTTAGAACAGTTCCTGAGGAGGTCCTAGAGCAGCAACAGGTGGATGTAGGAGTTAGCCATGGCTTCATAACCACTAGGAACTGTGTCTAACAGTAGTCCTTGTGGAGTCACCTGCTTTTGCAGGACTACTACTCTCTCTAAATTCTCTGCATTCTCTAAAAAGCTCCTTCTTGGTCTTCACTGACTGTCCATTTTTTTGGCTTGCCACGTATGATGAAGTTTCTTCCTAACTTAGGTGAACAATGAAAACATCCACAATTATATTACCTCAGGTGCAAACCTAGGAATTAGATCTCTCTGCTTCATAAGCAAAATGATTGAGTTCCCAGATGTTTTGAATCCTGCTGAGATATTGAATCACAAGGAATCATTGGGGCAACAAGTTCCAGAGACTGCAGTGGCAAAAATATGGGCAAAGGTGTGTAGGCTTATCAGATTCACCTCCTCAACTTCATTGATTTTTTTTTTCTGAAGCTCTTTTGAGATGTCTTCTTTCCAGGAAAGTCTCTGTCTCCACTAATAATTTTCCCCCATCAACTTCCCATTGCTTCTGTTTGTCCTTGATGACATTGGAATACTGAATGTAATTTTCCAGCTTCTTTCATACATAAATAGTCTTTGAGAAACCTCTGCTTTTATTCCTGGTTTACAGTAAAGTATAGAAAAACTTGAAATTATTCCTTATAGTAAATATTGCATTACATGATGAACATGTGAGCAATGAGCACTGTTCACTAGTGATCAGTATTTGTAATTTATTATTATTCAGCTTTCTATGTCCTCATCTTTCTGATCATTACAACTTAAATGACTTTGCATTAGTCCACATTCCTAGGATCTTTCTGTTCCTCCTGTGGCAAGCATAGTCTCATTCCCTCTAAGTCCAGCATATTAGCTTTGTATTTTCTTAAACAACAAATTGATACACAGAGTGCGTTGCCATGGCAATCTTTGGTTTCGAGTTTGGACATTTGTTTATTTTAACTTTGGTGCCATAACTCTGAGGTAGTCATAAGATGTAAACAGCCAAAATGCCAGCTGTAATTTTTAAATCCTCATGCCAGACCCCTTCCATTTTAAACCCTATTTCCATGTGAACTTTGAGGCAGCTCCATTGTGGGGTGGGGAGGACTCAGATAGCAAACACTCCAAATTCCCATTAATTTAAGTCAGATTGTAAAGCAGAAGCTCCATGCCACAGCCTGCTTGTCCTTGTACATCTCTGGCACAGCTGTAGAGAACTGCAGTATTGCTGTGAATAGAGAACAAATGGGTCTGCCTCGGAGTGGAAGCACCAGAAGAAGCAGTAGCAGGATATCTGAAAGACATAGGTATCAATGACACCTAGATTAGCAGGTCATCAAGATGCAAACACATCTATCTGCAGCTTCTTAGGGCACTCAGATCAGGAGAAAGAGTCTAATGATGACTCCTAAAAGCATGACAGGATGGAGAGACTAATCAGTGTCAACTGCTAAAGGGTATCCAGGGCATTCTCAAAACTGGCATGCAGTCACCAAGCCAAGAACAACTCAAAGAATTATGAAGCCCCAACAGCTGACATCTCTTTTTGTGAGTCATAGCAAAGAATCCTAGGCAGGTCATTTGAGCACAAGAACCTTGGTGGTTGTGAGAATATGGGTCTCAGAGTACATGAATGTGACTGAGTGAAATCAGTTTTGGTTTTGAATGAAATTGCCTTTCTCCCTCTTTACTACACTGGCTCTACACTATTGCAATATTATTACCCAAGCAGCATCAGGTCATATTAAACTGTCTCCCTTCTGTTTCTCTCCCTGTAGATGCTGTGTGAAAGCTGCATGGAGAGTGACAATAAGAGCACTGATGCAACCATGGAGTTCCTCTTGCTCGGCTTCTCTGAGTTGCTCTTTCTGCGAGTCCTCCTCTTCCTTATCTTTTTCGTTGTCCATTTGGTCACACTGGCAGGGAACGTGATGATCTTCATGGCAGTGGTTTTGGAGCCTTCCCGTCCTCCCATGCTTTTCTTTCTCTGTCACCTCTCTGTCATTGAGCTCTGCTATACCCTAGTCATTGTTCCTAAGGCCCTGCTCAGCCTGATAGTGGTGGATGGCAGCACCATTTCTTTCCTTGGCTGTGCTGTACAGATGCACCTTTTCGTGGCACTTGGTGGGGCCGAATGCTTCCTCCTGGTGGCCATGTCCTATGACCGTTACGTTGCTATCTGTCAGCCACTTCACTACGTAGCAGTGATGAGTGAGGGGCTCTGCCTCAGGCTGGCCATGGCATGCTGTCTGGGAGGCTTTGCTATTGCCCTGGGGTTGACAGTGGCTGTTTTCCGCTTACCTTTCTGTCAGTCACGTCACATCAACCACTTCTTCTGCGATGTCCCTGCTGTGCTCCACCTGGCCTGTACCCAGAGTTACATTCGGGAGCTGCCCTTGCTGGCTGCTTGTGTACTCCTCCTGCTGTTACCCTTTCTCCTCATCCTGACTTCATATGTTTGCATTGCTGCTGCTTTATTACATGTTACCTCCCCTGTGGGAAGGTGCAAGGCCTTTTCTACCTGCATTTCACACTTGGCCATCACCTTGCTACACTATGGTTGTGCCACCTTCATATACATTCGCCCGAAGGCCAGTTACTCACCAGCTCGAGACAAGATGGTGTCCTTGGTCTATACCAACATTACTCCATTACTGTATCCCCTCATTTATAGTCTGAGGAACAAGGAAATCAGAGGGGTCCTCAGGAAAATGTTGAGGAGGAAGAAAATAGCTCAGCTGAATCAGGATACTAACAGGGCTGTGATATGTGTGTGGTAAATTTTAGTAGAACAAATGTGGACTTGCTGGAAAACAGCCCCAAAGCCACATTAGGACCAGATTGTCCGTAGAGTTCACTCTAACAAATATCGAGGCAGAATTCAAAATGCTTCAATGCATTTATGGCAAAATGACTTAGCACTTTACATAAAGGGAAACGCTTTAATGACTTTAATGACTTGTGAGGAAGAAGAGCTTTGACCAGTTTGTAGTCTCACTTCTGTGACATACACACTCGTGTTTAGATTCACAATCAAAAAACCAACACAAAACTATTTAAAGCCACTGTATTGGTTTCCTTATTTTTCTATCAAGATGAAAGCAGAAGCTTGAAACTGGGAAGTCAATAAAAACTTCTTTAAGTTTTGCAGCACAGAAAATGTAAAGAGGGTTATTGGAAGGTTAGAAGCAGAAAGCCCATGCCTAGAAAGAAATGGAAATTGAGCTATGGTCTTCTGCAAATTTAGCAGAAGGCTGCACTCCATCATCCCATCAAAAGTGGAAAGATCATAAGTGTAAACTCATCTTACTTTTATTCTAGATAATGGAAATCAAAGTGCCATTGATTTGACGGAAGTATGACTTTCCTACACCAGTTTTGCAGAAAGCAATCTTTTCTTTTATAGGGAGATGCTTTAGGTTTGGATTGTTCCTATGGCAACATAAAGGCTAGTATGAAGTCGTAGAACAGTTTGAGTTGGAAGGGACCTTAAAGATCATCTAATTCCAACCCCTCTACACATCCTACTAGATTGGGCTGCCCAAGACCCCATCCAGCCTGGCCTTGAACACCTCCAGGGATGGGGGCAGCCACAGTTTCCCTGGGCAACCTGTGCCAGGGCCTCACCACCCTCATTGTGAAGAAATTCCTCCTTATGTCTAGCATAAATCTGTCCCTCTCCAGTTTATAGCCATTGCCCCTAGTGCTATCGCTACAAGCCTCTGTGAATAGTCCCTCCCCAGCTTTCCTCTAGTCCCTTCAGGTGCTGGAAGGTTGCTATAAGGTCTCTCCCAAACTTTCTCTTCTCCAGGATGAACAACCCCAACTCTCCCAGCCTGTCCTCATATGGGAGGTGCTCCAGCCCTGGAATCATCCTTGTAGCCCTCTTCTGGATCTGTTCTAACAGCTTCATGGCCTTCTTATATTGAGGATTCCAGAACTGGACACGATACTCCAGATGAAGTCTCACAAGAGAGGAAGAGAGGGGCAGAATCAGCTCCCTCACCCTGCTGGCCATGCTTCTTTTGATGCAGCCCAGGACACATTTGGCCTTCTGGGCTGCAAGCACACGTTACATGTCAAGCTTTTTATCAACCAGCACCCCTAAGTCGTTCTCTGCAGGGCTGCTCCCAATCACATCATCCCCCATTCTGTACTGAAATCAAGGATTGCCCAGCCCCAGGTGTAGGACCTTGCAGTTGACCTTGTTGAACCTCTAGTCTCCTCATGTGATTTCTATTAGGAAAGACTGTATCATATAAATAAGGTTGCCTGAGTAGTGTTGAAATCTATCATTGTAAGATTAATAATACCACTGCTACAGTTACTATTATTTCTTTAGCAAAACCAGTCACAGTTACAGCACATGCTGGACTGCAGCAGGGATAAGAGTTTGAAAGGTGCAAAGCAGTTTTATTTTGTGTGTTTCCTACATCTAAGTGGAGCAGGATGATTCAGACAACCTGGGGAAGATCAGTTTTGTATAGAAACAGGGGGAAAAGAAGTAACTTCATTATATTAGTTAATACTTTTCTCCCCTGTGGCTCTTCAAAGCCCCAAACGTACCCTATGATTCAGAACTCACCTCATACATATCAAATTGTTGAGAAAAAAATTAAAAGGCTTGCTTCTGTTTCTCTGTCTAATCCAAAGGAATATCAACACCTCAGCTGCCCTCAGCTCTGTAACTTGGCAGAAGGAGACAGCAGAGTGATATTTGCTTTCTCTGGGCTACAACCATTAAAAATTATGGTAAGTTGATTTGACTAATGTAAAAGATTGGCACTATAACTAAGGAAGTTAACTTGGAGCCATCTGAAACAAGAGAAATGTGGAATTTAAAACTTACATTAAAAGCTGTCTTCAAGCTGACAGTCTAGTCAGGCTAAAACATTAACACAGAGTATTGGCTCTCGTGTCAATGAATATCTAATTACTGCTGTGAGCAAAGGTTTAACTGCACTATTTAAAATGATCAAAGTTGTAGTGAACATTTTAATCACCTGCCAGGTCTTCCAAAAATGAGAGGGGGAGGGTCTCCATAAAAGCACATTACTTACTAAAAAAGAAGTACTTTCAATCAAATACTATTAAAGGATTTAAAGACAGCAAATAACTGTAATGAGCACATGACAAAACTGAAGGACCAATTCCAAATCCTGTCAAGTCAAATCAAGCTTTGAAGTTAATCCTGCTGCAAGCAATGTGCTGGTCTAGAGACTTTCAGAGGTCCCTTCTGAGATCAGTAGGCTTCTACAGCAGAGGTTTCTAGAGGATGTTGATATGCTTAAATACCTGGCAATAAACTAAGGGACAGAAAGACACTGAATGCTGATTAGCACCTTGATGGAGGCCCCCACATGTTTCTGGCAGCTGTTGACATAGGATATCTAGCAGAGTGATAACTATGATCTGCTGCTAGCTGTGAGAAGATAGCAGGGTTGTGTCCTGAATGAGTGATGTTCTTCATGAACATCTACTGACTGGGAGCACCTCAGCATACCTATCCTCACTGCGAGGAGATGGATGATACCTTTGGAAGGGTTGACATGACCACAACAGAAGCCAGGCTAGGCCTTGAGGTCTTTAGTTCTGAAATATATTTGGGAAGCACAACAAGCAATTGAGGCTTTCTGTGAGTACTCCATGTGCTTGCAAATGAATGGAGCGAGGAGCTACCTCAGAGCCCATGTTTGTTCCCCATCCTATCCCCATCAGTATGCCCACAGCTATTCATAGCCTGGTTGGCCTCTCTTTTATGCCCAGCTGTGTTGAGTGCAACGCTTTGCTGTATAGATCTGTAAAGAGGTCTCAGGGATGAGTGGGAAGGAGAAGCTTATGATGTAAGAGAAGCAACAAAGTAAATATAAATATAAATATAAATATAAATATAAATATAAATATAAATATAAATATAAATATAAATATAAATATAAATATAAATAATGTCAGAACTCTTTTTAGCAATTGCCAGGAGCTACCTAAGTCCCTTTTCTAGCACCCTCCCTTTACAAGGGGCTGTTTCAATCCTGTTCACCCAATAAGCTGTATGTTGAGAGGTGGGGAATGCCCAAGTGAAGTAAGAGAGCAATATCCTTGACACATGGGCATGAGCACTGGAAAAATGTTAAGCTTTTAAAGTCCTTTTCAGACCTTCACAGGGAAGAGCAGGATCCAGTGAGACAGTGCGGAGTTAGCAACTGCATATTCCATCTCCAGTCAAAGATGGATAGGAGAAAAGATCTTTCCATGGTCATCAGTACTGTCTAGGTTGGGTAGGGTCTGAAGACCTCTCCAGTGTATGAACTTGTGGATCTGCATTCCACAAATGATTCTGTTCTTTCTTTGAAGGAGAATGCCTACATCCCCAAATTTACAGAGATCTGAGATCTGGCATGAGGTTTTCCAATGAAACCAGCTAAGATATCTCTAAGAAGCCCTTTTTTGTTTACACAGACATAAAACCAGAGTAATCATCCTTGCAATTAATTTTTTGAAGGTATTGGATGAGAGCATAGATCTCATCAGTGGTTGAGCACTAGAGTTCAGCCTCTAAGATCTCAAATTGTGAGGCCTGTAAGATCTCATGAATGCTGTTCATGTGCTCAAAAATGAAGAGAGTTTGGAGGATGATGGCAGGCATTTTGAATAATATTCAGGGCATCCAAGATCCAGTACCTTGAATGGTACATACCATTCAAAGTTACTTTCACCCAAGGAAGTATGAGACCTCACCTGGAGTACTGTGTTCAGTGCTGGAGTCCTCAGCACAGGAAGGACATGGACATGTTGGAGTAAGTCCAGAGGAGGGCCATGGAGATGATCAGAGGGCAGGACCACCTCTCATACAAAGACAGGTTGACAGAGCTGGGCTTGCTTAGCCTAGAGAAGAGAAGGCTCTGGGAGAAACTTATAGCAGCCTTCCAGTCCTAAAACGGGCTACAGGAAAGCTGGGGAGGAGCTCTTTGTCAGGGAGTGCTGTGAGAGAAATGAGGGGTAATGGTTTTAAGCTGAAAGAGGGAAGACTTACATTAGATATAAGGAAGACTTTTGTTACCGTGAGGTTGGTGAGTCACTGGAATTGGTTGCTCAGAGAAGTCATGGCTGCCCCATCCCTGGAGGTGTTCAAGGCCAGATTGGATGAAGCTTTGAGCAACCTGATCCAGTGGGAGGTGTCCCTGTCTATAGCAGGGTGGTTGGAACTAGATGATCTTTAAGGTCCCTTCCAACCTGAAGTATTCTATGATTCTATGATCTTGAGTGCTACCTACCAATACCAGAGGTACTGGCAGGGTACCAGTGAAAGCTCCTTTTGGTTTTGGCACACTGTCATGTTTTGCTGGCAGTCCAGGTAAAATGTTTCCTAAAAATAGTCCCTATAAATAATCAATCCCCTAAAAGTATTCAATACAGTTGCATTTAAAAAATGATCCTTACATTTCTAGGAGTCTAAATATGAAAAGGTTACTACAGAAATGTGTTCTTGTAATGGTTTAGGGAAGCTGAAATTCTGATGGGAGACCAGATTTAAGAACATGGAAGAATTTTCAGTGTATTCAGCTGCTGTTGACAAATGTGTGTTATCACAGCCTACCCATTTTTGCTTACCTAGAAAGTGAGTTCATCAGCTTCCTTTCTTTTGGATTCTTTAAAAGCTTAGAAAGCCTGCAGATAATCCTGTATTTACCCGAACAGCTTATTTTGTCCTTTGATCTGAAGCAGAAGGAAAGCATCAAGGTGAAATTAATACTGCTATTTACAATAATGGAGTTGTAGACAGTGAAAAATGAAACGTGGATCAGATTAAACCTAGAGAGTGTACTTTAATATGAGGGTAAAAGTTGTCAAAGATGATAATTTGCTTTAATGAGAAAAGGCCCCTTTTTTCTATATGTCTCCTATTCAGCATGCCAAGGGTAAAAGCCATATTGACTTCATTATGACAAAAACTATAGGAGTTTCACTTGCAGTTATTTATAGATAGAAGATTTATAGAAGAAGGGAGATGAGTCCTTCCTGAGATTGTTTTGTGCCATTATATGAAATAACTAATTCAGCTGAAAAATTTGATAGGATCCTCTATGATATAAAGAATTAAAGCTCATACCCCTATAAACAGTCTAGTGGGGAACAAATATCCTTATATATTTTGCCCTTCCCTCCTGGAATAAAAAATTTCTAGACTCCAAAATTTTATTTTCCAGCTGGATTGCTGTGGAGGCCTTATGTCTGCTTTAATGGACTGCGTCAAGAAGCAACCAAAAATGCAGGACAAGAAATAATCGGAAGACCAAAGTGGAGTTGAGGAATGAGATGAAGCTCCATGCCAGCTGGTTGGTTTCAGAGTCAGTTTTGCTTTGCCCTACCATCATCTCCACATCAAAAAGCTGACTGAAGGTGGTAGTAATAATCCCAACATTCTATCCCTAGCCTAAGCTCTAAAGATCCCACCATGCTCAGTTATCTACTAGACAAGTCCAGGAATGGGAAGGTGAGCACTCACTCAGTGTGTACCCTTGGCGTTATCTGCATAAGTGCAAAAACATAAGACAGTCTGGTTTTACGAACGGGTATGTAAAGATATAAGACTGTCTGGTTCTATAAATCGGTATGAAAAGTTGAGGGAAGACCAGGTGGCTCAACAACACATAGCCTCTAGCCTAGCCACTGCTGGAAATCAGGTCTCTAGAATCTGTGTGTATTTTACTGTTGTTTTGGTCTATAGTTGCTCTCAGCATTCATTTTATTTTTCAGTTTTTGATTGAATTAAGAGTTCAAGTTTCAAAAATCAGGTGGGAACTGGGAACAGAATTGGCAGTGAATAGGGAAGATGTTACCACAATTAATGTGTTCTTACCATGTGCAAGAAAGCAAGGTATCTGTTTCAGATACCTTATTTTGATGACAACATTGAAACCACTTAGGATCAACACAGGCTGTTATCACAGTGACCAGTTGCAACCATTTAATCTTCTCACATAATAGTAACACTACCACACCAAGGCTAAGTTATGACAGCAAGAAATAAGGGCCAGCTTATTGTATTTAGATTTCAGAGGCAACATGTCAAGACAACCATTAAGATAACTGCAGATTTGAAAGATAAATAAAAGCTTTACAATTTCTATTGAAAAATAGAAATTAAAAGATTGGTTAACTCACGCATTCAGCTGCCAGTGTAGAAAATAAAGAAATTTAAATCACACTGTCCATAGGACTAGAGAAATGCCTGCTTACTGCATGTTATCAGTGCTAATGATTTTTTAACATGGCTAAAATATTTCCACAAGCATAATTATTCCAAGAACGGGAAAGAATAGCTAGAAAATAGAATGACAGAATCATAGAATAACCAGGTTGGAAGAAACCCACCAGATCATCGAGTCCAACCATTCCTATCAAACACTAAACCGTGCCCCTTAGCACCTCGTCCACCCATGCCTTAAACACCTCCAGGGAAGGTGAATCAACCACCTCCTTGGGAAGTCTATTCCAGTGCCCAATGACCCCTTCTGGGAAAATATTTTCCTAATGTCCAGCCTAAATCTCCCCTGGAGGAGCTTTAGGCCATTCCCTCTCGTCCTGATCCCTGTCACTTGGGAGAAGAGGCCAGCTCCCTCCTCTCTACAACCTCCCCTCAGATTGTTATAGAGAGCAAGAAGGTCTCCCCTCAGCCTCCTCTTCTCCAGGCTAAACACCCCCAGCTCTCTCAGCCGCTTCCCATAAGGCCTGTTCTCCAGCCCCTTCACCAGCTTTGTTGCTCTTCTCTGGACTCGCTCCAGAGCCTCAACATCCTTCTTGTGGTGAGGGGCCCAGAACTGAACACAGGATTCCAGGATGCGGTCTCACCAGTGCCGAGTACAGAGGGAGAATAACCTCCCTGGGCCTGCTGGTCACGCCATTTCTAATACAAGCCAAGATGCCATTGGCCTTCTTGGCCACCTGGGCACACTGCTGGCTCATGTTCAGTCGGCTGTCAAACAACACCCCCAGGAACCTCTCCTCCAGGCAGCTTTCTAGACAGACTTCTCCTAGTCTGTAGCTCTGCTTAGGGTTGTTGTGCCCCAAGTGCAGGACCCGGCACTTGGCCTTGTTAAACCTCATGTCGTTGGTCTCAGCCCAGCAGTCCAGCCTGTTCAGATCCCTTTGAAGAGCCTCCCGACCCTCCAGCAGATCCACACTTCCACCCAGCTTGGTGTCATCTGCAAACTTGCTAAGGGTGCACTCGATGCCTTCATCCAGGTCATTGATAAAGACATTGAACAGGGCTGGAGCCAGCACTCAGCCCTGGGGAACCTCACTTGTAACTGGCCTTCAGCTGGATTTAACACCGTTTAACACCACTCTCTGGGCCCGGCCATCCAACCAGTTTTCCACCCAGGAGAGCGTGCGCCTGTCCAGGCCAGAGGCCGACAGTTTCCTAAGGAGAATGCTGTGAGAAACTGTGTCAAAGGCTTTACTGAGGTCCAGCAAGACCACAACCACAGCCTTTCCCTCATCCAGTAGTCGAGTCACTTTGTCATAGAAGGCGATCAGGTTAGTTTGGCAAGACCTGCCTTTTGTAAACCTGTGTTGACTGGAAATGAGTAAATTACAAATTACAGAGCGCTATATACTTGTCATGCAGAGACCACTATTACTATATTTTGAGCTGTGATCCAATTACTATAAATATTATAGTCCTATTTTTCTACAACCTAGTTGAATAAGTCATAAGCATCTATACCAGAAATCAGATTTCTCTGGGTCAAGTTTTATGTTTATCATATATATATGCTATTGTGTTAGTAATGCACAAGGACTAACTGAATTCTGCTTTTTTCCTTTTTTTTCCTGACTCTGAGGTCAATCATAGAAGTAATAAAAACCAGAAACCTTAATGCTACAAAGGAAAAACAATATCTTCAGCTCTGCTCAGGAAGCACATGCCCTTGAAGAGGAGTGTTAAGTGTAGAAGAGCACTTTTGGTATGTATGAGTATATAATGTGCTATAATACCTATTAGAAAATAATTCACTTCTGTGACCCGGACTTGTACCACTTAAAGCAGTTTTATGAATGAGAATATGCCTCGGATTATATTATGGCTAAGTTTGCATTGTTTTCCACTTGCCTATGCAAAATGTTGCATCTTGACATAAGCGAAGCCTTGCTTTACTTACATTGTTTTTATTTTTGCAGTAGGTCCCTCAGTCTCAAGTCTTCACTGTTGACCAAAAAGGTCAGCTTGGAAAAAAACAAAATCACAGCATTCACCGGGTAAAACTGATTGCATCACCCTTAAACTACGCATAGTCCTGATGGCTGGGGTGGGCTGCTCTCTGCTCTTGCCAAGGCACCCTGAGGTGTCTGGGACCTCTTGGGCTCCATGTCTGTGGCACCACCATGGGGAGCACATCTGGGATATGAAGGCAAAAGAACTTTCACAAGTGATTTCTGGAGAAAAGGAAGGCCCTCCTCATTTTCAGGATGGTGCAATAATTTAATTTACTTCTGTTTTGCAAGCCAAATAAAAGCATGGCAGACCATGTGCAGGAAAGCTTATCAAGGGACAAAAGCCAGAACACGTAATGGAGTTTTTTGCAGGGATACTGAACTTCTAGTCCATATTAAGTTCTTGCCACTGGTATGTTGTCAAGTGCGGTCAAGTCCCCAAGTCCCTAAGCTAGGGCTGACCACTTTGTGAGTAACCACTTGTTGTCCTTTGTAGGAGTTTAAAATATCTGTTTAAAATAAATTCTGAGTTTCTGAATGAAAACAGTCCTTGTACAAAACCAATTTAATGGCTTAAACCACCAGATGGTAGAGTCTATTTACTGCAGAAAGACTGAAGTTAGCTCTCTGAAATACTCTAAGATAATTGCTGGTGGAGTAGAGCCAGAAATCTTTCCAAGATAAAAAATAAAACACTAGAATATTAAACTGTGATCATGGAGGTGAGAATAAGAGAGAGAGAGTGCAGGAATTATCTACAGGGATGGAAACATTGAAACAGAGTGTGCCCTATGCTCTACAGAGCTGTCACAGATTTTTCTTAGAGTTGTAGAATTAGTGGATGAAAGGAATGAATCAGAAGCCACAGAACAAGGGCAGGTTTCTCCTTTAGACTGAAGTAGGGCTTGTTGCAGAATGTGACTGGGGCCCCTGGGAGCCCAACATGTCTGTGCTACACCTTACAGAAAGACAGGTCAAGATGCGCAGGTTCAAGTTATCAATACTAAAGGTCGACAGATGTAGGAATGCTTTGATATTCTGGGAAATAATACCAAGTGAGGAACTCCAGAGACTGTTTCTAGTTTCATTTCCATTCATTGTCTAGAAGGACATTTAACAGCCCAATGGTGAAACTCACAGCTCTTTTTAAAATGTGAGGAGCAAGAAACATGGTGAGCAATTTATAAGAAACATATGAAAGAGTTCCAGCTGCAGTTCAAAAGAAGCACGTCCCAACTAAGTTTTGGGAGTGCCCTTTGACTGTCCCAAAAGTACATCAAGACAATACCTGGTGCATACCATTTCTCTTCAGTTCCCTCACCACAAGCCCATGTTTCTGTAGGAGGAAAGCCCAGGTGTGTTGTGTAGTGATGTTTTCCAGTGATACCTAATCTCAGTGATACCCAAAACAGGATACTGTGAAATGGAAAAAAAATATGCCCTGTGATTCAGAAATACTCAGAGAGACTAGAAAAACAGGATGAGATTCGACTCAAAGACATGCTGAGAGGGAGTTTAAAAGATGCTGTTATCTTCTTACCATCAAAAAGCATGCCAGATTTGGGAAGCTCACTAGGAAACTACAACAGTGGAAAACTTCTGAAGGTATAAATCACAGAATCACAGAATAATAATCATCGGCTGTAAAGTTAAAGATTTTTTTAAATTAAGTTGCTTCAATTTTTTTTTCAATTTTTTTTTTTTTTTGCACTAGAAACTTGGGGAATAAGCTTTGTTCAACAGTTCGCAAAGAAAAAGGTCCAGACTTGTGATGCACAAGTACACAAGCAAAAGGCTGAGAGGAGACCTTGTCACTATCCATGACTACCTGAAAGGATGTTGTAGCAAGGTGGATGTTGGTCTCTTCTCCCAGGTAATAGTAGGGTGAGGGGAAATGGCCACAAGTTACACCAGGGGAGGTTCAGATTGGATATTAGGAAAAATTTCTTCACCAAAAGGGTGATCAGGCACTGGAAGTGTCTGCTCAGGGAGGTGGTTGAGCCTCCATCCCTGGAGGTGTTTAGAAGATGAGTAGACAAGGTGCTCAGAGATATGGGTTAGTAGTTGACAGGTACAGTTGGACTCCATGATCTCAAAGGTGCTTTCCAACTAAATGATTCTATGAATCTATGATCTTGTCAATTAATTCATATGTAGATTACCTCTTCTTCCCTTTCAGTCTGCATTTTGGTGCAGAGTGCACATGGCAAAGAAATGCAATAGAGCTTATACAGATATCAGTAAAGTTCCAGGCATTTGAGGTTTCTACTTCTTTGTGTTTCCACTTCTTTATAGGTTCACTGCAGATCTTGACCTTGCTGTAACATTTGACTGTATTTTGTTTGACTACCATTGCACACATTCTGACTGGGAGCTGCAGTACGTGATCTCCAGTCTACAGAATAACAAAGCAGTATCTATGATTTCTGACCACCCTCAGCTGGAATGCTCCAATTTCTGAACCCCATCAGCCACCACTAACAAGGGGAGAAAAAGAAAGTAAATCCTATGCCATCTTTTCCAATAGGACCCCGTAAATCTGCCTGTTCCAAATAGCTTAGATGAAACATCCTGAGTATCTGCCTACTAAGGAAACAGATATATCATCCCCCGGTTCTTCACCCCAGAGCTGTGGCACATCTAAGGTTCTATAGATGCAAACTTGGGTAGCTGAGAGGAACTGAATGTAAGGCTGTAATACTGATTTTTTTTTGCCTTAGGAAGGACAAGAGATCCTGAGCTACCTTACCCTCCAGTTGCAAATGGTTCTTTTCCATTTCACATTTATTTAGGCCTTGCCTATGTTGTCTCATCACAAAGGATAAGTTTGCTGTGGGTTCATCTGCCCCATTGCTGCATCCAAAGGCTGAAGAAGGTACACTGTTGTACAGATGAAGACTGAAATGGATCCTTTCCCCTAGAGTAAACCTTAAGGTATGGGATGTAGAAAGGGAAACGTTATATTGGTGCTGCTATGGGAGTCATTCAAACATAGGGGGAAAGCAGGCATAAAAAATTAAGAGTTACCACTGGAGACTGAGAATCACCTTATACATGATTAAACTGGAAGAAATTTAAGATATAACTACTCTGAATGGCATGAACACTCCCTTATTTGTACTGGTATTTTACTTCACATGCCACATAAAATTTAAAGCTTAGTATTTTAACCATTTGTTCTTAATTTTTTCTTGCCTGTGTACAAACCTCTTAGGATAGATACTGTTTTTCCAAGATGTATGGTTAGAGAATCACAGAATCCATTGAAAGATTTAGATGCAAGGGATCTTAGGAGGTCCACAGTCTCAATTCCTGCTCATGGCTGTCTCCAGAGCTAGATAAGTTGTTCATGACTGTGCTGTGGCACGTCTAGAAGAACTCCAAGGTTGGAGATACTCCCAGCTTCACTAGGCAACCTGACAAAGTCCTTTCTTTAGCCTTCCTTGGGGAAGATGAGGAAAACAGCAGCAGGAATGTAGCCTTACAGCAGCAAGTGGAGGAGTAATGCCACCTGTATTTTAAGGGAAGGGGTGTAATAACTGTATACGAGTGGGAGCAACATCCTTGAAGGATGGCGGAAGAGATACCACAGAAGAAAGTTCTTTCATATTTATATCCCTCAAGGAGGAAACAAAAAGTCCCATGAAGTGTTCTTATGCAAATAGAGATAATTCTTTTTTCTCAGTTGCTCTCTCATGATTTTTGTATTGAAAAGTAGGCACCTTCCATCAATGCTGAGGAGCTTACTAGAAGAAAATCAGTTATTCTGCCAGATAAAGTGGCATAGCTGTCACTCTGTGATAAGATCTCATGGCTTGGGGAACAAAATAGGCTGCTGCCACTGCATACAGGTAGACAAGCCCAAGTACCAGGTCCTGCACTTTGGTCACAAACGAACCCATGCACTGCCACAGGCTTGGGGAAGAATGGCTGGAAAGCTGCCCTGTGGAAAAGAACCTGGATGTGCTGGTTTGCACCTGGCTGAACATGAGCCAGCAGTGTGCCAGGTGGCCAAGAAGGCCAACAGCATCCCGGCTTGTATCAGAAACGGTGTGGCCAGTGGAACCAGGGAAGTTATTGTCCCTCTATATTCAGTGCTGGCAAGGCTGCACTTTGAATGCTGTGTTCGGTTTTGGGCCCCTCACTGCAAGAAGGAAATTGAGGTGCTGGAGCATGCCCAGAGGAGTGCAACAAAAGCAGGTGAAGGGTCTGGAACACAAGAGGAGTGGCTGAGGGTATTGGAATTGTTTAGCCTGGAGAAGAGAAGGCTGAGGGGAGACCTTATCGCTCTTTACAACTACCTGAAAGGAGGTTATAGTGAGATGGGTGCTGGTCTCTTCTCCCAAGTAACAAGTGATAGGGCAAGAGGAAATTACTTCAAGTTGTGCTATGGGATGCTTAGATTGGATATTAGGAAAACGTCTTTACTGGAAGAGTGGTGAAATATTAGAACAGGCTGCGCAGAGAACTGGTGGAGTCACCTTCCCTGGAGGTGTTCAAAAACCGTGTAGATGTGGCACTTTGGGACATGGTTTAGTAAGTACAGTGGTGTTGCACTGGATGATCTTAGAGGACTTTTCCAAATTCAATGATTCTGTGATTTCCTAAATAGAATCACAGAATCATAGAATCATCATAGAATCATAGAATCACTAGGTTGGAAAAGACCTCTTGGATCATTGAGTCCAACCATTCCTATACGCCATTAAACCATGTCCCCGAGCACCTTGTCTACCCACCTTTAAAATACCTCCAGGAAAGGTGACTCAGCCACCTCCCAGGGCAACCTGGGAGGGTGACCAATGACCTGTGAAATTTTATTTTTCTGATATCCAGTCTGAACCTCCCCTAGTGCACCTTGAGGCCATTCCCCCTTGTCCTGTCCCCTGTCACTTGGGAGAAGAGGCCAGCTCCCTCCTCTCTACAACCTCCCCTCAAATTGTTATAGAGAGCAAGAAGGTCTCCCCTCAGCCTCCTCTTCTCCAGGCTAAACCACCCCAGCTCTCCCAGTTGCTCCTCATAAGGCCTGTTCTCCAGCCCCTTCACCAGCTTTGTCGCTCTTCTCTGGACTCACTCCAGAGCCTCAACATCCTTCTTGTGGTGAGGGGCCCAGTACTGAACACAGGATTCCAGGATGCAGTCTCACCAGTGCCGAGTACAGAGGGAGAATAACCTCCCTGGACCTGCTGGTCACGCCGTTTCTGATACAAGCCAAGATGCCACTGGCCTTCTTGGCCACCTGGGCACACTGCTGGCTCATGTTCAGTCGCTGTCAACCAACACCCCCATGTCCTTCTCCTCCTGGCAGCTTTCCAGCCAGGATTCTCCTAGTCTGCAGCTCTGCACAGGGTTGTTGTGCCCCAAGTGCAGGACCCGGCATTTGGCCTTGTTAAACCTCATGCCATTGGACTCTGCCCAGCGGTCCAGCCTGTTCAGATCCCTTTGCAGAGCCTCCCGACCCTCCAGCAGATCCACGCTTCCACCCAGCTTAGTGTCATCTGCAAACTCGCTAAGGGAGCACTCGATGCCTTCATCCAGGTCATTGATAAAGACATTGAACAGGGCTGGACCCAACACTGAGCCCTGGGGACACCACTTGTTACCGGCCTCCTGCTGGAGTTAACTCCATTTACCACCACTCTCTGGGCCCGGCCATCCAACTAGTTTTCCACCCAGGAGAACAGTTTGGGTTGTGGCCCTCCCCCTGGGCCCGGCTGCCCTGCTGGCTCGGTGCGTTCAGCCCCCGCCGCGCTGCCCGGGCGGGTTTCACCCCCGGGAGCGGCGGGAGCATCCCGGGACGCCGGGAGGTGGCAATCGGGAGCCTGCCGACGGGAGTGGAGCAAAGGTGGAGGGAAGCTCCCGAGGAGAGAGGAATTAAAAAAAAAAAAAAAAAAAAAAAAAAAAAAGAGGTGTCTGCCTTTAAGGTGGGTTTATTTGCCTGCCGGATGGGAAGTCTGTGACCAGCCCCTTCCAAACAGGTAAAGGCAGTCAGGCTTCCCCACCCACTCGCCCGGCTCTTTCATCATCGCTGTGGGCCCGGCGGGAGTTGTGCAATGGGAGCGCTGCCGTCGGGAGGCTGCGGGACACGCTCCTGCTCCGCGGGGAGCAGCCCGGGAGCCCGGGTCTGAGCCGGGAGAGCGGGCAGGGCCGGGAGCGCCGCTCCCTCTCCGGCCGGCGCACCGGGATGAAGCTCTGCCTCGGGCTCCTTGTGCTGGGCGCTCTCCTGCCTCCCGACGTGGCTGGCAAGGAAGGTGAGCGTGGGAACCGCTGGTCCGGGATGGAGGGGCTCGGGCGCAGGCGGGGGGAGTAGGGATCCTGGGGCTGCCCGGCACGGATGCGGCTCCAGAACCGGGAGAGGCACCGGGAGCGGGGCTGTGCGGGGGAGAGCCGGCGGCGAACCTCCCGCAGGTCTTGGGAGCCCAGGTAAATCGTGTGTTTTTTCTGCCCGTCCCATCCCCCTTTCCCTGCCATCCCAACCCCATCGGCTGAAGCGCAAATGCCTGGGCATATCCAGCGATCCAAGGGAATTCTGCCTGTTTGCCTTAAACACAAGCGTTGCAGATAACAAGTTTAAACACAAACTCAGAAAGTTTCTCCCTCCCCTGCCAACACCCCCGCAGTTTCCTCAGGAAGCCCTCTTGGGAGTTAACCCTTCTGAGCAAGAGGACAGTCATTTTTCTGGAGTCTTGGAAGGTGATCCAGTCTCTTTCACCTACCCCAGTGTTGGAAGGTAGAGCTGGGTTTTATAATTTCCTCTTCCACCTCTTCTCTTAAAACTCCCTTGCTTACCTTCTCTCTTCCACTTAGTCTCTTATTAGATGTAGTGATTTTTTTTTTCTTCCATCTTGGCAGTTGTACAGTGGTTATGAAACATCTGGGGAATGGGAATTTTTAGTAGAGAGATGAGGAAGAATAAACCTCTTCTGGTTTCTACATCCTTGTGTAGTTCATTCCAGCCAGAGACTTTCAGCCACAGCAAGAGATGCTGAGGCTTTTCCTTCCCAAGAACAGCCTTCTCCTTTGCTGCTCTAGGCTCTCAATCGAGAGATTTAGTCCATAACTGGCAGTTCAGCCATGGGATCATCTCAGATTCTGTGAGTGTCAAGGGCTCTTTTAAAGCATTCTTGACAAGCACATGTGTATTAAGGATTCAGCTACATGGATGCGGGTAGCAGACATTGTTGAGAAGGCCAGTCTAGGTGAAAAGTACTGTAAGGCAGCACCATGCTGGCTCTGGTTTCCACAAGCGTGTGACCAGTAGTTGGCAGTAACACTCAGGGACTTCTCTGCTTCTCCTCTATCTCGACCATACATCTCGTTTGGGCTGTGTCTGTCATCTACTCTTTCTTAACATGTATATCTGAGAACAGCTCATTTCCTTGGCATCCTCTCTTATCTGAAGTCTTTCTTCTTTTTGAGGAGGCCTCCTCCCATGTGGCTGATTAGCCGTGTGACATTCCTAGCAGTGAGGCTTTGGACCCTAGCTAGTAGCCCCAGAGTACTCATACTCCCTGTGCTTTTGTAGTCTTGCTGACTCATTCTTCATTTCCTTGAAGAATCCCAGTTGTGGGTTTCACTTTGAGAGGTACTTCTTGAGAATGGACTTCGCCCCTTCCAGTGAACGCTTGGCAGTAGATACTGCTGGCGGTACGGTGACATGGTGCATGGGCTTTGCAAAGTTCCCATCCTGGCTGCTTCAGAGTTCCTCTTCACTTGCTCTCCTAGAACTTGCCATGCATACTCTCTCACTTCAGCATCACTGCTTCAGGCCTGAAGTGCGTGGGATAGGTGTTATTTGACTGATGGTTCTGGAAGGACAGGCTACCTCACCCTGAGAGTTTTTGGAGCCAGAAACACAAGAATAGTATCTCAAATAGAGACTTAAGAGCAGAAGGGAAGTGAGTGAGGAGCCTTGTCTGGATGGAGTCTGGGGCTAGGAAGGTTTTCCCCATATGACCATGCTGTGAGTACTGTGAACTTGCAAAACCTGGATTCCTGCTTTTCCCTTTTCCTAATCCTGAAGGAGTGTTTCAGAGGTGAGAACAGCAGTGCAATCCCTCTTATCTCTGATTCTGGGCTCACAGCCTGCTTCCTCATTCCACAGGACTCTTGCTGATCTGCACTTTACACTCTATTACTTGTACTTGGCAGGAAGTATTTGTGAAGCCGTCAGATGGAGGGGAGAAATTCTGTTTATTTAAATGCCATTTCCCCACTCCTACCTTTCACTCCCAACTTACTTTGTGAGATTTTTCTGAGATGAGGGTCTATCTGAGACCCTTCTGAATACACCCACTGGAATCTGAAAGGGAATCCAAGGTATTTTCCCCGTTTCCTATGTTTCCAAGCTGGGGCTGTGATAGGTGCATTGTAAATAGTCCTGGTAGCATCAGCAGACCCAAGGGCTGGTGTGAAGCTGCACATCCAGCAGTATGACTTATTCCAGCTCCTCTCTTTTCTCCCTGTTTGCCTACAGAGCGGCACGTTTTAAACTTCTCTTCAGATCAAGAATTGAGGGCAAACTCTGATCATATTTTCAAATTTCTTTGAGGGCTAAAAATGAACATACTGCTGAATTTCTCCGTTGCCACATGAATCCAGGAGCCAAGGCTTAGGACAGCCATGGAGGGCAATTCTGCAAGAGGTGGCAATGCTATGCCTGGCAGTCATTATTCTCTTGCTGCCGTGGCTAAAACAGTCGTGGCAGAGAGAGGGAGAGTGGAACGATTTCTAGGCCACCATCAGATGCTGTACAGCCTGGGCCAGAGGTAGGGGGCTCAGCAGTTTGAGAAAGTGATGCATCTCACGGCTGTGAGAGAGGAAAGTCCTTTCTACAACTTCACACTGCTTCTGTACTTTCCCACACCGTTTCAAGCACTGAACAGTACCTCCAGGCAACACTGATTGATCGTCTGTGCTGGTAATTTATTTGATTGCCTGCCTCTTCATCCACTTTGTCTGCTGCCTTCTTATTCCAAGGAAAGATGTGTTCAGATGCTAACAGTGAGTTCTCATTTCGGTAGGCTTCAGCTTCCAGCTCCCATTTTGGGCCAGGTTTAGGAAGCAGAAAAATTTGTTAGGGTTGCATTTTTTGGATGTGTGGGTGTCACTTGAGAGGAGCATGGAAGGGGAGGGAGGTCTCATATATGAAGAAAATCTTTCAACTCCTGACTAGCTGCACTGTCCTGTTTCCATCCTTCCTCTAGCCATACTTTTTGAAGGTAAATGATCACAGAGGGTGTGAGGCTGAGAGAAATGCTTTGCTTCTGTGACAATGGGCCATGTGAGTTGGGTCACTGATGTGTCCCCTGTTTTCTGGTTTTCAGTGGATCTACTCGACACAAGCACTGCACAGGGTGAACTGGGCTGGCTTCCAGACCCTCCAGAAGTAGGGGTGAGTACATGCATTCAAGGAAAGGAAATCATTGGGAGTACTACATGATGGAAAAACATAATCAAAGTTGAAAATTCACCCTGCATTCCAGAATTTGGCTTCTCCTGCAGCTCCACCCTATCCTGGACACTGTATGCTTTCTAAGTCTCTTCTCCCTTGCGGCTCCTTCACCTCTGCAGCCTCAACCACTATCCAGCTGTTTGAGGACTGATGCCTCATTTACTTCCAGTAGGTCTTCTAATGCCTATTGACTTCCAGTAGCATTCAGTGATTAAACATGTCCTTGAAAGGCACTGTTTCCATAAAAGTTAATAATTAATTGTTTTAATAAAACTTAATGGAGAGAAAGGAAAAAAATCAAATAATCTCCCAGGTTTCATTCTAACATGTTGCAAATACACCTCATGTCTCCTTTTCTGGTCAAATTGCCACAGTAGAAGTACTTGTGTCTCCAAGTCTCTTGAGAATTTATAATCTTTGTCTGTTTAAGGTTTCTTTGTCTTTTTTCCTTTTGAGTATGAACTGAATGATTCAGGACCAATATTTTTTTTTTAATCAGGAGCTGACTGAAGAAATAATTGTTAATTCATGGGGCAGCAATCTGACCTGCTGGGTGGACTACAAGGTTTTAGAACTTCACACTCAGCCCTACTGCTGAGTTTGGCCCACACAGGTGACAGTGATAGAGGAATTTCCCTTTGTTTCATTACTGTAAAGTTCAGTTGATGGAAGTGCTTTGAAATCTATTATATTCCTGAAAGTACTACAAAGTTGGACCCAACAAGATGGCTTTGTATTTGGCCACTTTTGTACAGGTATAGTTATTTTGTATAAAGTGCAGTTGAGCAGTCCCTCTAGCATCACAATCTGCAGAAGATTTCCTTTGTTACAGCAGGACTGTGGGAGTAGTGGAAAGAAGGCACAAAGAAAAAGGAATCCAGGGACTATGCTGCAGCAGTTAGAATGACGTATGTTAATACATAGTTCCAGTTCCTTACCCATGCTCTTGTATTTCTAGAAAGCACTGAGCTCTCCTATGGAGAAAGAGTTTTACTTTTGCTGCTTATAAAGTAGACCTGGGTTCAGCCTGTTCCTAACTCATTTTCATAACCTTCCTCTGCAATGCGCTGTGGCTGGTTTAAATTCACCCTAGCCTCCTCCTGCTCCTAGCAGTCTTGTTAGGTGAACTAAAACCAGACTGTGAGGTTCTCCTATACTGGCATAACTACATTTGTTTCATTTGTACAACTGCTTTAGTTATTATTATCATACCCTGCTCAAAACAGGTGCCCCAGTGAGACATACATGTAGATTATGTTTTGCCCGTTGTTCCCTTTGTTGTCCCCATCAATTGTCCATGTAGTACTTTTAATCCAATACTAGGCTCCAGGCATGTTCAGGATGAAGTCTGACTCTTGAAGAGATTGGAAAAAACATCGAAAAGTGCATTTTAAAAATAATCTGATAGAAAGAAGATAAAACCTTTGTTACAGAACAATTGATTTTTGCACAGTAGGCGCACAGCAGTGCTAGCAGTTGGCATACTTCTGTTTGTGCTGCATACGCTTTTTAAAATATGGATATTTAAAATATAGAGGTTGTAACTGAGAATTGTAGAGGATGCTGGAAAACATGGCCTGAAAGTAATCTAAAATAATAGGTCAGGATACAGATGACTGATATACTAACAGAGGATGAAGAACAGATTAATTGACTTCTGATGAGCAACTCTTTTGCAGGGATTTGCCTAATTACGCCACTTCCCAGTAGCTGTTAGGTAAAAGGCTGATGAATTGCCACTAACAAAAAAGGAAACAATGGGCAATTCTTCTGGAATTAGAACTTCGAACAATTGTTTGTGAAACTGCTCTTCCAAAATGAATAATATGTTCAAAAGAGAACTCAAATTAATTCAGAACATTTTATTTTTTTTTTGACTAAAAAGAGCTAAGAGGAATACCGAATTATCTGAATAGCTTTACTAGTAACAGGCAGGAAACATCTGAGTTGTATTGCATACAGAGTTGAAGGGTATATTTCATGTAACAATGATACTTGTACCTAACTTCAGATGCCAGAGAACTCCTATCTATGAACTGGATTTTTGTC
This sequence comes from Clamator glandarius, assembly GCA_033459285.1. Taxonomy (NCBI): domain Eukaryota; kingdom Metazoa; phylum Chordata; class Aves; order Cuculiformes; family Cuculidae; genus Clamator; species Clamator glandarius. The sequence goes on along the minus strand of JAUNZM010000147.1, from coordinate 6,218,078 downwards.
AATATGCTTATGACAAAGGAGGAATTTGCTGTGACGAATTTTCATGCTTTATATGGATAAGGTCTCTAGGGCATAGCTCAGAAGAGATTGGATAGTTCTGTAGAAGCAGCATTACACCTTTGTTTTCTCCTCAGTTTTAGCCATTGACAATGGATGAAGTGGCTTGCCATGTTTGGTTATTTCATGGTCAGACTTGGTCTGTACCCAGTATAGACAATGGTTCTGTTAACACACGCTCACCCCAAACCACTGAGCTGTATAGCAGTTAGTTTTGGCCAGCATGGGCCTTTCTTCTTGATGTCTAGAATATGTTAACTGGCAGTGGGATCTTGCCTGAGCTTAAGGGTAGTTTCTAAGTGAAAGCGTCTGTACGTTAAGTAAATTGTCTGCAGAAGTTTGTTTGCTAGCTTGCTTTGTAGTAGCTGTTCAGAAAGGGTTTCATTCATTTTAGGCTGCTGTTGGAAACTAGGCTCTTAAAAAGGCAGACTGTAGTTCCTATAATCACTTTCTTATCTACCTTACCACTCCCACCCCTACATCATCTAACAAACTTCCTGATACACTTTTTTATCTTTGAAGTTTCGAGACAGCAATACCAGTCAGGCATGGGGGGTTGTATTACAGTCCTAGTGATAGGTGCCTGTCTTTTAACATAAGTTAGAAAACTATTGATGATCACTTTGAAGGTGTCAGGAGTCCAGAATTTACTTGTTCTGACATTTCTTTAAGGCTTCTATGCTGCATTAACAGCATGGCTACTTGACCTGATTTAAAATATTGCTGCCCCAAAAAGAACTTCTTAAATCCTATCATAAACAAATGCAGTTACTGGGCATACTGGCATTGCTTTTTGCCAGATTGTAAAATAACAGCGTAAAAAGTTATTTATCTCTAATTTGCTTTCAAGTATAATTACATCAGCTTGGAACAGGTGGTGATAAGGAGTCACGTTATCCTTTTGCATTTTGTTTTCAACAGGCAAGGTGCAGAGCAACCCAAAAGGTTTGGAGTTAACCTTGCCTTGAGTAGGGGACTGGATTAGTTACCCGAAGGTCCCTTCACCCCTAAATCTTGGTTTTACATGATAGTTTTGTACTGTTTGATCGTTAGCATTCTGAGCTTGCATTTTTAGCCCAGGCACAGAAGGTCCTTCCAGTTCTAGCTGATTTAATATTTTGAACTCTGTAAATCTATTCCTAGGGGTTTTCTGTGTCAGTTTGTGTAGGCCTGTGAGAAAATGCATTAGGCAATCCAATATTTATCTTAGCTGCTATGATTATTTCACCCCCAGCTTGTAGCCCTATCTTGAAATTTTCCTTTTGTCCACTATTTCCAATGCCCTTTTTGTGTATGTGAATAGAATTTGTATAGTCCAGTCATACCTTCATAAGTATATGTGCCTACTCTAAGTTCCTAGACATTTGTACTGCGGGATGCTGCATGCTGGGCCTCTCAATATGACTCTGTCTCTATGTTGAACGGACTGTAAATTAAACACACTATTCTTTTTTTTTTTTTAATCTGGTATGTTCTCTTGGGAGGCATGCTTTTACCAGTTCTACAGTAGTCCTTACTTGTAAAAGAGTCCTTTTCCACAGTAACTTTGTTTTTAAATTCAATATCTGTTATTTCAGAAATCACACAAACTCTGCTGCTGCCATTAATTGCCCAATTGTGCCATATTTATTACATATTGCAGGTTCAGCAATGCTCAGTTCGCAAGTGTTAGCTGGTTTATGGAGCTTATGTTTCCCAAATGATATTCCTCCATGGATCATAGTATTATTAAAGTTTTTGGATGATTTTCTTAGTCTCCTTTCTAGGCTGCCATTGTTCTCAGTCTCCCATGCACAGTGAGCTGGTGGACAATTTTTCTGCCTATTCCATACTCTTACTTGCTTCCACACATATTTCAAAATGTTGCTATCAGTTTCAAACTTTCTACCGTGTCTCCCAGTGTGCATGGCACCTGATCTGCTCCACTTTTCCCAAGTCTACCTTCACACAGGTCTAAGGACTTGCATTTAATCTCTGGTGACCTAATGTATCTCCGAGGCTATTCATAAATAGCCACTAACTGCAGCTATTGTGGCTCCAAAAACTCTCTTGAAAAACCTTGGAAATGAGGTAATTCTTGTGCAGTTCTGCACCCCATGTTTCACAGGAGGTCTGATTATGAACACAGCAGCCACTAAAGCTATGCAAATGCAATATGAGTAAGCCAGTGCTCAAATTTTTTTTATGCTATTATTTTCTTATTAAATCTCAGGCATAGTACAACTTCTACACCGCTCAGTTATATTCTTTAGGTAATAGACTAGATCAAGTACCTGTGAACTGTCAGCAACTTTTATATCACAGACCAGATGATAATGTTTACATGCTTTCAGGTTCTAGCAAGGTGAAGTTGTGTTCCACCAGACCAAGAGGTCTCAGACATCAATAACAGCTGATAGCTGGTTTCGGTTTCCACCGCTTCTGCTCAGATAGGCTTGGTCATGAAGGGAATACTGTTGTGGGTTACACAGCCCTCAGCCTGCAAGTGATTTCAGCACAGCACTCCTATTTCATTGAACCCGGGCAGTTCATTTAATCAGAACTTGATATCTAACTCAGATAGTCTTACCTGGAATGAATTTCAGCCAGTCTGCTTTCTGTAGCGTCTGCAGGTGGTGTGAAAAATATCAGAAATGTTGTTACATGCATCTCTTCCCACAACAGTTGACAACGCATGTCCTTCAACATCTAACACAGAGGAGTGTCATCACCTCTAAATCTGGACTAGAGTAGCAATACAAACCTCAGCCTGCTCTCACGATTAAGTATCAGGCATAGGGGATTAGATCTTTCAAGTGAACAGGATCTGTATAGATATCAGGGACAAATGCCTAGTGAAGTCAACAACTAACTGGAAATGGGAAGACGTCTGGATTCAGGTCGTATTGTGACATGCCTTGCTGCTGTTGGTATGTGGATCAACGGAGATTACATATTTGTTGATGATATTCTGTTAAATGAAAATTTTGTGTGGATTTGGGAGAGAAGGAAAAAAGTTATGCATATCCAGATATCTTTATTTTACTCAGAGGGGTGAGAGGAGAGACTGAAAAAAGTGACATGAGAAGAGTAAAGTGCAAATTAATAACCATATTGTAGGCCAGACTGCATGAGCCACCAACATAGGATGAAGTCAGTGCCACAGACCCAAGCAGCAACCTCAGGTAGTGCACTCAGTGTTGTGACCAGAAGGGCAGAAACGATTACGCCAAAGTGAAAATGCTGTGCAAGCATGATATGCATCACCACAGCTACTTGCCCACTATAGTGATGACAGCACTGTTGCTTAGCAGCTTCAGGAAGCTGATTTTATAGCAGCTGAATGAGAGCAAACAAGGTTCACTGAACTTCCTCATGTCAATGCATAAGCATCACAAGTCAGCTGGAACTTTGAGATAAGTCTGCCTATAGCATGGTCCTTCAAGAACACTAACAAGCTATTTAAAATAAAAAAAATAAACAACTTTTATTATAATACCAACAAAAATACTTATGAGTTTGCAGGCAGGCAGATTATGAAGGAAAGGCTTTATATATTTCATTGCCTGCTGTGTATTTGCTGGGTGGACCTATGCTTTGAAGTGTGATTCTTACTGTCTTGGAGGCAGATTTGTTGAGAAATGTGCCCAATCCCTCTGATTTCTTGGAAGGTTATTTCCACTGCTTCTAAGGCCTTGTTCCTGGTTTCTCTATGCTTGACTTGGACCCTGCCAGTTCCTCACTTAATGCTGCCATCTCCTGCAGATTCTTTTCTCCGGTTAAGTTTGATCATCTCAAAGAAAAGGCACAATTACCCTGTCTCTGTGTGGGTTTCCACTTGATCTGTCGCTCATCTTTAAAAGGGTCCTGTGCAAACAAGTGTTGCCCATTGCCGTGACTCATTCCCCAGATTCTTTGTAAATATTGGAAGTATACTTGACACACCATACAAAACCATTACTCACACCATACAAAGCCCTCTGCCTTGAAAATACATAATCACTTCCAGCTACAATGGATCTTGTGCAATGTACAATGTAGTGCAAAAATAGCAAGAGAGCTAACATTTGCTTTATCAGTAATATGATTTTAGCAATATAATCTGAACATTTAAGATGTACTATCTGATTTTCCACTCTTTTCCTTTTTTGTAGTTATTGATACTGTTAGTGAGTGTTAGCAAAAGAGGCATATATGGAACAAGCATTCCTAAATGCCACGGTGACATGCTGGGCTAGAGTATCATTATCCCTCACCTAGTAGCATCTGTTGTGATAGAACTGTTGTCATGCAAGACCTTAATGTGGCCAGACAGTTCAGAGAGTGAGCAGACAGCAGAATCTGATTACAGAACCTGTTTATCGGAGTCAATGTGCTGGAGCTCTGTGGTTTACATTAGTACCTTATCTTCCCATAAGAACCTAAGTACAAGTTAAATTGGAAGGACATGAGTGAGATGGAGACCTATGTACTAATGTCCTAAAGGACGAGTCATTACATAATGCAGTTGTTCCTCCCTAAAAATAATCAGTGTATCATTGTGGGGAAAAAATATATCACCCCTCTCAGAGAGATACTGTAGAGAACTAAACATCGCTTCAGCGTTCAGTTGTGTCAAAGATTCCATGATGATGTGATGAAATACAACTTCCTTGACAATTGCCAAAAGGTCAAAGAAATAAAAGCAGCCTCTTTGTTGTTCTCAGATCAAAAGTCATAGGACTCATGAAGCTAAGTGTGTAGATGTCACCATGCTTTCATCATAGTCATTTAACACCACATCAGTGTTTCTTCCGCACCAGTGAAAGAGCTTACAAGAGTATTGAGAAACTTTCAGTGAAGGGTCACAGAGCCTTCATTCTGGAATATTTGTCAAAACACCACTCTGGTGCTGCTATTTTTGACTGGCTCACCTAGCTTTACCTACTGACAGATTTTTGTCAGATGTATTTTAGCTGAAGAGAAGCTGTTCATCCTATCATGGCAAGCATCATCAAGAAGTCTCTATTGTCATAGTATTTCCTCTGAGGCGCTGCTCTAAGAATGTGGTACAGCTCAACCTGCAACATACAACTGCTGTCTGCTCTGAATCTATTCCAGGACAGATTTTTTTTGGTCACAGTAGCATGCAAATGCCAAAGCCAGAGAGACTCTGTAGGTAAAAGTGCTACCAGGGGAAGGAGATTAAAACCCATTCAGTGGCGTATATTCTGCTAGGTCACTTCAGACTTTGGACATCAGTGATGTAGTGTTGCCAAAAAGATTGCTGGTTTGGGGCCCTGTGTTTTTTCTTCAGGAAGATATTTCAGGGATTTAAATAGCACTCTGAATTCTGTTGCAAATTAGTTGGGAAAGAGATGCATTTGCAAAGCACAGGTACACTGCACCTGGCTGTATCCACTCAAAATGGTCTTCTGATCTTAGTGCAGCACTAACCCAAAATTGAACAAGTTAGTCATCTTCAGTATATGAATTCCTATCTTTCCCAATGGAAACGTGCATCTTAGTTGAGAAACTGTAAGCCTACTGGCAAGATGTTTGCCTTGTTGTTGCTCTGTAATTCTCTTAAAAGCATCACCGTATTCTCTTAAAAGCATCACCGTGCCTTTCCCCAGGAGTCTGCAGGCCACTGATTGGAAGCCATTGTGCTAAGCTAATGCAAATTAAATGTAGGTCACAGCATGCAGGCTTTTCTCTGAAAGGAAACAGGATAAGTCCCTGGCAAACTGGAGGTGGAGACAGCACTACTGTTGAAAGTTCTTTTAACTCCAGTCTGAGCCTAAGGATTTGAAATACCGTCACAGTTCCCTGTTAGCCTACCTCTTTATTAGCAAGCATTTGGTACTTGTCATTATAAAAAGCTTGGTTTTGGTTTGTTTTATTTCCATGGAAAAAACCCTAAACCCAAAAGAGACCACTTTAATGTCTGCAGAGCTTCTCTCCATCTTATACCTTGTGGCAGATCCTAGGAAGTGTAGCCCTCAGATGGATAAAGGAATCACAGGTTGTCCTAGTTAGGCCCCTTGGCACAGACCTAACCTAAGGAAGGCTCACTTATAGAAAAAGCTGAGTAAGCCTTCCTTAGGCATCAGAACTTCAGACTCTGTGATCAACTCAGAATTGACCAAGGTAGATATTAAAAGGCACAGACCTTATCCTATCTTTAGATCTTTACTTGCAAAGCAGACCAAACCAATACCATTTACTACAAATATCTGCTGGTACCCTTCCTTCAAGTCATCCTGAACTGCCTTCATAAAGATAGCTCATCTCTGCCACTGCTTTCTTTATACTGAATCCAGCCTGGCAATGGGAGGAAAGTTGCCTTCCTTTTTGCTAAACTTGCAGTATTCTGAGGTTATGCACTTTCACTTTGAGGCTCTCCTTCACTTAACCTTAATTCCTGTGCTGGAATTATTTTGCTCCATACCACCAGACCAGGAATTTCAAGAACAACTCTCTGGAACGAAGTGCCTGTGTTAGCATATGAGTTCCTGAGAAGTACAGAACACCCTTTTGTTGTCAAATGACTACATCCTTAAACTTTTTATAAAGCCAAGCTACTAATTAATGGCCCTCTCCTGAATGCATTGGCTTTTGTTTTCTTAGAAACTTTTAAAAAATTCTAAATGGTTTTAAAACTTTAAAGACAATTTAAATGTAAACATAAAAACCAGTTTCAATTTAAATAAGATTAAAAGGAATTTTAGAGAATAAAATTTAAAGAGTTTAAGAACTCTTCACCTTGACTGGAACAGGGAATTGGACTAGATATTCTTCAAGGTCCTTTCCAACCTAAGTCTTTTTATGATTCTGAATCTCTCACGAGAAAGTTTTCTGTAGCGTCCTAAAACCACAGTCCACTCACTGCTAAAATGAGGGTCTGACTCCCACTGCCCCCCACTTCTAGAAGAATGTTTCCTGTGCTATGGCAAAACTGATGACTGGAGTAAGGGTATAGTGTCTACAATGAAATGGGTAGAAAGTTCTGTTATCATAGGAGGTTGATTCAATGTCATTGGTAGACAAACTGGAGAGTCAAGTACTTCATATTGATTGAGCCAGACTTTACCACACACGTTCATTAAGAATATTACATTAAAAATCAGAGGCATATATTTTGATTTTACAGCAGATTCTTTGAGGATGTGAGACAGTTGCCTAGCAACTTCTGGATTCATCAACCTTTCATTAAATGTTGGATGTAACACTTCTCCTCTACCACGTCAAATTTAAAAGCTTCACTGAATAATGTAAAGAAGTCACAGGCATATTTAACAATAGCTTTGTCTTGTTAGCATAACTAATACAATCTTTTTACTTCCTTTACCCATCAGCAGTAGAGTCTAGAAAAAACAAGTTTGACTCAATTGCATCTTTGCTCTGAAAAGCTCAGTCTGGAAGAAGCTCGGCTGAGATGAGCTAACAAACACAGGAGTTTGCAGTTGGGTTTTTCCTCAGCTGTATAGTTTAAAGGACCTTTTTCTTTTTTTTCTTTTTTTTCTGCTAGTTGTCACTATTGGAAATGAAATTTTGGTCCTGTATTTTGAAAATGGTATATTCAGGACAGGCATCACCACAGCTTATGTCTTTTGGTAAGACATGGAAAAATCATTTTCTGCTGCCACTTGTCTGTGGCATCGCCCCATCTCTGGAAACATTCAAAGTCAGGTTGGATGGGGCTCTGAGCAACCTGATTGAGCTGAAGATGTCCGTGCTCACTGCAGGGCGGTTGGACTAGATGACCTTCATAGTACCTTCCAATCAAAACCACTCTATGACTTTATGATTCTGATAAACCACTAATGGAAACTTGTCTAACTCTCGGCCTTCAAATGCAATTATGCGTTTGCCAGCAACTTGGTGGAGGCAGACACCCATGGAAAAATGCATCTAAAAGCCAGTCCTAACATCTGTGGCTTCTTATGAAAGCTACTTTGCTCTTATTCTCCTTCCTAACTTCTTTTCTTTACAGGATGTACTGTAAATTCAGTTCTGTAGCATTTTCCAGAAGCTACTCAGAGAAATAGTGCAACAGGTGATTAAGTGAATACCTCTTCTGGTTCATCAATTTAGATTGATCACTCTGTTTCTCTCTCTTGCTATCATAAGACAGACCTTTGACCTCTAGCAAGCAAAATAAGTGTAAATCCTGTGGGGTGCAGGTATATGCCAGCTGGATCAGATTAGGAGGGTGGGGTAACAGTGGAGATTAATTACATGGAGAAAAAGGAAACAAGAAAGGACACAGATAGCATCCCCAGAACTTCCTGGGAGGAGACTGTGAGTATGCACTTAGGTAAATGGCTGAAATGAGCCAGATAGGAGCTTGTGCTCTCAGCAGGACTTGCTGGTTTGGAGAATGCACTCTGACAGTTTTCTGAGTGGGGCTGTATAGGAGGTGTGATCTAAGTCATGGCATAAAAGCAGAACCTCCTTTGGCACTCTCTGGCTCCATCTCTTTTATTCTACTAGCAGAGTGACCTGGTTTGTGGGGTTGGAGAGAGGCTGCAGGGCTGTGCTGTGAGGACATGTGTGAATCTCATGCTCAGCCCATGAAACATGACAAACCTTTAGTAGTATAGAGACTGAGATCCTGTTTAAAATGCATCTTAACCTGGGGTGTGATTTAAACCCAAGATGCTTAATCTTGTGCCAGTATCTATGTGGGCATTTGTTTCAACTTAATTTGAATAAACATTTAAAGCATAATGAGAAATGCAGTTGTAGCATGGGGAGAAAACATTCCAGGTTATTTCCCTGGGGACAAAACTTTACTTTACAAGTTTTCAGTTCTCATGTGTGACTTCATCAAAAGTGAATATTCTTTGTATTTTGTGTCTGACCTGTGGCGAGGAAACAAAACTAGGACCACATAAAATTCAGCAAAAGTGTATGTTAAAATATGTATTGAATCCTATTGGATTCATACAAATAGTATCAGTGAGATCATATAACAGCTGGGCCAGTGTCCTCCTCTCAGCCTTTTTTAGTCTGAGGAAGAAGCAGAACCTCGGATGTAGTCAGGAAAATAAACTGAATTTTAATAGTTGAATTAGGATTTGCAAAAATGTCACTCTTGAAGAAGCATCAACTCCGAATTAATGAGGGCCTGCTTTAGCACAGTTCTTCTGCAACTGACCTTCCTATTGACTCGGGCCATCTCTTCTCTTACCCTAAAGTACCGTCCATTATTTTCAGGGCCAGAGAGCAGTCCTGATCTGATATGTTCTACTGTTCATTTTGAATGTAACCGGTGGCAGAGAAAAGTGGCAAATACGTAGGAGTGGTTCTCAATCTAAGACAAGACAGCATATGAAAAAAATAAACTGGAACCAAGGTATGATGAAGAGGATGTGCAAGGGTCCATGCACAGTCATTCCCTTCAATTTGGTATAAGCCAGATCTTAATTACAGAATCCTCTTTGCTTACTATGTAAAGAGCTTAGGCAGGTATTTGGCTCTAGACCAGATGCAGCTTTTATTCAGTGTAAGAGATCTTTCTTTTTAGCTAGCCATGCTTTGATCCCTGAGTGCTATAAGGGAATGGATCTTTCAGGCTAGATTTTGTCATATTTGAAACAAAAATCATTTCTTGCTTCTGTCTAACAATATATGTTTTCTTCTGTCCTGGGAGCAGTGGAGTGAAGTGCAGCAGATGATAAATGGTACCCCAGTCTATATGTACCAGGACTGCAGTGTGCTTTCCGAGGGTGACACCGATCACTGGCTTCGCACCAACTGGATTTATCGGGGTGAGGCAGCCTCCCGTGTTTATGTGGAGCTAAAATTTACTGTGAGGGACTGCAAGAGCTTCAAAGGTGAAGTGGTGACCTGCAAAGAAACCTTCAATCTCTATTACATGGAGTCTGAACAAGATGTCGGGATCCAGTTCCGCCGCCCGCTGTTCATCAAGGTCTGTAGTGCTGAGGGTGAAGACTGAGTCATATCTTTCTGCTTAAACTAGTCAGATCTTTCAGGTTAAACTAGATGTGTCTTGTTGGCTGGGGGAGGCCAGGAGAACCAGCATCTGGGGAGAGGCATGGGTAGTAAGCATTATCCTCAGAATAAACTTTGTCCCCAGTGCCCTCTGTGATTCTCAGAGCAATCTTTGCCACAGAAGGCACAGGAGTTTTTGAATGAGACTAGACCTCCATTCTGCCTAAACATATTAACTAGATGCCATCTGAGTAAGGAGTCAAAAGGATTATAACAGTGCTGGATGGTTTCACCAGTTTTTAGAAATAGTAAAGCAGAGACTAAAGGAATTGGACTTGCCTTAGGTAACAAATCAAGATTAGACAAAGTGAATAACAGAATTAATTTCTGATCATTTATTATGATTGTTACAAGATACAGGGTCTTTTTTAAAAAAAACCCTAGAGGTAATGTTTTTCTATAATGAAAATCTCCCTTATGTGAAAGTATTTAGTGCTGCTGTATTTTAACTGCTGTTTCCGCCAGTGTAGTGCTCTCTTGCCATGGAAACATTTGAACTGTAGAACAGGGAACCTCTTTTTTTTTTTTTTTTTTTTTGTAGAGAACTTCTATAACCCAGTTCTGTCCTAAAAGAAGCCACAGACCTAAATTATTTGACAGCCTTTTCCTCTGCAGTTTACATGGCATATAATGAAAACAAAGAGTGGTCAAGGCCACCACAGCCAGAGCAGGACTCTGATAATAGATTCCTTTCCCTCTCCAGTGTTCCTCTACTGCCTCTGCAGCTGGGACCTACCAGGTGAACTTGCGTGATACTTCCACAACTCTTAAGTATGACTTAGGATCCCACTGTCAGATGCAGCTGCTGTGCAGATCCTTTAACCTGCCATCCAGCTACACAGAGTGGGTGTTGTCATGTAATGGGGAGAGGCCTGCAGTTGTCAGTGCCTCTCTTCAAGAAGAAAGGCCACCCCACCATCAGGCTGCCTGAGAAGAAGGGCCACGCAACCTTCAGTCTACTTCCATATTACATGGTGGAGGCCTTTCTTGTTTGCCCAAGTATTGAAAGCATCTCTCAATTGCTGTTATCCTTTGTTGGCTGAGGCAATGGGACTTTAAGAATGTGGGAGCATTTTTCACCCAAGTATCTACAGTGCTGAAATATGTTGAGCGGTGCACAAGAAGCACTTTGCTGTAGATGATCTGATCTGCATCAAGTACAGCCCAGAAACAGGTGGCTGTAATTCACTGGTCAATTGAAAAACACAAGTCTGTGAAAAACGCAAGTAGCGTTGTGATTTTACTGCATAGCACTTGCAAACAAATATCATAGAAGAGAGATTTGGTCCCTTAGGGGCAGTTCCTAAAGACTTCTGAGATCACAGACCCAGAACATAGCGTACTGTGTAAGGCCAGTGAATGACTAGAAAGGAGTTGAAAGGAGATGATCAAAGGCATGGAAGCAATAAAGGATGTGGGCTCCATTGTTAATACCTCTTCCACAAGCTAAGAAAGCATGCAGTGCACTGGCATTCAAAGCAGTGGACCATATAGCCTGTAAAAGTTCTTATTATAAAAGAAGTTTGAGAGGCATGGGTGTCTCAGCTGCTGCTGCCTGCTCCGATATTAAAGCTGTTGTCTTTTCCTCTTTTCCTTAGCTCAACACTGTGGCAGCAGATCGAAGTTTCACAAGCAGAGACATTGAATCAGGCACCATGCAGCTGAACACAGAAGTGTGTCCTATCAGCAAGCTGACTCGCCGGGGCTTCTACTTGGCTTTCCAGAACTCTGGGGCTTGTGTAGCAATGGTGTCTGTCCGAGTGTATTATAAGACTTGCCCGGAGGCAGTGCGTGGCCTGGCCCGTTTTCCAGAGACACTGGCAGGTTCAGAGGGGCTGACAGAAGTGCCCGGAGTCTGCGTGGAATATGCAGCTGAGGAAGTGGGCTCTCCCCCTAGGATGCACTGCAGCACTGATGGGGAGTGGCTGGTACCAGTGGGCCAATGCCTTTGTGCTGTTGGGTTTGAAGAAGTCGATGGGAGCTGCGTAGGTGAGTATGCAGACAGACACTGGCTGTAGGCCATGGGAGAGGTTCCAGGAAACTAGAGATCAGAGCACCTGTAAGCATGAAGTGGAATCAGGGGAGTTCGTGTGGTCTACCTCTCTCAGGCCTGCCCTCTGTGCCTGCCAGGCACATCTTGTACCTTACCTCCACTCTTTAGCTTCTCTTTTTCAATTGTGATTTTTCTCCTTGTGTATCAGGTGTAAGACCAGCACACACCTCTTCACTCCCTCTTGGTCTTCATCCAGGAGTCATCAGCTATAGAGCTAGTTTCTGCGAGCCGTAACTGTGTGATTTGACACTGACTCACTCAACAACTGGTTCCGAACTCTTAAATGGCAGCCTTGTTCTCTCGGGACAAACGGGTCAAATGCATGGAACGGTGTATTTGTCCCATGACTAGAAAGCTGAGACCCAGAGGGGGCAGGCTTCTCCTCTATGTCCCATTCTGCTTGGACTGGGATGGCTCTTCTGCCATGGGAAACTGTGTAAAGCCACTTTCTGTGTTAGTCAGTGAAGTAGATGTGTGTGGTGTTTTGGGGGATATGTATTACTGCAGATGGGGAGGTAAAAACACGTTTCTGCTGTTGTTGTCAGGGCCATATGGCACAAAGCTAAGGCATGTAGAAAAAGGAATCCTTGCACTACTCTCGGGGTCAGCGGGTGCCCCATCTCACTGCTTTGTTCTGCCTTTGCTCTGCTTCTGGATCTGGTCCCTCAGAATCTTCGCTTCTCGCTGCTCATTTTGCTTAGGGAGCTGGTGAAGGTTGAAGCACAAGATCCTAGCCCTCCTCCAGCAATCCCCTCTCCTTGTACAGCCCAGCCAGTTTTTCCACTTAGATGCTACAGAGCTCTCCCCGCCCTCCTGAAAGAACTCTCCTGGGAAGGGGCAGGGAAGCTGTCATGTCTGGACAAGTCCTGACTGCTATCGCGGCACAGGTTCATTCTACATCTGTGCTTTTATCTCTTTCTACCAGTGCAGCTGCAGCCAGAAGTGGCTTCTGTAGGATCAGTAGGGACTGGGGAGGTCTCCCAGGAGAGGAAGAGAAGAGGGGAGAACCTAGAAGGGGTAGGGAGAGGCACTTTGTGTCCAAAGCAGTGTCTTATTGAAAGATCTGAGGGCAAGGTGAATGTAAGTTGCCTGCCGTGGGATAGCTTGATGTTCTCTCCCTCAATGGACGAGATGAGGCATTGTGCAAAGGACTGGGCACAGTGTCTGGGTGGGGATAAAAACTAACATCACAGCTTCTACTCTGTCCTCAGAAGACAGAAGGAATTCTCCTTCAAATATGCAAAGGTGGACAGGGTAGAGGAAGACCTTCTGGCAGCGTGACCTGGTTCTGAGCTTTGCCTTAAGCAGGAACCGGAAAAAAAAGGCAAGCTGAAGCCTTGCCTCATATCCCAGGGCGGAGAACCTGACCTCTGTTACAGGACAGGAGGCTACAGAAAGCCAGAGGTTAACTCGTTCCCTCAGCCTCTCAGTGAATTCCCAGCCGTACAAAGCTTTGCTGAATACATAACGGCTCCACCCCCACCCCGATCCTAAAAAATCCCCGCCTGCCCCGAGATTCCTCTTTAGAGGATTTCAGACGTGGCCGTCGGCAACCTCCGCAGCGCCGTGGTTAAGTTTCTCGGGTTCTCGCTTTCCAGCCGGTCCAGGGGCCGCCGCAGCCCCGGTGACCCGACGTGCTCTTGGGGGCGGCAGAGCCGGGGGCTGCCACCTGCAGGAGCCGCCTCCAGCCCCGCTCCCTGCCCTCCGGTGCCTCCAGCATCCTCTCTCCCAGGACTCTTTTACCGCCGGGGGGAGCCCGGGGCCAGGGAGGCTGTGGCGGCCCCTCCCCCTGCCCCCACCCGGGGCTGCGCTGCCCCCTGGCGGCCGCCGCCTCGGGGCCGGGGCCCGGCAGGGGCCGCCTCCTTCCTGCCCCGCCGGGGTCTCGGGTGATGTGACCGGCGCCCCCGGGGGTTCGTCCCCCCGCCCAGGTGTTCCCCCATGGCAGTTCCCTCCCCTCTGAGCTCTTTGCTGGGGGAGGGTGCTGTCTCCCTGCTGGAAGGGTCTCGGTACCACCGGTGGGTGAAGCACAGCATAAAATCATGGGACAGTTTGAGGTGGAAGGGACCTTAAAGATTGTCTAGTTCTAACCCCCTATGGCAGGGACACCTCCCACTGGATCGGGCTGCCCAAGGCCCCATCCAGCCTGGCCTTGAACACCTCCAGGGATGGGGTAGCCACAGCTTCCCTGGGCAACCTGTGCCAGGGCCTCAGCACCCCATCATAAAGAAATCTTGCCGAATGTCTAGCCTAAAACTGTCCCTCTCCAGTTTATACACATTGCCCCTAGTCCTGTTGCTACAAACTTTTGTAAGCAGTCCCTCCCCAGCTTTCCTGTAGCCTCTTTCAGGTACTGGAAGGTCGCTATAAGATCGCCTCAGAGCCATCTCTTCTCCAGGATGAGCAACCCCAACTCTCCCAGCCTGTCCTCATATGGGAGGTGCTCCAACCCTCAGATCATTCTTGTAGCTCTCCTCTGGACCCGTTCCAACAGCCCCATATCCTTCTTATGCTGAGGATTTCAGAACTGGACACAATACTCCAAATGAGGTCTCACAAGAGAGGGGCAGAATCACCTCCCTCAACCTGCTGGCCACGCTTGTTTTGATGCAGCCCAGGACATGTTTGGCCTTCTGGGCTGTGAGTGCACATTACTGGCTCATGTTGAGCTTCTCATCGACCAGCACCCCCAAGTCCTTTTCTGCAGGGCAGCTCTCAATCACATCATCCCCCATCCTGTACTGAATTAAACTGAGTTAATTCCAGCTGGAGGCCAGTCACGTGTGATGTCCCCCCCATTGCAGAGGGTCTTTAAGGTCCCTTCCAAGCCAAACTGTTCTGAGTAGAAAACCGGTTAGATGGCCGGGCCCAGAGAGTTGTGGTAAATGGAGTGGACTCCAGGGGTCAGTGTTGGGTCCAGCCCTGTTCAATGTCTCTATCAATGACCTGGATGAAGGCATCGAGTGCACCCTTAGCAAGTTTGCAGACAGCACTAAGCTGGGTGGAAGTGTCGATCCACTGGAGGGTAGGGAGGCTCTGCAAAGGGATCTGAACAGGCTGGACCGCTGGACTGAGACCAATGGGATAAGGTTTAACGTGGCCAAATGCCGGGTCCGGCACTTGGGGCGTAACAACCCTGTGCAGAGCTACAGACTAGGGAACATCTTGGCCAGCAGGTCCGGGGAAGTTATTCTGCCCCTGTACTCAGCACTGGTGAGACTGTACCTTGAATCCTGTCTTCAGTTCTGGGCCCCTTGCTACAAGAAGGATGTTGAGGCTCTGGAGCGATTCCAGAGAAGAGCAATGAAGCTGGTGAAGGGGCTGGAGAATAAGTCTTACGAGGAGCAGCTGAGGGAACTGGGATTGTTTAGCCTTGAGGAGAGGTAGACGAATAGATGGGGTACTCAGGGTCAGGGTTTTGTGGTGGAGAGGAATGGTTGGACTCAATGATCCAAGAGGTCTTTTCCAACCTGGTGATCGTATGATTGTATTATTCTATGAAAGTGGGGATTGCCTTCACCCAGGTGTAGGACCTTGCACTTGCCCTTGTTGAACTTCATGAGGTTCTCACAGGCCCACTTCCCCAGCCTGTCTAGGTCCTTTTGGATGACATCCATGTAGAGCTGGAGCTTATGGCTGGAGGAACATGAGCTCTTGGGGTCAGAGCTAACTGTTCTTGCGAAGTTCCCCACCCTGAATTTCCCTAATTCATTTACTGAATATCTCAGCTGGATAATAAGAGGATGTGTGTATCATCCCACATTTATGGCAACATCAGAACCTCTATGTTATACAGGTTTGTGGTCCCACACTTGGTTTGTTTTTCATGTTGCTGTCAAAGCTTTCCTAAGCCAAAATGATCTAGTATCAGGAATTTTGAAATCCTATGCTGAAGCAAAGTGGCAGGAGGCCACAAAGCTTTCCTCTTCACTCCAGCATGTAGACTTTTTCTCATCTGTGAACAGCTTGAAGGTCAAATTAACTTTTCTTCTTCTTGCCTGATATGACCAGGAATAGAAATGGAATTAATTTTGGGCTGGTCACAATCAATATTTGGGCTTTTTAATTCTTTCAGCAGCCTCTGCTTTCATTTACCACATAGCTGCATGATTGTAACTCAATGATAGACTTTCCGGAGTGGTTCTGTTATTTCCCAAAATTAGAAGATGCTGGTTGCTCCTACCTCTTGTGATTATTTCTCCTCCTTATGCTCTTTAGGCTTCGCTGCTGCAAATCCTTTTGGCCTAGGTACTGTCACAGTATCCCCAAATGATTGTGTGATGGTATTACCATGCAAGTGGTAGGCCAGTTGTTGTCATCCACTATTAATGGGACAGTCTGTCTGCTGTCCAGGGCAATAGTGGAGACCAGTAGGAATGAGATGAAGCCACTTGTCTGATGATGATTTAGAGCAAGATCTCAATATACAGTAAGGATAATGACTCTGTCAGTCTGATGATGAGAAGTCTTGTTTGGCCTTTTTAGTGGATTTTTTTTTGTCCTTCAGGTGTTCCTCTGTGTCACATAGTAGGAATGGCTGGATTTGTTTGTTTGTTTGTTTGTTTTCTGAATTAAGGATTATTTCCTATGTTATGCTCAGCTATGTGTCAGGCTCCTGAGCAGATGGCTTTCTCTTGAGAGCTCTGAAAGGATTACACAGGACATTGTTGCTTTTATAGTGCCATATGAAAAGAGTTGTTCCCTTAGTGCTCAAGTTAAATGTAAGGCTATAGCTGTGGCAGAAAATTAGTGTATTGCTTTTCTCAACTATCTGATTTGTGATAGGTTGGTTGTTTCTTTATTTTAAAAACAGTTGATAGATTCATTTAGGACAGTCCAGTAAACTATTAAATTGACAGGTTACTTCAGTCTCCCTCATTAATTTTCTCCTTACTACAAATCTATAGAGGTGAAGCATTGATGTTGAGATAACTGGTAGACAGACCGGTGCTCCTGTGGATCAATCTCAGAGTAATGTAGCAAAAGCAGAGTGTCAGATGTTATACTTAGAGAAAGATGTGGCTACTTATTTTTGTCAGACTGGAAGCAGAAAGCATGTGGCACTTACTCTCTTGAAGTCTGTCTTGGCTCTGTAGCCAGCTACACTCAGTGTTGTAGGACAGACTGGTAGTTCTCTAGTTATTCCCCAAGGTCCTGCTAGGGGCTGCTCTAGTACAACACTTGAAATCAGAAAGGATGTTTTTGCTAAAAAGTCCACTGGCCCACTGACTTTGAAGTCAGCAAGCAGAGGACTCTGAGGAGTGGAAGGACTTGGAGCTAACCTTTACAAGCTATTCTTTATGATGTATATATCTTCAGTAGCAAGGTGTGGACCAGTCTGGGCTTATGTTGCAAGGAGTTTCTGAGATTGGACTAGCTTCTGTTTTCATACAGGATCTGTGAGGAATGAGATCCCTCTTCCTTAGTCTCCAAGTCCTGTCATAAAATTGATACTGCCTTGAGATGCATCTCTTTCTGCTCTCAGAAGATTATTGGTCTAGGTGACCTCCAGGGGTCTTTTCCAACATAAATATTTCTGTGAGCTAAGGAAATGGAAGAAAAGCAAGCAGGCAAAGGAGTGTTGAAGAAGCTGAGTAAAACTGGCTGGTGGTTTCTTGTTGGTCTTGGTTTACTGTTGATCTCGTGTTGACTTGTTTGTCTCTTCACAGCCTGCCAGCGAGGATTCTACCGTCACTCCCTGGAGACTAAACACTGCCTGAAGTGCCCTCCAAATAGCTTTTCTGATGAGTCAGGGGCTACATCTTGTTCCTGCAATGCAGGCTTCTACCGAGCACCTTTGGAAGGCCAGAGCGTTGCTTGCACCCGTGAGTTGCAGACAGAAAGAAAGAACAATCTCTCTGCAGACTAGGGGATGAACTTATTGAGAGCAGCCCTACAGAGAAGAACCTAGGGATACTAGTGCATGAAAAATTGGACCTGAGCTGGCCATGTGTGCTTGTAGCACAGAAAGCCAATTGTATCGTGGGCTATAAAAGGAAGCATGGCCAGCAGGTTGAGGGAGATGATTCTCTCCCTCTATTCCACTCTCATGGGACCCCACCTTGAGTACTGCATCCAGCTCTGGGATCCCTGGTACAAAAGAGACGTGAAGCTAAAGTGAGTCCAGAAGAGTGCTGCAAAAATGACCAGAGGGCTGGAATACTTCTCCCAGTGAAGAAAGGCTGAGAGAGTTTGGGTTGTTCAGCTTGGAGAGGAGAAGGCTCTGGGGAGAACTTATTGTGCCCTTTCAATACTTGAAAAGGACAGATAAGAAGGATTGAGAAAGACGTTTTACCAGAGCCTGTAGTGACACTACAAGAGGCAATGGCATATGGAAAAGTTTTTTACAATGAGAGTAACAAGACACTGTAGCAGGTTGCCTAGAGAAGTTGTGGATGCCCCGTATTTGGAAGTGCTCAAGGTCAGATTGGATGGGGCTTTGAGCAAGCTGAAACATGCCCCTGCCTGTGGCAGTAGGGTTGGACTAGATAATCTTTAAAGGTTCCTTCCAACCGAAATTATTCTATGGTTCTATTAACAAGGAGATGAAAGGAAACAAAATCATAGGAACTGGGTGTGAGAGATCAGAGAGGGAGAGGCTGGGGGCACATAAGGGTCCATTCAAAATGCATCAGCAGAATGGAAACTGCTATAGTACTTTGCGTATTAACAGCTGGATCTAATACTTTCTTTCATGCTTCTTGTAGGACCCCCCTCGGCTCCACGCAATGTCAGCTTCTCCCTTATTGGCACGCAGCTGAGTCTGTGGTGGCAGCCACCCAGTGACAATGGTGGGAGAAAGGACCTAACTTACACAGTGTTCTGTCAGCGCTGCCATTTTCTGTTGTGTGAACCATGTGAGGCTGGTGTGGTGTTCTCCCCTAGTGCTTCTGATCTCACTAAACCTGCTGTGGATGTGGATGGTCTGGAAGCTTATACCAACTACACATTTGCTGTGGAAGCCCGTAACGGTGTCTCAGGAATGGGGCCTGCTTCACAGAGAACTGCTCCAGCTGTCTGGGTCGCAGTTGGACATGCAGGTTAGCAGAAGCAGAGAGAAGTTCTTCCTGCTCCTCAAGAAAAGGAATCTCTGTGAATGTTTAAGTTTTCTCCATCTTCTCCTTCTGTTTGCCGCATGTGTTGGTATGGTATGATAGAGACTATAAGGTACCTCTGCCTCTGGCTTGTGCAGTCCATCAGTCACATTCCTTGAAAGTCAAAGCAGCAGTAATCATTACCCACCAAGATCTATGAATCCACTGAGGACTTACCAGAGGTCAGGAAGATAAAGCCCTCCCTGTCATACTCTAGTGTAATCCAGCCTAAGTATTGTTATCTGTGTGACAAAAGAACAGCGACTGTGGCATGAAATATTTCCTATGACTCAAAAAATCTGATCAAATACAACTGAAACTCTGCTGTAACTGAAGAAAAAAAACCCCACAACTTTGAAAGCATGGAGAAATGAGGGTGATAAAAACATGCAAATTCTTGATACACCTCTGTAGTTTACCTTCATGGTGTCTGGTTTGGCTGTCCTGTGAATACTTCCCAGAGTGCTCTGAAACATGGTTATAGAAAAGAGACATTGCAGTGCTCAACAGCCCTCAGTGCTTTCCCCAACTTCTGGTATAGTAACAAAACACAACTTTTTTTTTCTGATGCTATGTGGGGGTGGCACAACTCTGAGCTAGAAAAGTAGAGCTACTTTTGGCTCACCTTATCCCTTTCTGGCAATGATGAAGGACAAGGAGCGAACTAGGCTTGACTCTTCAATCCTTGCAGGCTGTTGGGAATTATCTTTATATTCATGAACTGCATGTGTTTACAGTCAGCTGAGAGATTTTGAGCATTGAATTTCATTCTACCCTTATGAAACGGAGCTGCATTCATAAATCGCTTAGGGTAGTCATGTTGCTTCTGCTGTAAGAGCATAAAATCCTAAACTTTTTGTTTCAAATGAAACACTTCAGTGCAGTGCTGGATTAAATGTAATTTCTTGGAACACTGGTTTTGTTTTGGAGGCAAAACAAAGTTATGCTTCCACAGTTGGGGTAGAAGCATACTATTCACGGAAAGCAGTTAATTACAATCGGAGACCTGGTTTCCATTTCAACAGAGAAGAGAAGAGAAAGATGAGGGAGTGACAGTGGCAATGAGAGTCGGTTCCAGTTGCATGATACACCCAGAGAAGGAAAGACAGAGCTCCTGGGGGAGAGATGGCCTAGTCTGCATTATGTTTGTATTTCTTCCTGACTTTCTCTGTTGTCTCCTCTGCAGCTCCAGTGACGGTATCCCAGTTTATCCTGACACAAAGAGATGACAGTAGTCTTTCTGTTTCTTGGCTTGCCCCACGGCAGCGGAGCCGGACTTCAGTGGAGTATGAGGTTATGTTCTTTGAAAAGGTGAGGTTCTTCCCTCCCCTTTCACTGGAATGGGTGGAAATGTCCTCTTTATTCAATGTGTATTTGTTTCTTGACCCTGTTTGATTTCTGCAGGGAGAGGAGGCACGCTACACAGTGAAGCACCTTCTTGAGCCAAATGTCACTCTGACAGACCTGCAGCCAGACACAGCCTACCTGCTTCGTGTGAGATCCATCACACCACTTGGGCCTGGACCCTACTCCCCAGAGCAGGAATTCCGCACCCTTCCACCAGGTAGAGGGCAACTGCTAGTATTTCATTTGGGAAAAGCTCACTTCTCCATCAGATTGTGTATTCACATGGTACACAGATCTCTTCTTGTGTTCTGCTAGTTGTAAGGCACAGAAGAACATGCTCCTGAGTTCCTTGTCACCAAGGTAAAGCCTGTTGCTTTGTAAAAATGTAGAAGAAGGAGGCATTTATCGTGTTTCATAGAATCACAGAATAACCAGGTTGGAAGAGACCCATCGGATCATTGAGTTCAACCATTCCTATCAAACACTAAACCATGTCCCTCAGGACCTCGTCCACCCATGCCTTAAACACCTCCAGGGAAGGTGACTCAACCACCTCCCTGGGCAGCCTGTGCCAGTGCCCAATGACCCTTTCTGTGAAAATTTTTTTCCTAATGTCCAGCCTGAATCTCCCCTAGTGGAGCTTGAGGCCATTCCCTCTTGTCCTGTCCCCTGTCACTTGGGAAATACATCTGTTGAAATAATGCCTTTGAAAGGCTAGCTTGATTGTCATGAAATAAGGACATTCAAGAAAGCTAGGCATACCTTAATATAACTAAATAGTTAAGTTAACTGTGCAAAAGCTGATAAGGAGTTGTGTTGCTGTGACTGGAATACAATTTAAAGACTGGGCTTTTTTGGCACCAGGAGCTTTTTGGCACAATTTTCACAAAGATCTTTAACCAATAGAACAACAAGGATCCTTGGAAAATATGTACGTTACCTTGTACCTTAGACGGTTTTGATTATAATAGGACATGTTAAATAATACTTCTATCAAGACTATGTTTTGATTTTTTTTTTAAATAACAGTAGATCACCTCATCATGTCAAGACAAAGGTATTTTGAACATGAAAGGAATTAAAAAGAACTGCTAGCAAGGCATCTTTTGGTGGGATTTTTTCTTTAATAACAGAAGCACTATTTAGCTCTAACAGTCTAGGGGTATTAGTGGAACAAGCTTTGCAGAGTGAGGCAGGTTTTTTTAATCTGAATTTGAGAATGTAGATCCCTTCATTTCCTGCAAAAGTGCTACGTGCCTAAAAGCTTCTCCATTTTCTTAACGAAAGATATATCACCTTCCAAGTTCCTTTTTGATTTTAACAAAAAAGAACATTAGCTTTGCCTCTTGATTTCTGCTTTACTAAGCTGGCAATTTTTAATAATTTTAGAGGGATGAGTCAGTGTCAAATTGAGCAAGAATAACAAGTATTATTTATGCTTTATGAATGCTGACCATTGGACTGTATGTTAGGATGCACTTCCAGACACAGTTATCAGTGTTACGCAAGCTGTTCCTTGCTTTAAAATCTGTTAATTCGTTGAAATGATTTCTTTAGAAATTTTCTTTCTTCTTGATGTTTCCCTAAATCTCTTTAGGGAAAATATTAAAAAACATAGATTCTCATTAGATATAGATATGAACACTTTTCATTAACGTATTTTTAATTTTTAAATTTTTTTTTAAGCTATGAGAAATAATTTTTAAAAACATATACTTCACCAACAGAGGTCATTTAACATATACTCTGATGAAAATCAAATATACTATATGGAAACGTGTCGCTGTTGGGATGGACACAACATGCAAAAGTTATGAGCAAAGACCTTTTTTATTGTTATTACCAGCTCTTTTGTATCTTTTAAAGAATATGTGTCTATATCTAATTGGTTCAACCAAGGAGCAATCGTTCATGATGGGATGATATTTTCTCACTTTTAACTTCAATAAGCTTTCTCTACTTGCAGTCTGGCAGTTCCTTTATCTTGTTTACTCAGCTCTTCTTGGGACGTTCCGGCTTCTTTGTGGATACATGAGTATCTGCTCAAGGTCGATGTTAAACTTGCACTCCACTCCCTCAGACCAGCCGAGGTTTCCCACAGAAATTGTTGGCCTCAGTTTGAGAATCTAAATGAAAGAAGGCAGCTTGTAGTGTGTGAACACTATCTGAAAGCTATCCAACCACAAAATGAAACCAGCTGACACTTAGTTTTGAGTAAGCAGGCATATGATGTTAGACTGAAAGTTCATAATTCAGGACCTGCTTTTTTTCATAAGGCCTAAGCAGACAGTGGCTTCTGTCAAGGTAATTAGACAAAGGACCAACCCAGTTATTGATGGACGGGGAAGAGGAAACTAATTTCATAAACAAGAGCAAATTCAAGTTAGACTGCTGGGGAAAACAATGTCTTAGCTGTGCTGTAGTCTAAATCAGCTTCTAAGCACGAAGAAGGTCTGATATGAAAAAGTAGTTGGAGAGGAGTAAGAAAGAAGAGCTAAGAGCTGTACTTTGTTTTTGAAAGTGTCTTGGAATATATGTGGGAAATCAGGCATAAGAATAAATTACTCAACTGGAGGATGAGTACTGTAAATAAGAGTCAACCAGATACCCACCAGAAGGTGCTCCAGGGATCCACCCAAGGATACTGAGGGAGCTGATGAACGCATTTGCCAAATCCCTTTCTATTATCTACCAGCAGCCCTGGCTGACTGGGGAAGTTCCACTGGACTGGAGGCTGGCTGATGTTATACCCATTTACAAGAAGGGTCGGAGGGAGGATCCAGGGAACTACAGGCCTGTCAGTCTCAACTCAGTGCCAGGGAAAGTCATGGAACTGGTGATCTTGAGTGCTATCATGAAGCCCATGCAAGAGAACGGGGTGATCAGGCCCAGTCAACATGGGTTCATGAAAGGCAGGTCTTGCCAAACTAACCTGATCGCCTTCTATGACAAAGTGACTTGGCTGCTGGACGAGGGAAAGGCTGTGGAGGTGGTCTTCATAGACTTCAGTAAAGCCTTTGACACAGTTTCTCACAGCATTCTGCTCAGGAAACTGTCAGCCTCTGGCCTGGACGGGCGCACACTCTCCTGGGTGGAAAACTGGTTGGATGGCCGGGCCCAGAGAGTGGAGCTTAATGGTGCTAAATCCAGGTGGAGGCCAGTTACAAGTGGGATTCCCCAGGGCTCAGTGCTGGCTCCAGCCTTGTTCAATGTCTTTATCAATGACCGGGATGAAGGCATCGGGTGCTCCCTTAGCAAGTTTGCAGATGACACTAAGCTGGGTGGAAGTGTGGATCTGCTGGAGGGTCGGGAGGCTCTGCAAAGGGACCTGAACAGGCTGGACCACTGGGCAGAGATCAATGGCATGAGGTTTAACACGGCCAAATGCCGGGTCCTGCACATGGGGCACAACAACCCTATGCAGTGCTACAGACTAGGAGAAATCTGTCTAGAAAGCTGCCAGGAGGAGAAGGACCTGGGGGTGTTGGTTGACAACTGACTGAACATGAGCCAGCAGTGTGCCCAGGTGGCCAAGAAGGCCAATGGCATCCTGGCTTGTATCAGAAACTGTGTGACCAGCAGGTCTAGGAAGGTTATGCTCCCTCTGTACTCGGCACTGGTAAGAATACGCCTTGAATCCTGTGTTCAGTTCTGTGCCCTTCACCACAAGAAGGATGTTGAAGCTCTGGAGCGAGTCCAGAGAAGAGCAACGAAGCTGGTGAAGAGGCTGGAGAACAGGCCTTAAGAGGAGCGGCTGAGAGAGCTGGGGTTAGTTAGCCTGGAGAGGAGGAGGCTGAGGGGAGACCTTCTTGCTCTCTATAGCTACCTGAAAGGAGGTTGTAGAGAGGAGGAAGCTGGCCTCTTCTCCCAAGTGACAGGAGACAGGACAAGGGGGAATGGCCTCAAGCTACATCAGAAGAGGTTCAGACTGGATATCAGGAAAAAACTTTTCCCAGAAAGGGTCATTGGGCACTGGCATAGGCTGCCCAGGGAGGTGTTTGAGCCACCATCCCTAGAAGTATTTAAAAGATGGGTAGACGAGGTGCTCAGGGACATGGTTTAGTGGCAGATAAGAATGGTTGGGCTTGATGATCCGAGGCCTTTTCCAACCAGGTGATTCTATGATTCTATGTATGATAGGACTCAAGTCTGATGCCTCTGCTGCCTGGAAGACAAATGGCTGTAGCTTACCTAGTATCATTGGCTGGTAGAAACTGGTTGCTACATTCCAGAAGTATTTGGCTCTCAGTTTTTTAAATAATACTGCCTTTCCCTTTGTTTCTGCAGACACAGGAGCTCTGTCTGGTGGAGTTATAGTCTCTATTGTCTTTGGAGTTCTACTATTAATGGGGCTGCTTCTGGGACTTCTCATCTTTCGGCGAAAGTAAGTTTTGATTGTTGGTATTGAAAAGTATAGATGTAGGAACGTCTGAGTGATGGGAGTTTGAAAAAGGGAGGGAGGCCCTGATTTCTCACATGATCTTAAATGGGTAGAGGTTAGTTAGAGAAGAAAGAGTAAGACCAGGGTGCTGCTGTAAGATGGAATGAGTCTCAGGAAGTAAGTTTTATTAGCAGTACTGGAGGGATTGAGATGTCTGTTAGATAATGCTTCCTGCTGAGGACAGAGCAAAATATGTTTTCTCAGTTTTTTAATCCAGCTCTATCATGCTGTGATCATGACAGATGAATAAAAATATTGTTAGGGTACAACAATATTTCTGTAGCTGCTGATAAATTAAGTAGGGAATTCATGTATCCAGTCATTTCAAAACATTTTCCATATACCATTACTTAGTGGTCCTGTACCCAGATATAAAATAATACTTCCTTTCTAAATGTCTATAAAGCTGCTATTGTTTGGTTTTGAGAATATTAAGTATTGTACAGGAAGTGTACAGAAAACCTAAAATAAATAGAAATTCATCTGTAATTCAACAAGTAGAAGACTGAACAAAACTATATGCATGGAAACAAAGTCCCATTTCTAAATGTAAACAAAACATCACATTTTCTTGTTAGCTGCACTCTACCAAGCAGGTACAGTGTCTGGTTCCACTTTGCTCTGAGCTCCCCTGAACTCTGTCTTGATCAGCTAGGGCAGATGCCCTAGAAGACTTGTTTTTCTCTTTGCTATCTGCTGACCATTTTACTTTCATGACTGTTTCTGATGTTGCAGGCGGGCTCGTCGGAGACAAGCACGGCCAGATTACAGTACTTCAGGCTTTGATCGAGGTGAGCTTCAAAGGGAAAGAAGAACCAGGGAGAAGTCTGGAATAGGTTGGAAGGAATGAAAAGAAATGGTAGTTTCAAACCAGACACTGTTATAGATTTTCTGATGTAATTTGCCTCTTTCCATAGCAGCTCTAGTCTTCGATGTACATTTAGTAGATTAGTTTCCTGATATTGTCAGAATCCCATGGATTAACCTCTGCTTCTGTTGCTGTGCTCTGCATAGGTTGTCCAAAGATTTGACAGTTGAAATTGCTCTTTTGTCTCCCTTTACCATAGAGAAGGTCTGGTTGAAGCCCTATGTAGACCTGCAACCATATGATGACCCCAGCAGAGGGGTACTGGAATTCACTAAGGAACTGGACATCTCTTGTGTCACTATGGAGAATGTGATTGGAGAGGGTGAGTTACTTGTCATTCTCCCCATATTTCACTTCTCCCAAACTTTTATTTTCCTGCCTATTCCTGAGTTAATCTGTGACTGTTTGCCTCTGGCTGTCCTCAGGGGAGTTTGGGGAGGTCTATCGTGGATCCTTGCGGCTCCCAGGGAAAGAACGTATTGTGGTTGCCATCAAGACCCTGAAGTCGACATATTCAGACTCACAGTGGTGGAACTTTCTGCGTGAGGCAACAATTATGGGACAATTCAATCACCCAAACATTGTGCGTCTGGAAGGAGTTGTCACCAAAAGTAAGAGTGTGTGAGAGAGTCCTGGTACGAGAGCCCAAACCACCACATTTCTAAGAGGGGATGCTGTCAGAGAGGCTGTGCTGGGACAATACAGGCATTGTCATGTTAGCCTGTGGCAGAGAATGAGGAAGGGAGGAAGGTACGGATTTCCTACAGAGTCTTGAGGCAGTGTTAGGAGAGGTCTTCGTGGCCTAGTGAGTGGATGGGAAGTTGGGAGAGTTTAAGGAATGCTGTAAGCTTACATGTGTGACACAAGGAGGAATACAAAAGCATTGAGGGAGATCTAAGGAGAAGGGTTAGCCAGCTCTGTCAGCAGAGTGTGAATGTTGGCTGGGGTTGGATACGACCCTCTTTGTTGGGGCAGTTGCAAAAAGACTGACACCTTCTTGTCTTCCTCAAGGGAGACCAATGATGATCATCACCGAGTACATGGAGAATGGAGCGCTGGATACCTTCCTCCGGGTGAGCGACTCCAATCTGTAATAGGTTTGTTTAGTGCCAGAACTTGTAATTGACCTGGATTTAGGACCCTAGAAGAAGACTAGAAATGAGATCCAGGCATCCATTTCCAGTCTCAGCAGTTGAAGTTTGATGCCATCCAGTTTCTTAGTGTCCAGACTGCTGTCTTTGGTAGTCAAAGTCCAGGTGCCTCATGATGACTCTGGAGGCAACCATTCTTTATTGAGAATCTCTTGGGTCCTTTGGGCTGCAGCATTGCCTTTTTACTTGATCAGCAGTGCCCACTTCTGCAAGTTGATAAGGACAGTAACTTGAAACCAAGCAGATAGATATCACTTGACCAGGATGTTCTCTCACTTCTTCTTCTATGCAGGAGAATGAGGAAAAATTTAGCCCACTGCAACTTGTGAGCATGCTGCAGGGAATAGCCTCTGGCATGACTTACCTTTCAGAACAGAACTATGTGCACCGGGATCTGGCAGCTCGCAACATCCTGGTAACACGCAGTCTTCAGTGCAAGGTGTCTGACTTTGGTCTCTCACGAATATTGGAGAATGATGCAGAGGGAACCTATGAAACCAAGGTAATGCAGAAACAATCTCTCAGCCTTGTAATGAACTGTATTTTCCAAGGGATTGGGATTCTGCCATGTAAAGATGGCAGCATTTCTTCATAACGGGTAGTACTGAGTCAGGGGAAGATTTTGATTGAAATTCTCTGAGGAAAACCCATAGTAAAACTGCAAGTCACAGTGTGGACCATTCAGAAGGTAGTGCCTTTCTGTCTGGAGTCCATGTTGATTTTGTTTGTTATGTGTCAGAAGGATTGTGGGTTTGAAATGAGAAGCAAAACGAGAGGTCTGATCTTTTGGCTTCAGTTAACTAAACCTAGCTCTGAAGATAACCCTGCTGTTATCAGGGGTTAGGACTAGAGACATCTACAGGTCCCTTTCAGTAAACGTTCCAGTGATTCTAATGTCTGGTGTCGTTCAGTGTAGGGCTGTCCCTACACTGAACGTCCAGTGACTGGTATCAGACTCTTAGTGCCACAGTAGTAGTTTTATGTAGCATTCAACGAAACAGAGGGCTTAAACTCATTCCTATTGCAAGAATGTTTCTGTCTTTCTGAGAAATTTCCCAGAGGTGGTTACACTCGTCTCAAGTGAAGTGGGTCCAGTCTTTGAACCACTTTGTAAGCTTCTTGCATGAAAGCACTGGAGAAACACAACTGAATGCACGCTAGATATGTTATATCTCTGCTTTTTGTCAGGGTGGTAAGATTCCTATCCGGTGGACAGCCCCAGAGGCCATTGCTCATCGAATTTTCACCTCAGCCAGTGATGTCTGGAGCTTTGGAATTGTCATGTGGGAGGTGCTGTCATTTGGTGACAAGCCATATGGGAGCATGACCAATCAAGAGGTAACACACACTGAGTCAAAGCACTGGTTTTAAAAAAAAACAGACTAGCCCTGGAGGCCCACCTTTTGTAGATCTTCCTCAGCCTGCAGTCTTGACATTCTTTAGAGCATATAGCTACTATGTCTCCCTCCCTGCTAATAATCAGCCAAGTTAAGGGCAAATAAGTGTTTGGGCTTCTGAACCGTGTTCAGATGTCAACAGCAATGTCCCAAATTAAAGACTGGTTAAATCAGCCATAGCCTTTGGGTCTGGGGGTGTTCTCTGCTGCTTTCTTTCTTGCCTTCCTCTTGCTTTAGAGTGTTATGTCTGGTCTTGTTCTCATTCTAGGTTCAGCACACCTTTGAGTACATGCTGTTGAAATTATTCCTTAAAGTCTGGTTCCCCTTTTCTCACCGGGCCAGTACCAGGATCATTTGGTCCTTACTTCTCATGAACACGCGCCCTGAATGGCAAGTTAGTGATAGGGTGCTAAAGGACTGAAAGTACCTGCATATGCCGCTTAATCTTTTGACATCTCTTAGGTGTCCTGATCCTTTGCTGTGCTGTCCCAAACCTACTTCATACACATGTAATCTGCTTTAACCCCTCAGTGACTGCACACTGTGTGAAATGGTGAACTGCCTGCTCCAAGCCCCACAGAGGTCTCTGGCTCCTCTTTAGCACTCTTGGCCAGATTTTTGTCTGTTCTATGTACAGGTGATGAAAAGCTTAGAGGACGGGTACCGGCTCCCTCCACCTGTGGATTGCCCATCCATCCTCTATGAGCTCATGAAGAGCTGTTGGTCACACGATCGGATGAGGAGACCTCATTTTCAGGAAATCCGGGCAGAGCTGCAACATTTCATTGCAAGTCCCCACCTTCTCCGGCCTGTTGCAGACTTTGATCCCAGGTAAGCAGGCTATCACTGGAGGAGAACAGGTTAACTGGGAGATTTTTTCCCCTCCCTGTCTCCAGTAAGAGGGGAGAGAGTGCTAGCAATGCAGGCTGGGAAGAGGCACCTTGAATGCTGTGTGTATGGATAGGAAGATAGTAGCTGTCTCTCTGTTGTTGTGACAGAGGGCATAGCCATTGGCCTGGGCAATCTGACCAGAATGGATGGATTGAGAACTGGCTGGATGGCAGAACTCAAGGGGGTTATGATCAGTGGTGCAGAGTCTACTTGGAAGCTTGTAGCTAGTGGTGTTCTCCAGGGGTCAGTACTGGGCCCAGTTTTGTTCAACATATTCTTCAGTGACCTGGATGAGGGGTCCAGGGTGTATCATCGGCAAGTTTGCTGATGACACAAACTGGCAGGAGTGGCTGGTACAGCAGAAGGCCGTGCCGCCGTTCAGTGAGACCTGGACAGGCTGAAAAGTTGGTCATAGAGGAACCTAATGAAGTTCAGCAAAGGCAAGTGCAGAGTCCTGCACGTAGGGAGGACAAACCCATGCACCAGTATAGGTTAGGGGCTGGCCTGCTGGAAAGCAGCTATGCAGAGAAGGACCTAGGAATCCTGGTGGACAACATGCCAACCATGAACCAGCAATGTGTCTTCATGGCCAAGAAGGCCAATGATGTCCTGGGGTGCATTAAGAAGGATATGGATAGCAGGTGGAGGGAGGTTCTCTTACCCCACTACTCTGCCCTAGTGAGGCCCCATTTGGAGTGCTGTGTCCAGTTCTGGCCTCTGCAGTTTAAGAAAGACAAGGAACTGCAGGAGTAAATTCAGCAGAGGACCACAAAGATGAGTAGGGGACTGGGGCATCTCTCTTATGAGGAGAGACTGAGAACTGGGTCTGTTTAGCCTGGAGAGGATGGAGAGGTGACCTTATTGATGCTTATAAATATGTAAGGGACAGGTGTCAAGAGGAAGGGCCAGAATCTTTTCAGTGGTGCCCAGTGACAGGACAGGGTCACTGGGCATGAACTGGAACACAGGAAGTTTCACTTGAACATAAGGAAATACTTTTTTGCCCTGAGGGTGGTGGAGCAATGGAACAGGCTGCCTAGAGAGGTTGTGGAGTCGTCTTCTCTGGAGACATTCAAAACCTGCTGGCATGTGTTCCTGTGCAGCCTGCTCTGGGGGAACCTGCTTCAGTAGAAGGGTTGGACTAAATGATCTCCAAAGGTCCCTTCCAATCCCTACCATTCTGTGAATCGGTGACCTCACTGTGCAGACAGCCTAGCCGTGGTGGAGGGTGCTTGCTCTTTGGTACTCATAGGACTGGACTTTTAAGGTAGTTAGTTGCCTTGCTAATGAGGGTTTTATCTGTCTTTAGAGTAACACTCCGGCTCCCCAGCTGCAGCGGGTCTGATGGAATCCCCTATCGATCCATACCTGAGTGGCTGGAATCCATTCGTATGAAACGCTACATCTCCAACTTTCGCACTGCTGGCCTGGACACCATGGAATCCATTCTGGAACTCACTGCTGAGTAAGAACAGACTAAGTTTCCACATGGCACCTCAGGCTATGATACAAATAGCTGCGTCTATCCTTGTGAACAGGCCCTCATATTTACTTGGAAGGCTTTTCTCCGTCTTTCTCTATAGTTAAAAGGAAGTGGACTGGCTTCTTGCTCTAAAAGGGAAGAGTCAGCCCAGAAGAATTGGGATCAACCCAAACTGTGAGACTAACTCCCCAGCCCTCCATGCTTGGTGCTCTCCAGGGGCCCAAGCTGCTCTGAACTCACATCAGACACAAACAGTAAGAGGAAACAATAAATGGCAGACAGTTCTTTAACCTGACCATCTCCCTACCCTTGTAGGACTTAATAAAGAATTTTCTGGCCTTGAGCTCCAGATGGGCTAGTGATATTTCCCCCATATCAGCCCTGCACTGCTTTGTCGTACAGCAAAGTTCTTCCGGGCTCTTTAGAGGGACTCAAGTCAGATGCTTTACCAACATAGGCATGTTGGGTTGTAGGGTTGGCGACATATAACCAGCTCCAATCAGGGCAGTTACGTAAAACAAATGAGCAGGCACAGTGTGCTGACAGACCTGCTAACGGGTTGAGACAAGGCCTGTGTCACAGGCTGACATGGATACACAGTCCTTATTTAATGGGAGTGCAGGCCTAGTCATGAGGTACAAGAAACCAGTTGACTGGGTGGCCAGAAGTAACCACAGAAGGGCAGGAACATCTGGAAGTTTCTTCCCTCTAGAGAAAAGGTAGGCATAGTAGGAGGCACTGAGGGAAAGGAAGCTTTCTGAACTAATGCTCAATAACTGTTTCTGCCCTTACCCATATCCCAGTCCCCAATGAATATGAACAGCAATTAATTTTTTCCTTTCCTTCCTTTTTCCCTGTTCCTTTAGGGACTTGAAACAGATGGGAGTGTCACTTCCAGGCCACCAGAAGAGGATCCTCTGCAGCATCCAAGGCTTTAAGGAGTGATCTGTTGTTGCTTGTGAAATGCCCATTTTTACCAGATGTCACTTGGAATCATTCCTATGGCAATTGCTTCCAAATGAGTGACTGGGACAAGCAAAGCAAAACAATCAAGACTAAAAAGGTTCATGAGACAACACCACCTGCTCGCATTTCTGTTCCCCCTTGCTTTATGTCTACAGCAGCCATCAGTATGTTTCAGAGCACTGGTCTTAGAACCTGTTCTCCAGCCCTGTCTTCTGTAGTCCATCTGTGCAGCGCTAAGTGATCTCTGTAGTCCATATACTTGATCTTCAGACCCTTGGTACATCACGTGGAAACATAAAGATACATGCAAAGCATGTTGGGGGTGATGATAATGCAAGATTGGAGATGAGAGTTCAGATAATCTGGGACATTCAGGAAACATGCACAAGGACACAGACATGCAGATACTGGGCCCATTCACTCCTTTGCCTAGATCCCTTCTCGCACCAGCACAGCAACAAACTATTCAGTCTTTCATGAGGCTGCTGCTGAGGGACATATAGTTTAATTCAGCTGTTCTTGCCTTAAACACCAACTCATGGTGTCTTTCTTTCTTTGGAGAAGTTGGGAGTAGGCAGCATACCCTGCTGTAACTTGTGTGATCATGTAACCTCAGCATGCTGCTGTTTTGCACGTGCATACATCAGCGGGGAGATTTACATTTCTTTAACCTGCTTAATATCTTTACTTGTGCCAGGGACAGAAGCCTTTACGTAGCCATTTTTCTCTGCTCCTTTTTAAAAGAGATAATAGTCTTGTTTGGCTGAATAAGGTATTTGTAACAGAAAAATGTGTAGGTGGTCTGTCTTACTCCTTCTCTGTGGAGGAAATGTTATTATTTATCAAAGCTCAAGACAGTTGTGTACTGTAAATAATACTTTATAAATAAACCTGTGGTAGAGCAGGCTGTGTTGGAGTTCTGTGGCTTATTTCAAATATGACTGGGACCTTTACTTTAGCATGTGTATTGTAAGCTCCAGCAGGGTCCTTAAATCCACATTTAATTGTTTCATCTGATGGTCTTGGTCCATTTAACTGCAGATTTAAGGTGGAAATGCAGTTGCATTAGGATTAAATGATACATTTGCAGCTGGTCACTTCAGACTTTTGTCTCTGAAACCAGTTTCAACTGTATCCATCCATTTGCCAAATCCATCTTTTTACAGCTCCCGTGTTTACCCCTAAGCTATGAGAAGCATTGGAAGTTATGTTATAGTTTGGTGAAATACATACAAGTAGAACTTCTATCTGCTGCAGAATGGACTGTCCAGGGAGAAAAAAACCAATCTCACCTGTTCCTAAGACTTTCTCCTACCCAGGAAGAGTAGCCATCCAAGATTTAGTTTTCAGTGCTTGCGTTAAGTCCAGGTTGGTGAAGGTGAGTACTAGCCATTCAGTGATCAGTTACTTACTGCAGGTGCCTATCAGCATTTCCATAGTTGTATAATGCTCCAAATTCTTAAGGCTGTAAACTACATTCCTGCTTTTGAGGTCTTGCTTAACCATAAATGACAGAAGGGTTAAGAAGCAGAGATCTAAGGAACTGCAGCTTAAAGCAAGAAGGCTGGTTTCTGTTCAACATGAGGAGCAGCAGTGTGTACACAAGGAACCATAGCATACACGTATCTTATCTACTTAAGTGACTGCATTTATAGCAAAAGATACAGCTGACAAGATAGGCTCTTACTGTGACTCTTCTTAGTGTATCAGCAAATTAGGTCTTAGTAATAGGTGTCTTTAAATGAAGTGTAGGAAGTAAATGAAGTTGCTACGTGGCAGATATCCAGGCTAGAAGGTAAGCTCTGATACAGCTGCCACAAGACTGTAAGTTTGTGTTTTGCATTAGTAAACTTTAGCCTATCCTTGCAGATTCAGATAGCTGTGCTACTATTTAGAGGGACCTTAACAGGAGAAATGGGTGGTTTGGAGACTCACGAAGGTGAAAAAAGGGAAACGCAGAGCTCTGCAGTTGGGAAGGAATAGCCCCATCTCCAGTACATGCTGGATGCTGACGGTCTGGAAAGCAACTTTGCAGGAAAGGACTTGCAGTGTTCTTCACTTGTAGTGAAGAACAAGTTGTACTTGAGCCAGTAATGTGCCCCTAATGTGCCCCTGCAGCAAAAGAGCCAACAGTATCTGGGCTGCATTAGCAAATGCATCATCAGTAGCTGGAGGGAGGCTATTCTTCCCCTCTATTCAGCATTGGTCAGACAGCCAGAGTATGGTATCCAATTCTGGGCTCCCTAGTACAAAGGACATGGACTTAACTGGAACAAGTCTGGTGAAAGGCTGCTGTGATTTTGAAGGGATTAGAGCATCACAGAGAGCTGGGACTGTTCAGCCTCAAGATGAAACAGTTTGTGTGGCTCTTATTATTATGTATAAATACTCAGTAGGAGGGAGGGAAGAAGAGGAAGCCAGTGGCATCCAGTGAAAGAAGCAGCAGTGGGAGCACAGCAAAATACATTAGATGCTATTTGAAGGTAAGAAAATAAAACTTAACCGTGAGAGTTGTTAAACACTGGACCAGCTTACCAAGGGAGGCTGAGGAATTCTCATTCTTGGAGGTATTAAAAAACTGGCAGGAAATATTTCTGAGCAACCTGCATTTGTTGATGCTGCTCGGAGCAAGGAGGCCCCCTCCAGTTTCAGCTGTTAGGAGCTGCTGAATCAGCTGGCCTGCTAGGGAACAGGCTGCTCAGTTTCACATCCTCAGGAACAGCCAGTAGCAAGCCTGAGCACGCGTTCCCAAAAGCTGCTCATGCACACAAAATATACATGTATATAATATGTGCATAAATATATATACACGCACATACACCATACCTGACTGGTCTGAGACAGAACACAGCAGTCATGCAAGCACAGCACAAACAGCCTGATCCTATTCCCTTCTTGGGCTGATCAGGATTAACCTGTTAGTGGGAAATACATACATACACAGTTAAGGATGCCTCTAGTGTCCAAGACCAGCTACCCAGTAGCTGACTCCACAATCTGGAGCCTGAGTTGGTCTCCTCAGTTGCAGATGTATAGGTCCTCAAGCCCTGCAGTCCCAGTCCAGATTTAAGGACACTTAAATCTCTCGCATGCACAGACACCCTGATTAGCCTTAGACATTGGCTCTACCCAGCACCTGGTTGGCCCCAAGGCTCCCTCATCTCCCAGTTACCTCCCATCCAGACGCAAACTGTTCTCAGGTAGCTGGTCCACTACCTGACTTCTAGACCTGAGAGTAGTTGGCTTGGACCTCCTGGGAGCTTGAGCAGCTGACTCTCAGACTGGTCTTTCCAGCATCTGACCAGACTTGCAGCTGTGCCATCTCGTGGCTCTCAAGTCTCTTACTCTAGTTGCTCACTAGCTACCGACTTGATTTTTGCTAGTGATTATGCATGGATATGCACACCCACACAATATGCATGCACTCAGGTATTTCCAGTTGCTGGCACTTAGACCTCCACATGCACTAAACAGAGTCCCTTCACATAGGAAAAGAAAAAAAAAAAAGAAGAGTTTAGTAAGTAGACAGTACAGACTGCACTGATGACACACAGGGCATGGCCTGCCAAGCGTATGTGCAGCCAGCCCTCTATGCCCTTTACAGCATTCCCTGTTTTCCCACGCTGCTTCCTCTCCTCAATCACTCCTTTTCCTGCCTTTGATCCTCCGCTATGCACCCCGTAACAAGTCTTGAACAGTCCCAAAATGCTCTTCCCTCTGCAGCCCATGTCCCTCAGCAGGACTAGCCTCCCCTTAACGTACAAAGTGATCCAGAGAGCCCTTCACCATGAGTTCACTGGACAGGTTTCATACCCAGACACCCACACTGTTGTCCTCCTGTAGCTCTAGGAGGATTTAGGTTAGAGTGCTTCTCTTCCCTGTCCTTGTTTCTCTCCTCTCTGCTCCTCTGTGTTTGTGGGCAGGAGCCTTTAATCACATAATCTAGAAACCATCAGTCAAAACAATGCCTAGAAACCAGTAAGAACTCAGATAGGAAAAAGAAAGCAAATGTACAATTTGTTTCTTCTTTGCCGATTCTATAGGAAACTTCAAAGCATTTTCTGGATCAATTTGCAAGGAGTCATTAAAGATTTTCCCCAAACTGGCAAGAGAACAAGAGGCTAAGTTTCACGTCTTTGAAGTGTAGAAGCATTGATGCTTACCGCAAAGAGAAGTTTCATCTACAGTGACCAAGACAGTACATGCTTAAAACCATAAACAACAAGCATAACACTTTCTGAGTAGCAACAGTTAAGGCAAAGCAAGCAAACTGACTTTATTCCAGTCTGATGCCAAGTGGATTGTAACAACTTGCCTCCCAGTGACACCATCAAGCAGATTACAGTCTTGCTGTACTGAAATACAGTCTCCCACTGCTTTAAGCGAGAGCTACTCCTTTGGGCACAGAAAAGCAGGAAACTAGACAGTTTGAAAAGGAGACCAGGCGATGGAGAGGGAAAAGCCACTTTCAGTCATTTTAATTTCTCATCCTCTCTGGAGATGGAGTGGCACAGCAACTCTATGTACGTTCTCTACTCAAGACAGTGATTCTCATAGGTGGTTGAAAAATACAGCAGACGTGCTAATGGCAAAAAAACCCACATTTTATTGAATGCAAACAGTGGTTGGACAGTGTCAATATTCAAAAGGTTTGTTCAGTTCGAGAGTTTAGTCTAGGAAGCGGGGCTCAGTGCAGTAACTTACATTGCAATTACACTGTATCTTTCACTGACAGCAGTGAAAGAATCCCTGCTGGAACCCGGACACGTTCCTCAGTCTGCTGAACCCTCATTCATGCACTGAGATGCCTTCTTACCATGTGCTGCCCATCTTTATGATGGCCTTTATTTGTAAACGTGCATTCTTTGGATTGCTGTGTTACTCTGGTGCCCAGACTGGCTGTCCAGAAACCACACTGGGAAACAATTAATTTTGGGGAGGAAAATATATTAAAAAAAAAAAAAAAAAGATTCCAAACTCAGGAACAGAGGATTTCAAGCATTGCCAGTTTAATCTGGCTAAGGGGAAAAAAAAAAAAAGACAAGACAGTTAGCCAGTAAAACTTGTTAGAGACAGAAAAGCTACAGTAGGTTAGCTTTTCCCAGCAACGATAACAGACATTCCCAATATGTTCTACGTCCACACTCAAACCCAGGAGTGAGGGAAGGGGCAGAGGAAGACATCCTGATAATCAGGTGGCACAAGGGAAAAAAAAAAAAAAAAAAAAAAAAAAAAAAAAGAGAGAGCAGAGGTGCTGAGAAGAAAGCTTCAACCTTCTAAGGTCACTGTTTCTGGTTCCACGGAACAGAAGAATGCTCAGCCCTTCCCAGCATTTGCCACCAGGTCATTCTTGCTACTTCTGCCACGCAGTTGTGGAAGTCTGGTCTTTCTCCTCCAGAGTCTCCAGAGGAGAGACTGTGCACTCACCTTGACCACAGCCCCCAGCCTGGCATACATTGTGGCCAGGAAGTTGTGACAGGAGAAGAGGTTCCTTCTTGGTGGGCGTGCAGAGTGAAGTCTAGTAGCAGTGAATCCTACACAAGTAAAGAACTGCGCTGGCATTGTCTCCATTGGTAGCTACCCGCCTTGTCAGGCAGAGGGACAGGACAACAGCAGGGAGGGGAAGAGTATTGAGTGCAGGGGTCCCCAGGGTATGCCCACTCCAAGCTCCTCAGCGTGCCGTTTTGGCACGAACTGTATGACATTTCATGCACAGCACGTGCCCATCCAGTGGAAAGCACCCATTCTCATCTGCTTCAATGGACAACGGCTTCCCACAGTCCTAAATAAGAAAAGGAAAGAGAGAGGGAGCTCAATGACAGCCAAGAGCAGGTTAAATGCATTCAAGAATGTAGGAAATGCCCTACTGGGTCAGGATAATGGCTCATAGCCCACTGCTCTGTCTCTGATGGTGCTAATTGGAGATACTATTTTGAGGGAAGAGCAAGCGTGTTCTATGATCCCAGCATGTTCCCCCAGCATATACAGCTGCTGCATTAGGGATGTTTGAGACTACAGCCCTGCGCAGTCCTTGTTCATTAGCTGTTGTCCACAAATATCTAATTGTTTCCTGAACCTGCTTCAAAATTGCTCTTAATTAATTCAAAACAACCTTAGTGTTTGGCCCGGTCAGACAACAAAGGTGCCCAGTTGCTGGTGATGGGAATGAGAGAGATGGGAGGAGTGGGGCCATCAGGCTTACCTCACATTTGTAACATTTCATGTGGAAATTTTTCTCCAATGCTACCACACGCACTGTCTCATCCTTTCCAGGCTCTGGCATGATAGGCTCACTACAGACTGAGCAGCGTGGAGCATACTTCCTGCAGCACAAAAATATGGAGGAGACCATGACCACCATGGTGACATTCAATGCAGGTTTCTTGCTGCCGTAAAATAGTATTACCAGTATGGGAATACTAAATCACAAAGAAGTTAAGTTGGGAAAAGGCCTTAATTGCTACACAGTAAATTGCTGACTCATTTTTAACTCCATGTCCATCAGAACGCACGGGCAACCCAATGCCATACTGCAGTAAAATTAAACAGGGGTTCTTTCAGACACCGCATGCACATCCTCTGTCCATACCTGTGGTAATCATCCACACAGTGAGGCTGGTTGGTCTGGTCCACAATAAAAGAGGTGCCTTCAAGAGGAGTATGGCACACTACGCAGGTGAAGCACTGGGGATGGTAGGAGTTACCAGTGGCCTTCAGCATCCGGTCCGTGATGGTCTGTTTGCAGACACTGCACTTTTCCAAGGTCCCCTG
Organism: Clamator glandarius; assembly: GCA_033459285.1. Taxonomy (NCBI): domain Eukaryota; kingdom Metazoa; phylum Chordata; class Aves; order Cuculiformes; family Cuculidae; genus Clamator; species Clamator glandarius. The sequence goes on along the minus strand of JAUNZM010000147.1, from coordinate 6,179,584 downwards.
AGCCCAAAGGAAACAAGTAAGACATGTTAATCCTATCTCCCACTCCCAGCGAAGTCACCCCACAGACAGTCAAGATGGAAGGAGGATGGGAAAGCATGAGAGAGTAATGACAGCAAGCTCTGCTCTTTCCAGCAGCTTTCACCCCAGTGACTCACAGCATAGCAGTCCTCACAGAAGGGCTTCTCATCCACATTGTAGAACTGCTGCCCCTGCAGCTGCTTCTCACATTTGAAGCAGGTAAAGCATTCCATATGGAAAAGGGAATCCAGGGCTCTCACAGCTGGCTGAGTTCGTGATAGGGGCTTCCGGCAGAAGCCACAGAGCTCTGTCAGTGGAAGAAAAGTATTAGGAGAGAGGAAAACCCACCACACTTAATCCTACTGCCGTTCAATGAGGGAACGCACCAGAAGTAGCGGCCTCTACTGAGGGCGGATGCTCCATGTCCTTCATTAGTTTCTGAGTCAACATCTCCAGCTCTTCTACCTCCTTCATGGTTAGACAGGAATTTCCCCTAGGTGGATCTGCACTGGAGCCTGTGGATCTATGCTGCAGGAAGAGGAAACATTCAGTCCCAAAGGACACATATAGACAGACTCCCTCCCACCCTGTCCTTAATAAAACTACTTGTCTCCATTTTACTTCTCTTCTCTGTCTCTCTCTAGGGAACGATCTGCCATCCACTGTGCTTACCTCTTTCCACCTTTACACAAAGTCCTGACCCTCTCCACCACTGTCTCTACCTGTATCTCTTTCAGACACAAACATTCCCCTAGCCTGGGACACATCCTCCCTCCTCATTCTCTAACTTCACTCCCAGTGACATGGTGCCTGTCCAAAGACACTGGTCCCACGGCTACGTCCCTTACCGTGTCTTTTGCAGCAGCAGGTTTTTCTGTGGGATGTGGCTTCTCCTGTACTTGGGGTCTTTCCTTCTGCTGAGCATAGGTAAAATTGGGAGGCTGTGGCCGTGAGGAGGGACCTGATGGTGAAGGGGCTGTGAACTGAGTCTGAAGGGAGGTAGGGTATCTTGTAGAGTTCGAGGGAGCCATGGGAACATTGGCACCTGATTTGGACCCAAACTTTGGAGAACCACCAACAGGGGTTGGGCTGAATTTAGGGGTAGGCTGAGAAGGAGGGAGTGAGGGAGGTGGAGGGACTGGTGCTAGAGGCTCCTTGCGTTGCTGTGGGGCTGCCCATGGGGTTGGGGCAGGGTTCAGATCCACACCAGGGGTCTTGAAAGGTAAGCTTCCACTTGGCTTTGGAGTGAATTTGGAAGGAAAGGAATGAGGAGTATCTCTGGGTACAGACGGCATTTCCACACGGGCTTTTGGGGCCAATGGTTTCTCCAGAGAATCTGTGGATCCTGGAGGTATCTGTAACGAGAAGCAGCAGAGAAAAAGGCTGTTACCAGCAAGATAGAAAAGAAATTATGCTGCCTACAACAGTAAGTCCACAGCTATCTCAGACCCACAATGCTAAGAGTTGCCAGACCACCAGTCCTGACAAGTTACATTTTCTACGCTTTCTGGTTATTCACATACACTTTTGCACTACGGTTTCTCCAGGCATTTTAATCTTCAGCAGCACTCTTCTCACTACCCGTTTTCAGTAAACTAGTCATCTCTTTCTCCACCTATGATGTTCTGGAGAGCTCACCCGGGATTTGAAGGGGTCATTCCCCACACCATCCAACATTATGGATAGTGAGTCAATCTCAAGAGCAGTGCTGCTCATCTTGCCACATACCTACACCACCATCCATAAGGAAAGAGGGAGCAGAGCACATTACAGGAACAGCCACAGAACTAGGTGCATCCCCTTACAATAGCAGATTTTGACACTTTGGACCATGGTACAGATCTGTTCCTTGCTTTGAGTGGATAGCAAGCTGGTGATAGTGAACAAGGCACAGCCTCAAAGTCTACAAACAGTGGGAAAACTCAGACTTAGGTGGGAAAAGACATCTGGAGATCTCTAGTCCAACACCCTGCTCACAGCAGAGCTAAATCCCACGCTAGACCAGATCGCGCAGGGTCTTTTCCAGGTGATTTCTGAACATCCCCAAGGACGCAGATTCCACAGCTTCTCTGGGCACTTGTGCCAGTGTTGAGCCACCCTTGGAGGGGAACAGCTTTTTCTTTTGTCCAACAGGAATTTCCCTTGCTGCAATTTGTGTCCATTGTCTCTTGTTGTGCCCCCATAAGAATCTTGACTCTCCAGCCCTCCTCTACATATTGTAGACTGCAGTTAGACGCCTGCCTTGGCCACCTCTTCGGCAGAGAAGTCAGCTCTCACATCAAGGCCTTCAACTCCCACTGATTGCAATGACCCTGCTGGACTGCATCTAGTTCAGCATCCCTCTGGGGTTATTATACCAGGAAACACAACTGGCAGCAGTTCTCCAAGATGCAGCCTCACTAGCACAGCAGAGTAGAATAATCACTGTCCTTGTCCGGCTGACTATACTCTCACAAATGCAGCCCAGCATGTGGTTGACTTTTATTACCGGCTCACATTCAACAAACTGTCCACCAGGAACTCCAGATCCTTCATCTGCAGAGATGTAGTCCAGTTGACCCTGATCTATGCCAGTCCATAAGGTGATAGCATTGCCTGGTTTCCCAGATCTCAGAGCTTCCTGCTGCTGAGTTCAGAGAGTAGTGAGAAGTAGACCCAAGTCAGAGTATCACAATATACCCTCAACCTCACTCACCTGTGGGGCACATTCTTTACTCACAGGCTCTTCATCAAACATCAATGGAGGAGGAGGAGGAGGAGGAGAAGGAAAATCTTCTGGTGCTGGCGGAAAAGGCTCTTCGAAGGGTGGTGGGGGTGGGGGAAAAGCACAGTTTAAGGAGAAGCTTGCCTCTTCACCAGGTGGGGGAGGAGGTGGTGGTGGCAGGTCTGTAGGGAAGAATGAGAATAAAAGCAAGTTTGGATCATTTCTTACCCTCAGCCAGTACAAATCCCAAGAATGGTCTTGAAGGTATTATAGCAGGTAGTTTCCCAGCACCCATTAAGGACAACCGTCCAAAGCTATGTGCCATCATGTAAACTTTCCTCTGTAGATACTGCAGTTAGTCGCCAGGAAGGATAATTGTATAATTGGGAAACATGTCTTATTACGCTCTGTTGCACTCCTTCTCTCATTCTTTGGTCCCTGGCACAAGCTTCTCTTGCCAGTAATGGATTCAGATTGCTGAAAAGAGAGCAGCACTAAAAGTGAAGCCAGCAGACAAGCCAGCACCCTGAAAAGCTTGTGTTATTACTGGAAAGTAAGCTGGCACCTCCCAGCTGGCTAGTAAGTACTACAAGAAACGAGTGGGCAAAAAAACCCCAACAACTTGGCCTAACTTCCCTTTATGTATACAAAGAATCTCTGAGATTGCTGCATTTTCCTGAGAGATGAAAACAGCGTTCTTTTTGGAGGCTAAAATGGCCCCATACCCAATACAGATTAGGACATGAGAGATTTTCCAGAACCCTTTTAAGCAGGCTGAAAAGCACGAGAGTGCCTCAGTCTCCTAGAAGAAAAACCCGTTGCTTCCACTTATTCATATTTGCTGAAGATGCAGAACAGGCAAAACCAGACATCATCTACTACAACACAGTCAAAGAAAAGTGAATCTGCTTCCCTTCACCATGTATGTGAGAAGTTGTCCTCTTATCATTTAAGCAGCAAAGAATGCTGAAGAAAAGCAGGCACAGATTCCCCATCCATTTTTCCAGACACCCATCTCTCTTTCTAACTAGCCCCAACCAGCAGTAGGGTAAAAGACCATGTTTTTCACTTCTGCTTCACCAAGTGTAAATTTTAACAGCAGTAATCTCATGGTCTCCTCTTTATAGCCTGCTGTTGTTAACAGACCTTACACGGACTTCTCATCTGTAACTTAAGGGAGATGATGCTGCCCTTTCAGAAAATGAAAACCGAAATCGTATTAGCCCGTGGAGTGCATAACTGCACTGATAAGCAGCATCTCTCCCAAGCCTTCTTGTGCCACAGATATTCTACTTGGGGAGGAAGTAGGCTGGTATTTTTTCTTTGAAATAACAGCTCAGGATCAAATTTGTATATCGTTGCATTTTGGTTTATTGAAATGATAAAGAATATTGCAGAAACAAAGCCCCAGTCTGCTGTCATAGTGTTTCGGATACACTAAAAGCCTGTTTTATGAATTATTCATATAAGCCAAAAATTTCCTGACAAAGTTACTATACCTGATTTACAGAACAAACAATACTAAATTTAACATTCCGAATTAGCGGTACTAATTTAGCCATCTCATCATCTAAGACAAGGAGATCAATTGTTATGGCTTTATGTTATACTATTTGTTTGAGGAGTGTTTAAAAAAGGGATAGAGGATAGGAGAGAGAATTCAGAGAAGGATTAAATTGAATGCATTCCTCTCATGACTGAATTTTGGTGGTTCATGCGTACTTCAGATATCTTGCTGGTAGCCCTTACCCACAGCAGTTTAAGCCAAGTGGTTCTTTTGCTAATCTTTCCGTTGTTAGTTCCTCTATAAAAAGTTTTATGAGGAAGAAGGATGGGAGAAGTTGAGCAAACACCACCAAATCCTCCACTCGCACTGTATATTGAAAAATAATTTTTAACATCCATCTACTTTTGTTCTTCAGGTAATGTGTTCGTGTCAGTTTGAGACTTTCCAAGACACAGATCTAATCTGCACAATTACAGAAGAAAATTGTAAAGCCTAAGATGAGACCTTGGATTGCAGACACAAGATTCCAGCCAACAACGAATAAGAAAGGTCAGAGTTAGCTGGTACAATTCTAGGAGACAGAAGCAACAACATGCAAAGGCCCCTGTAGCTTGAAAAATGGAAAAAAGTCATAGTAGTTTGTTTCCTCTGAGCAGAGGACCAGCCTTTCTACCATCAGATTAGCTGCCCACTGACTTAGCGTGCTAACTTAAAAAACATCAGTGTTGCACAGTCTGTGCTAGACAGTGAAATGAAAGAAATTTAGAACACCATTATCTGAACATGTGTCCCCCGTCTGAGGTGCAGCCTAGTAAGAGTCGTGGACTAATACGCAGCATCAATCATCAGCAAGAGATCCCTAGGGAGATTTCTGGTGGTTCCATGCAGATAAATTCCAAATAGAGAGCCACACAACCATGTATTTTCTGCTTCTTAAAGGACAAAAAAACAACCAACAAAAAAAAAACAAAACACCCCACCACCACAGGAAATAAAAAAAAAACCAAACCACACTAAAGCAAGCTGCTCTGCACAGGAAAACATGCCCAACCCAAAACACTATGAAAAAATCTAAAACTCTACAAGCCATTGAAACTCTAAGACTCACTTCCTGTTTATGATGGCCTTCACCATTTTTTCATGCTATTATTTCTTCCCCCCCCATCTCCAGCAGCAAAGATGGCAATTCCAAAGTCCATGAGAAGGATCTCCACAGCCAGAAACAACCAGCCTGAGCTGATAAGAATCAACAAGGAGGAGAACAGCACCATCACCAATAAGGGCCAACTTCTCTGAACATTTGCTCTCAGACATGCCGGCCAGAAACTGACTACGGTTACGCAATTACGCACTCAGGGGATACTATGAAAAATCCATTGCGTTCCTCTAGCGTCAGTGCAACACAAGACCGCCTTCCCATCTCCTTCCCTAATGGAGATACCATGTACTTCAAGTTCCCTCTATAACAGTTCTATCTCATTGTAAAACCTGCCAAGCTCTAGAGCAAGGGTACCCATCACTTACAGCAGTTATGCCCTTCTTCTCATGTTTAGCCCTGTTAAAGACCTCACACCCGGGGAATTTTGAAATGCATGTTCACATCTGTGACACCGGCCTTCACCTACCTTCTGCCAGCAAGGACGTGGACACTGATGGAATCTCCCCCACCTTCCCTATCTGAGCACGCTGGGCGCCAGCTCCAGCAGGCAGAGGTGCTGGTGACTCTGATGCACCCCCAGGCTTGAAGGGGTTCACTTTGGGTTTAGGGGCAACCACAGGTGCAAACTTCTTCTGTGGGTTGTAGAAGGAAGGGGTAGAGATGTTGATACTGACTGTAGATGTCATGCGGGTCCCTGGGGTACCTGGGGAGGCCATCTTCTCACCACCTGGCAGGAAAGAAGAGGGGGGTAAATTCTATTAATTCAGCCTTAGGCCAGAGTGGAAAGAGGAACATATGAAACAGAAAGACAGAGGAGTTTAAGTGTAGCCAGAGGCTGAGGAGCCTGAGCAGGGCACAGACCATTTCCAGGTTCAGCATAGAGAAAAGGAGGCACAAAAACTGCAGACAGCTCGAATGAGCCAGCACCCTTGACCATCTCAAGTCAGTACGTCACTGACCACAAAGACGTTCTTGCCACAGAGGAAGTCAAGCTCTCTGCTGCACAAAACCCCTGCAGGCACGCTGGAGAGGAGAACAGTGGGGTGTTCTCCACCACGCACACCCAGGCCCACGCACACTGTGGGGGTGCTCCCACACACACACTCCCAAATTGGAGCTGACATTTCCTCTCCCCCAGTGACCAGAGAACACCAGCCGGTTCCTCTTGACCCAAGCCTCTGATAGCCCCAGTAATGTCCGCCTTCATCCAATCCTTACACACCCTCTGCATCCCCTCATCCCTCGCCTCCAGACCCCTACATACCCCCATCTCTCACCTCCAGACCCTCACATCCCCCATCCCTCACCCCCAGACCCCCGCATCCTCCCGTCCCTCACCTCCAGACCCCCGCATCCCCCCATCCCTCGCTTCCAGACTCCCATGTTCCCCCGTCCCTCACCCCTAGACCCCTGCATCCCCTGTCCGTCACCTCCAGAGCCCCGCACGCTGGAGAGGCGCTGGCAGCCCTGTTACACGAGGAGCTCACTGGTGTCACAACCCTGGATCTCCTGGATCTCACCTTTCTTTGCTCTTGTCCTCCTCTCCCCTTTCTCTCTATCCCACTCCCCTTCCCCAGCGAGGCTCGAGCATCCCTGCCAAGCCATCTCTCTCTCTCTCTGGAGCCAACGGTGAGGCCAGGAACCTCACCCGTGCTCGCAATCTCCAGTAGCCAGAGGCTTTGTTGTACAGCTTCAGCCAGCGTCGGGGCTCGGAGCCAGCACTATGAGCTGGCATGCTCGCACCAGTGCCCCTCCACGCTGCTGGCCACCCTCGCTCGGGCAAGAATAGCTGCTGGGACAGACAGCCCTGGTGACACGAACATCCACCCACTGCGGCATCATAGAATTGTTTGGGTTGGAAGGGACCTTAAAGATCATTCATTTCCAACGCCCCTGCCATGGGCAGGGACACCTCCTAGGGGATCAGGCTGCCCAAGGCCCCATCAAACCTGTTCTTGAACACCTCCAGGGATGGGGCAGCCACAGCTTCCCCAGACAACCTGTGCCAGGGCCTCGCCACCCTCATAGTGAGCAAGTTCTTCCTTTTGTATAGTCTCATTTAAAGGTATGAGGTTTAACACGGCCAAATGCCGGGTCCTGCACTTGGGGCACAACAACCCTATGCAGTGCTACAGACTAGGAGAAGTCTGGCTGGAAATATGCCTGGAGGAGAAGGATCTGGGGGTGTTGGTTGACAGCTGACTGAACATGAGCCAGCAGTGTGCCCAGGTGGCCAAGAAGGCCAATGGCATCTTGGCTTGTATCAGAAACGGCGTGGCCAGCAGGTCCAGGGAAATTATTTTCCCTCTGTACTCAGCACTGGTGAGACTGCACTTGGAATCCTGGGTTCGGTTCTGGGCCCCTCACCACAAGAGGGATGTTGAGGCTCTGGAGCGAGTCCAGAGAAGAGCAACAAAGTTGGTGAAGGGGCTGGAGAATAAGTCTTATGAGAAGCAGCTGAGGGAGCTGGGGTTGTTTAGCCTGGAGAAGAGGAGGCCGAAGGAGACCTTATTGCTCTCTACAACTATGTGAAAGCAGGTTGGAGAAAGGAGAGACCTGGCCTCTTCTCCCAAGTGACAGGGGACAGGATGAGAGGGAATGGCCTCAAGCCTCACCAGGGGAGGTTTAGGCTGGACATTAGGAAAAACTTTTTCACAGAAACGGTCATTGGGCACTGGAACAGGCTGCCCAGGGAGGTGGTTAGTCACCTTCCCTGAAGGTATTTAAAGGACAGACTGATAAGGTGCTCAGGGACGTGGCTTAGTGGTTCATAGGAATGGTTGGACTCAATGATCCTGGAGGTCTTTTCCAACCTAGCGATTCTGTAAAGTACTTGGTAGTAGGTCTACCAGAATTGACAGCATTATGAGCAGACCACCACAGTGACAATGTCACTTCTGATCATGTCCATACTGGGGTTAGTCAACACAGAGACAGTCTTGCAGAGCTGGCTGCTTCACAAAGAAGTGCTGGCTTTGTGACCAGCAGCTCCTGTCTGCCTTAACCCAAAGGAGCCTGTTTCCCAGTATACTATGTCGCACTTAAGGCCCTTTCTGCTCAGATCTGTCTCCACCCAGCAGCTGCCCCTGCTCATCCTCACTTCTGTTTATTGGTCCAACCCCAGACAGACCAAGCAGGCTGAGAATGGCTGGCCTTGCGGAAAGTCACCCTTCTAGTGACGTCACCAATATCATCTAAGCCTTAACAGCAACACACAGCTCATGTGAGTCCTGTAGCACTAATAGTAAAAGTTACTGGAGAGAAGTGACACACGAGCAGGCTTAATCTCAAATCCTTCTCATTCTCACATTTTCCCTGAGGGGAGAGATTTTTCTGCCTTCTGTAACAGCATTTAAAATTACTCAAGTGGAGCTATGAGGAAAGATGTCCCCAGAGGACACAGTAAAGATATTTCATACACCCCACACAGTGCTTCTCTCCAATAGAGAGCAAAGAGAAGCAATAGGCCAGAACCAAATGGTACCTCCCTCAGGAGCAGAGTCAGCTCCCAGAAGGTCCAACAGTGGGTCTGTCACCTGTTATGCACCCAGATAGCTTTCAGTTCTTTGACCCAAAGACACCACTTTCAAAAGCTCAGCTCATTTCCTGGGGTAAAAAGTGGTGGAGGAACCTGGGGAGGCAGAAGGCAGAGTGTTATTTTTCACCTCTGTTGGCTGGAAGCAGTTTGTCTCCAGCCACACAAGGAGACCAAGTAAAATCTCCCCCAGCACTCTGATCCCTTGCATCTGCACTTCCCCCTCTTGCCAACTTCTTCCCAACCAAGGAAGGGGTCGAAAGGAGAAGTATAGCAAAAAAACCCCCATGAAATGAGCAGACTAAACAGATTTGGGAGTTATGCTTATTTTCATTCTCTCATACAAGCCAATGCCAGGAAGTTCTGCCAGCCTGGCCCAAAGTTAGAAAGCTTCAAAGAGAGCAAAGTCCTATCAGCTATGCAAACTGCTAAGTAGAGCCTTACAGCAACCGGGCTGGGGGAGGGGATCGTTCAAAACTTCTCCCGCAGATGCTGGGCTTGCTTCCACCCTGTACGAGGAGAGTTAAAAAAAAATAGGAAAAACACCCACAAAAACTATACAAACTTATTTAAAAACTTTAGAAAATTCTACGACTTTGGAAGTGCTTCCAGCTTCGCTTTGTTCAGGCACTCCCAGAGAGACAGAAACTCATAAATCAAACAAATTTCAAGCACAAAGAGCCCCAGACAACTCTCTCTCAAGCACATCTGGAAAAAGGCTCCATAGGTGCCTCACTCATCCGAACGCACACAAAAGAGAGCTTGTCCCAAGGAAAAGCAGGCTACACGCCCTCCCTCTCCCCCACTGCTGGAGCTACAGCCGAGCGTCCGGCTGCCTCCATTTCAGCAGATTCACACGCAAAGCAAAAAAAAAAAAAAAAAAGAAAAAAAGAGGAGCCACGAACGTAAATCAGACCCAGAGATCTTGTACAGGGAAGCAGCCCTGGAGGGGAAGAGCGCCCAGGCTGGAGATGGAGGGGGAGCCTGCAAACCCGCAGCTTAGGCTGGAGATGGGGGTTGAGGGGAGCCTGCAAACCCGCAACCCAAGCTGGAGATTAGGGGGGCCGGGGGGGGAAGGCTGCGAACCCGCAACTCAGGCTGGGGATGGGGTTTGGGGGGAGCCCGTAAACCCGCAACCCAGGTTGGAGATGGGAGGCAGGGTGAGCCTGCAAACCCGCAACTCAGGCTGGAGATGGGGGTAGGGGGGGTGGGTGGGGGGGAGCCTGCAAACCCGCAACCCTTTCTCGCCCCGCACCGTCCGCAGGGCTGCGGACAAAGGCTGCTCGGCTGAGCTGAGAGCAGGGACTCACCTCTGGGACGGGGGCTCCGGAGGGGGAAGCGCCGTCCCCGCGCTGCGCCGCCTCGGCCCGGCCCTGCCCGGCAGAACCAGCAAAAGCGAAAGGTGGGGGAGCTGCTGAGCTTCCTACCAACTCGCGAAAAAAGCCTCGCCCAGGCAAAGTTGTTTGACCATAAAAGGCGAGAGGCTGCGTGAACAGCTGAGCTCACTCGCTGGGGAATGTGGCGGTGAGGTAAGGGGGAACGGGGGATGGGGCAGCCGCCGGCTCCTCTGCGCCCCCGCCGCCTTCCCGGGCGATTAGATGGAGAAGGAGGGGGTATTTCCCTCCCTGCCGGAGGTCCCGAAGGAGAAACGTTTGTTTGGGCTTTCCCCTAGCGCACGTCCCTCGGCCAGCCCCGCCGCCTCCCACCCCGGCGCATCCCCGATCCTCTCTCCAGCCCCAGCTTCCTAAGAGTTCGCTTCCAGTCGCCGAGCTGGGCTTGAAGAAGGCACTTGGCACGCAGCCCTGGTGAGTCAGGGTCCCTGCCGGCCGCCTCCTCGCCCTCCCAGCTGCGGGAGCATCTGACTCACGCTCCTCACCACCTCCCCCCCCCCCCCGAAATTAAAACAAACGTCGAGTGACCCCGCCGTGCAGAAGAAGCGGCTTGTTCTGCTCGTACCGGCTGCGAGGCGAACACTAAGCTGTTTCACAGCGAGTGCTAGCCGCTTTGAATAGCTTTGTGGGGCTGCCTGTGCTGCACATCGCCTTTATTGTCGCCCTAGCGCTGGCTGGGTGCTCGGCTCTGCTCTGCACCAGGGGCAGCCTGACCTGGCACAACAGGGCATGTGATTTTTCAACCCCCGGCTTTTCTTCTTCTCTTTGCTTCTAAGCCTCTTGGGGAAGAAGGAGGCCAACAGAGTTCCTGTGCTTTGCACAACCATTGTACTTTCTGTTTGGAATTTGGCCTTAATATTCATGGAATAATCAGATTGGAAGAGACCCACTGGATACTCGAGTCCAACCATTCCTATCAAACACTAAACCATGCCCCTCAGCACCTCATCCACCTACCCCTTGAACACCTCCAGGGAAGGTGACTCAACTGCCTCCCTGGGCAGCCTGTTCCAGTGCCCAATGACCCTTTCTGTGAAAATTTTTTTCCTAATATTCAGCCTAAACCTCCCCTGGTGGAGCTTAAGGCCATTCCCTCTCATTCTGTCACCTGGGAGAAGAGGCCAGCTCCCTCCTCTCCACAACCTCCTTTCAGGTAGTTGTAGAGAGCAATGAGGTCTCCCCAGCTGGTACAAATTCTGTGGAGAATTAGTGTATTTGGTAATGCCTGGAAGATCCAGGGCCTGTCTGCTCCTAACTTACCTATCGACATGGGTACCTTTCAGTGCTGGTGATTTACTCAGAAGTGAGTGAACAAGCCACAAACCGTACTGGTTGGACTCCCAGTGTGCACTACTGCAAAATGTTCACGTTAGGGAGCTATGCAGAGGTTCATCGAGGCTTAAGAAACCCAGTGTAAACAAATCTTTAGTTTTACAAGCAAGATTTGTACAAGAGGTGATAATCTTTTATTTAACCAGCTGGTACAGCTGAAAAAAATTAAGCTCTCTGTGAGTTTTTTTGTTTTTATGTACTACATGAAAATGTTACTCATAGCAATGTGTTGCAGTGAGCACCTCACTCCTTACATAGCTGCAACCATTGGGCTATTGATCTACAGCTGTGAATTGTTTAGGGATATATAGGGCATATCTTGTATGGGTGCTAAATAATCCTGATGTTACTGCTGCCTTTGTAGCCATGGTATCAGTCCCACTACCTCCCATGATTAATGCACAAAGTATATAGGATAAGGAAGGTATCTCTGTGCTGGGTCTTTTAACACTATTGCTTTTCTAGTGCAGACTATCTTTTTCCCTCTTGTTCCGGTAAAGATGCCAGTGCAGAGCTAAAAAGGTTTCATTTTGGAAACACTAACCAAATTCTGGAACATCATAGCACACTGTACACAATTAGCCTGGCTTCAGTATACTCTGCCACTGTTCCCTAGGCTGGCCCTGACTCCAGAGAAAACAAACAATGTCTCAGACTGAGATTAAAAATATGCTGAGAGAAAAGAAGAATCGTCTTATGGCAGCAACCTTCCTTTACTACTTCCTTTATATGCTTGGAAGAGTAGACATTTTTCTGCTGCTAACTTAAACTAGTGTCTTGAGATGTACACAGTTGTAGTCAATGTCATTATTTGAAGAAAAATACTAGTCCTGAATAGGCATTTAGCTTTCTGGGTACAGAGGTGGATCAGCAGGTATACTCAGCTTGTTGTGCCAGACCTTGTCATTTCTGGAATTAGCAGCAGTCCTCTGCATAAATCACTTTGGCTGTCCCATGCCATGGAAAAAGTGATCTAGTATTTTGGAGTATATGAGTGTGAATGCTACTCTGCACCATGGGTGAAATGACAGCTCAGTACAAAGCAGATCTTGGACAGATTTAGAATAAGCAGTTCTAGCTGGGTGCTTCTTTGAGATGAGTGAAATGAAGCAAGCCCCAGTACTGGCTGTCAAGTCAAAGCTTAGAACTACTTAGAGTTCCCACCTCAGAGAGACTAAGATTTAATGGAAAATATAAAGAATATATAAATAATCTTCACGGGTAATCCAAACATGTAATGCAATGAGAAAATAAAGAAAAACGCCATAGAGAAGTGATATGGCAAACTCATGTGCTGCACTGAGATGAGGAGTATGCTAGCAGTGGTTAGGTGCCTACAAAAAAACCCTACAGATGTAAGAGAAGAAAAAATAAGTCCTCAAATGCAAAAAGCAGGATTATTTGCAAGAACACTAATAGAATTATACTTGTTGAACAGAAAATCTTACCTAGATTGAAAAGGGTTCAGGTAGCTGCAGATAGGAATCTTTGTGTTAACAATAGGTTTAAGATCAGAGGAAAGCAATGTAGATGCTGGACAGGATGCTTTAGTTGTGTTAATAATGTAAAATGTCTCCAGTTGTATAATTTCCATTCCATCTGATCAACAGATCAATTAGTTACATTTTATCTCGGCATGAGTTAAACTAATAGTGATGTCACACAGGAGTCCATGTTTTTCCTAAGCAATAAAAAGTTGTTACTCATACGTGTCGCATCTCTGATACTTCTTTGGTCATATAACTTCTATATAGTCTAACCTCTAACCACTTTTTATTATTAAATGCTAAGCTACTACTGCTTTCCCTGTGTTGTATTAAATGCTCTGTCTGGACCTACTGGAAGAGCTGGGAATATATAATAGATCCACTTTGGTCCCCAGGCCAGGAGGTACAGATGAGGTTATGCTCACGCTGTCCAGGGCAGGGCCACCAGCAGCAAACAGTCTGCATCTGTGCAGACCAATGAATGTAATGCACCCTAGTAAGAGTTCTCCTAGGATCTGTTGTGCTCCCACAGCACAGCCCTCCCTGGGTGTGCTCCTCATTCTCTCCCTCATGCAGGGTGTTCTCCACGTGAAAGGCTCTATCTGGCATAGGCTGACATTTTCCATTGCTGCTGCTCCTGCTCTTTTGGAGGCCACAACAGAGGTAGAGCTGCCTTTCTCTTAGCCGAATGGCAGTTCCAAGTTTGAGTACCTCAGCTCCATTGCAGGATGTGTGTCGACAGCTGGGTGCCAAACACGGAGAGCTGCGCTGGAGACAGCAGAGCCTCCAGTCTTTTTGAGCCTGGTCATCCTCCTGCATCTGTGCAACTGGCATGCAGTCAGGAATGCTATTTGCAAAGGTCATGAATTCTGCAGAAGTCCCTGAACAACCAACTACTCAGGACAAGATAACTAGTTTCTGATGCTTCCCTTCAAAACTGAGTCTGCTGTGCACAGCACACTTTGGAAACATCCCTCCCCAATTAGAGGAGTTGTTTAGCAGCTACAAAGAGCCTCAGTGAAAAGTGTCACTGCAGGTGTTCAGATCCCACAATGAAAGTATTGCATGGTACCCACATGCATGTGCGCATACTTCAAAAGGCCATTCTAGCCATATGAATAAAATTAGATTACTCTGATGACTGAAACACTAGAATAGGCCATAAGCTGTAAACAAAAAAAAACAAACTCAAAGCCTTGCTGTGCCATGAAATACTTTTTTAGCTAGACAAATCAGCCCTATACACATAAAAGGGAGCAAAGTATCTTTGTAGTTTGACCATGGTCATGAAAGGCCATCAGAGTGGCCAGGCAGCCAAGGGGAGCAGGAGTCTGGGGTGGTTATCTGTCTAGAGAAGCAGCTCCATTTCTAGCAAGGCTGGCAGGTCTTTCCTAGATAAAGTCCTGGCAAGGGCTCCTGGGCAGGACATGCAGCTCCCAGATGAATTGTCACTGCTGTTTCGTTGCCTCCAGCCACCAATATTTCCTACTGAGCTGCTGCCTCTGTCCACTTCTTGGCAGGGTGGCAAGCCTGTAACTCCGCAGCTCCTGGGGCTTGCTCACTGGCAGGCTTCTCCCCCCTCACACTGCTCTCCCACGCCTCCTGCTCACTGCTGCAGGGCTCTGTGCCTAAGGGACGAGTGGAGCAAGCAGGTTGTCCCAGCAGGTTTCTCTTCCCCCAAGGTGGAGTCTGAGCTGCTCTGCAAGTCTGGAAAACCATGAGCAGTCAGCTGTGGGCTGGAGAAGGGAGTGGGATGCAGCTGAAGCACAGATGTGTGACTGGGGCATGCCTGTGTATGTGGCTAAGCATGGGTGGCAGCCAAAGCCCATTCTGCTTGGAAAGCAGCCATTTCCACATTCTAAGATACCTTTAGCATTTCCTCAACTGTATGCCCCACCCCATGCCACCAGCAAGAAAAGGGGTAACGTACTTGGCTGTTCTGTGGGAAATGTTGCTTGTCAGAACTGACTGTCAAAAGAACCAGATCTGTCAGACTGCTAATTAAAGAGTTCCTGTGGGTGGTGCAAGCCTCTTCCACCCTGGAGTGTCATGCTTTTACGGCAGAAGTCTCCTTTCTTCATTTTGTTATAGTCTTGTAAGCATGGCACAAACAAGCCAGGCTCCTTTCTGCAAATGAGTGTAACCCAAGAGATGTATGTACTTGACAGAGCTGGGTGTACACCTTGCTGCATCCTTGGGGGTTGACAGAAAGTTCCAGGAATAATTTCAGTGTGTAGATGGGGGAGGACGTTGTGTCCTTGGAAAAAATGTTCTTCCCCCACATTCTCCCTGTGACAAAGTGAAAAGGCAAAAGCAGCTTCTCATCTCCCTTAGTCTCATACTGTACCTCCTCCTATGTCATATAAAAGGTGGTGGCTTCTCAGAGAAGCATCTGGTGCACCTGGTCAGTACTAGAGGGACACAAATACTGAGCTGCAGTCTCAGTAACATTAACCTGAGGCAGGATCCTGGTTACTCCAATCCCTATGTGATCCCTTTCTATCCCACTGCTATTATTTTCTTGCGTAAAAGAAACAGATAGCCAAATCAGCAGGGATGGGCTTTGGAGACTGCTAATTCTCAGTTTTGTAGTGTGCCTACAAAGATGTGTTAGGCCTGGGAATACATTAGATAAGTTTGTTCTGGTCAGGAAGAATGAAGCTTGGTGCAGTCCACTCCTGTATTATTTATAGGGTGTGGATCCTGAAGCAAACTACCCTCTCTTTTGAGCCTCACAAAACCAAATAATTGGTTAACTCCAGACTGGAGTCCTGGCAAAACCTAGTATGTACACAGTATAGATGATCATGGAACTGAGGCCCTGGAGCAACAAACAAAGCAACAAACAAAATAAACAATATAAGCATACAGTTCAAAAGTCTGGTTGCAAAAAATATTAGGCTAAATGTTATCAACAAGCTGCACAGTAAAACACATTTTGGGTACATCTTTAAGACATGTGGACCCCCAAGCCCTTGCTTTCCAAAAGGAAGAGTCTTGGAGCTATATGAAGCTTTCTGCAGTTCCCAGGTTTAGTACATGTGGCTACTAGTATGTTTGCTGGTTAATTTCCTCCCCGTGTAAGACGATGACTAGAGACAAGACAAAAATTTCTGATTGTTTCATGGGCTCGCCAGGATAATTAGACGGGCCTTGTAGTGGAGCCACTGTCCTTTCAGTGGCAGCTAGATATCTGCTTATGGGAGAGAGCTGGTCTTCAAGTGGAGTATGATTTTCAGTAGGCTGGAAATAGAAGGGTGTGACAGGGCTTATAGAAGATTTGTGCTAAGTTCATTCTATATCTAGAAAAGTTATCAAGCACTGCATGAAAGCCACTGACTGTGGAGAACAAGGTAGTAGCAGTTACAAGTCACTGTTGCCAGTGCTTTTGAGCTAGTCTAAGTGATATTGAGAGATCAGCAGCTACAGGCATTGTTCAAAATGCCAGAGAGGTCCTCAAAAAGTGTTCAATCTCCATCTACCAAGTCGGTGACAAATTTGCACATTGGGTTCTCCAGGGGATTGACAGAGATGTAGCCTGACTTTTGATTAGTTGACTACCATCAATTCACACCAATGCAAAGGGCTTTTCCTCTTTGAATGGTGAACTATCCCTGCCTGTCAGTCATAGATGCTTGGGCAAGGGCTCAAGACATAGCATTAAAGAACCCAGCTGCGGATGTGCATTTCTGGAGATCCATTTCCTTCAACCAAGGCATTTTCCAGTTGTCTTGTGGTCAATATGATGACCACGTCTCCTAGGTACTCGGTATACCTCCTGAACTTTTGCTCCTATGACTGGGGAAAAAAAAATTACTTGGAACCTTTAACTTGATCCAAAACACTTCAGTTTTCATGTAAATACCTTTAGGTATGCATCTGGCCAGTTAAAATCTACATGATGTTCAGACTTCATACTTCTTCCCTGCGGTTCTTGAGTCCCACGTGATGTCTGTGACAGTGCTGGCTAAAAGCTGAGAACAGTAGGTAGTGAAAAATGCCTGGAAACTAAGCCAGCAAAATCTCATCTGGCTGCTACTGAAAATAGGGTGGGTCAGGTAATAAGGAAAGAGCCCCAACAAAGCATTTTCTGCAGAGTGTCTCGATGGTTTCAGAGACAGTGTCAGACTTGCTGCCAAAAGAAACAAATAGGATATTTAGAAAGCTATTTCTCCAGGTCAGTGTTGCTCTTTCTGGGTTTCCCACCAACAGCTTTTTTTCCCCAGCACCTTAATACATAGTGTTCAACATCTTTAAAAGAAATGTGGGGTCCTACCACCAATAATCCTTTTGCTTCCACTTTATTTGGTATTTATGGCCATGTTCTCTAAAATTGTGTCCTCCCAAGGTGGTCATCAAACCTATCTCTTAAGAATACGTATAAAAAAAGAGATTTGATAAAAAAGGAAGGATATATTGTTATTGAAAAACACTTTTTGAAGTAAACCAGAAAATATTGTGGGTTTGTGCAAGAATATGGTAAATTTTAAACAGTGCAAGTACATACATTATATCCAAACAATGTATACACAACCAGTGTAAGATTACATAACCACTGCAACCTCAGATGTAACACTGTGAAAGGGAAGGAGACTTCTTAGTCAGGTCCAGTTGTCTGCTTGCTTTAGGACATGCAGGACAGCCTACATTTCTACAGTGCAGTAAAAGGGCTCCTGTTTTTTGCCTGGGCCCAGAAAGTGGAAACTTGCATGAAGTCCAAATTTGAACATCCATATGGGACACAGTATTCATCCCCTCCTAAGTTTCAAAAGGAGGCCTTCCACAGGGGTTAGACTGCACACTTTGAATGAGTCTTTCTCGAGAAATGAGACAGCGAAGGGTAGAGGGTATGGTTCAGTACTGAGAGGAATGCTTTGAAGAATATGGTCTGGTTGATGCTTTTCATTTCCTTGTAACTCCTCAGACTTGATATCACTGCAGGCAGACATCAGCCCTTCGGTGCCAGAAGCCTAAATTCAACTTAATGACCTTACCTTTCAGTCTACATAAGAGGAACACTAACCTGCAGACTCTTTTTGACTCTTCCATGTTCCATATTCTGAGGCTCCTGGCTTGGTTTTGAGGCTAGAATGACTCCCTCATTAGACTCATGTAATTTTGTCTTTCAGGCTACACTGATGAGAAACCTACAGCATGCTTAATCCTATCTGCTTCGCTCTCTTACCAGATTATACCAGTCCTAGAGTCTCCATTTGTGTTTGCTTTTGACTCTGAAATTGTTGTTCTCCAAATCCCTGCAGCTCCAAGCAAGGAATTGAATTTCAAGTTATAAAGTTGGTTCCTGAAGAATTCCACTCTCCTAAACATAGCAATTACTCATGTGATTTGAGGGGCCAGGAGGCCAGAACTTTTCTCATCTACAATTATTCAAACTCTTTCTCCCTGCAGACAATTAACTGAGGAAGAAGTAGTAAACATGAAAGTATGTTAAATGTTCTCTTACCTGCTGCAGATTAAAAACAACTTTGGGGAGACAGAAAGAACAGCCCTCTGTGAGAGCAGAGAAAACCTAAGATCCCCCAAAATGCAGAAGACGGGCTCTTACATTAACTGCACCTTATGTTTCAGGACCGTACTATGTAACAATGGGCCTACTACCCATGAGAGTGTGAGAAGTATGAAATGTTTTGAAACACCATGACAACTGATTATAGTATTATACCATGGGAAAAAAAAATCCATATACGTTGCATCCATATACGTCTTGATTCCATTTTAAATTGCTTTTCTGTCAAAAACACGGAGAGGGTTGGCTGAAGATTCAAAATCTTGGGTAAGGACAAGCCACTTACCTTCAGGTCAGTCAGGGCTTTGAGTAAGCCAATCGAGGGAAAGATGTCCCTGCCCATGGGTGATGTGTAAAGGTGTCTTCAAGCCCAAACAATCCTATGACAAAATCTTGCAGGCATTAAAAACACTAGTGACTAGTGGCAGGGGTACCCAGCTGTGGTTTCTGGCCAGTCACTAACTCAGCAAGATTTAGGAAAAAATAGCACATCTGTCAACCAGCACAAAAGCACAGCAGTGTTAAAGAAGGTCCTCCTTAGAACTGTCCACAGGCATTGTCACCCAATGGATGTTTAGTTCTAAGGCAGCAGCACTCCTTCATATGTGTGGGAAGTGACAGAGTTTCCAGTTGCTGGACATAGTGCTGCCCAGACTGGTGGCTGTTGTCTTTTCTGTATTTTCCTGTACATGGAGCTCAGGATCTTTGCCTCAGCCCAGTACTGGTACATATACCTCCATATACCTGATGGAGGGTTGGGAGGCTCTGCAAAGGGACCTGAACAGGCTGGACCACTGGGCTGACACCAACGGCATGAGGTTTAACAAGGCCAAGTGCCGGGTCCTGCACTTGGGGCACAACAACCCTGTGCAGAGCTACAGACTAGGAGAAGTCTGGCTGGAAAGCTGCCAGGAGGAGAAGGACCTGGGGGTGCTGGTTGACAGCTGACTGAACATGAGCCAGCAGTGTGCCCAGGTGGCCAAGAAGGCCAATGGCATCTTGGCTTGTATCAGAAACGGCGTGACCAGCAGGTCCAG
Organism: Clamator glandarius; assembly: GCA_033459285.1. Classification (NCBI taxonomy): domain Eukaryota; kingdom Metazoa; phylum Chordata; class Aves; order Cuculiformes; family Cuculidae; genus Clamator; species Clamator glandarius. The sequence goes on along the minus strand of JAUNZM010000147.1, from coordinate 6,159,887 downwards.
GGAGGTTATTCTCCCTCTGCACTCGGCACTGGTGAGACCGCATCCTGGAATCCTGTGTTCAGTTCTGGGCCCCTCACCACAAGAGGGATGTTGAGGCTCTGGAGTGAGTCCAGAGAAGAGCAACAAAGCTGGTGAAGGGGCTGGAGAACAGGCCTTATGAGGAGCGGCTGAGAAAGCTGGGGGTGTTTAGCCTGGAGAAGAGGAGGCTGAGGGGAGACCTCATTGCTCTCTACAACTACCTGAAAGGAGGTTGTGGAGAGGAGGGAGCTGGCCTCTTCTCCCAAGTGACAAGGGACGGGACAAGAGGAAATGGCCTCAAGCTCCACCAGGGGAGGTTCAGGCTGGATGTCAGAAAAAAAAATTTCACGGAAAGGGTCATTGGGCACTGGCACAGGCTGCCCAGGGAGGTGGTTGATTCACCTTCCCTGGAGGTGTTTAAGGCATGGGTGGACGAGGTGCTAAGGAGCATGGTTTAGTGTTTGATAGGAGTGGTTGGACTCAATGATCCTATGGGTCTTTTCCAACCTGGTGATTCTATGATTCTATATACTGTGCGGAGAAACAATAAACGCTATTAGTTTAGGAGTTTCTAGTGGCCAACTCTTGAATTGCATCCACAAACCCCAGGTAGCTGGGGGATTTCTATCAAGAATCAACTATGATCACAAAGGGTTTGAGGACCAGGTATACTTCTTTCCTGCCCTGCTTCTGGTAGGCGATGTCCCTTAACCAGAAGCACCTGAGAAGTACCATCAGAATATCAAGGGTTGGAAGACAAGAACAACAAAAAGTAGCAAAGCAGCCTCTTCTGAGAGTTTGTTCCTTGAATTTCAGTAGAGAACACAGAAAGAAGCAAGGCCTAAATGTGCTTATTGAGGTGGTTCTCAGCAAGTGAAGACATTTGACCTCAGAAAAACTTGTAAACACACAGATGGGAAGGGAAATGTCACATCCAAATAAGGGCAGAGCAAGCATCTCACCATACTCCTTATGGAGTGCAGCACAGCAGAGCAGGTAGATGTATTCACATCCTCCAAAAACAGCAGCAGGCCTGACTTGGTTCCAAAAATAGTTTTGAGTCAATGTTGATTTGCCAGAGCCTACTCACAGCAGCTGTGTGCTCTGTGTTATATGGCAGAGGGTACTTTCTGGAGATTTTTTTTAAATGAGGGCCGTTCTGTCAGTGCATGAGTGAGCAGTTTTAAGATGCTATTTTGCTTCTGGATACATTATACTATCTTTATTCCAGACATAAGAATTCGGCAATGAGAACAGGATGACTAGCTTCTTAAATAAGAAATACTTTCTTTCCCCAGGCTTGATTTGAAGGTTTTGGGTATTTTCATATGTTATATTAGGATTCGGATAGCTCCAAAACCATATTGCAAAAAAGAAAAAAAAAAAACAAAACCTTGTTTTTAAAAGAGTTAGTGTCTACATTTTCTGTCCCCCATCTCCAATATATCAAAGGGAGAGAGTGAGAGGATGACAACTGATATTTTGTAAGGCTAAAAATATTGTGTCTTTTTACATAACACTGGGAATTTAAAAACCACATTAACGGCTTGCAGATTATTTTTAAAAATGCAGTTTGAGCAACACCACTAGTATAGATTCAACTGACATTTAGGAAAAGTAGTTGCTATGTTTCACTGTTTGGAAATGAGACATTCAGTAGAGAATGAAATAAATATTTTTAAAAAGTGAAATAAGACTCAGACTGTATCAAAGATGTCTGCATCCTAATGTACTCCTCACATATATGCCATTGTTTTTGTTGTCTGTTTTCCTAGTGCATAATGCATACTTTTTTTGACTGTCCAAAGCCACCTCCTCAGACCTTCCTCCTAGGCACTGCTGACCTGATGGCGAGGAACCTGCACACTCTCAGTGTGACCTCCAGAGATTCACCCAGTTTCCTTTCTCTTACCTTCCCAGAATTTCTGTTCTTTTTTACTCTGCATATGTTTGCACCTTCTGAGCCCTTCCTGGCAGGGAGGGAGTGGTGAAGAGTCCCTTTCTGTGAACTCGCCCATATTCCCATTTCATGTATCACTGGAAAAGCCTCCAGTCATTGCAAAAGAAACTGGAATTTCAGAGAACGGCTCAGCCTCTCTCCAGTCTCATTCTGTGTGAGCAGGTATTTAGCTGGTTCAGACACGGGGTAAGGACATATGAGGATGCAGAATAGATTTATGAAAGATACTTGCCAGAATGGTGTTGCTGAGTGGGTGAACGGATGAAGCAGGCTAAACTTGCTAATTTTTGATAGTGAGCCACAGTTCCAGAGAGTGGTGGCTCTCTGTGCTCAAATGGAAGGTGATGCATGTTCACATGCAGAAAGGACAGTGTGCCAACAGAACAACCTGCACCACCACAGTTCCAGAAGGTAAGTTCCTTTTCTATGTGTTCAGTAAAGTCTAGAAGGGGGATCTGTATGAAAGATGCAACCTTACCATATATATATATATATATATATATATATATATATAAACAACATGACACTTCTGCATAACTATGGAGAAAAATAAAATGTGGATGAAGATGCTGAGAGAATATCATGACTTACTAAAAATCTGCCAAATAGGAGTGTTGTTCTGAAAAAAACACGAAGCCACAAATCCTTAAGAAAAAAAACAATGGAAAGCAAATATGAAGATAAGGTGAGAAAAGAATGGTGAACACTGAGCATTGAACATTTATTTGTGTATCAATATGCTAAACCTATGTGTTCTAAAGAAAGGTGATTGTATTTTAATAGAATACCACTAATAAGTGAAGTCACATAACAGGGATCTTGGAGCAAAGGAGGTGTGAGAGCACTCTCTGTTTTAGAATACAGCTGGCCCAATGCTTGCCTGCTTTTTAGCTGGGCTGACATATCCCTCACTGCAGAGATTCTTAAGATTTGTTTCAAAAATACGTTTTAAAATTCAACTTGCATTGAAATGAGTGTTTTTAAGGTATTTGGCTACCATTGATGGATTTAAGGGTAGGGAGGCTCTGCAAAGGGACCTGAACAAGCTGGACTGCTGGGCTGAGACCAGCGGCATGAGGTTTAACAAGGCCAAATGCCGGGTCCTGCACTTGGGGCACAACAACCCTAAGCAGAGGTACAGACCAGGAGAAGCCTGGCTGGAAAGCTGCCTGGAGGAGAAGGACCTGGGGGTGTTGGTTGACAGCGACTGAACATGAGCCAGCAGTGTGCCCAGGTGGCCAAGAAGGCCAATGGCATCTTGGCTTGTATCAGAAACGGCGTGACCAGCAGGTCCAGGGAGGTTATTCTCCCTCTGTACTCGGCACTGGTGAGACCACTCCTGGAATCCTGTGTTCAGTTCTGGGCCCCTCACCACAAGAAGGATGTTGAGGCTCTGGAGCGAGTCCAGAGAAGAGCAACAAAGCTGGTGAAGGGGCTGGAGAACAAATCTTATGAGGAGCGACTGAGAGAGCTGGGGTTGTTTAGCCTGGAGAAGAGGAGGCTGAGGGGAGACCTTATTACTCTCTACAACTACCTGAAGGGAGGTTGTGGAGAGGAGGGTGCTGGCCTCTTCTCCCAAGTGACAGGGGACAGGACGAGAGGGAATGGCCTCAAGCTCTGCCAGGGGAGATTTAGGCTTGAGATTAGGAAAAAATTCTTCACGGAGAGGGTGGTTAGGCATTGGAACAGTCTGCCCAGGGAGGTGGTTGATTCACCTTCCCTGGAGGTGTTTAAGGTGAGGGTGGATGAGGTACTTAGTAGCATGATTTAGGGACTGGTGGGAATGGTTGGACTCAACGATCCAGTGGGTCTCTTCCAACCTGGTTATTCTGTGATTCTGTGATTCTGTGATTAATTCCTCCGAGTATGATTGTCCTTAATTTGGGACACACTGTCAGCATTCGATTTCCAATAGATGATGCCAGGATATCCAAAGCATGTGTCTGCCTGCAGCAGCGCAGACCAGTTTGAGAACTCACTATGCAGGGGAAGAGGGAAAATAATGTTTTGGTGCTCACCTTTACCTCTCCTCAGCAATATAGGGCAAAGTAACAAGGAGGTTTTTTTGATAAATACATTATTGAGGGGGTGGACCAATGAGTTCTGTCTCAGCACTGAGCATATGTTCTCATAGGGTTTTTTAAGACCTCTGGATGCAGGCAGAACAAGATCACATTTGTTCAGATGTGAATGTAGGTAAATATGACTTTATATCACCATATATTATGTAAACATATCCTATGTCTATACATCCACCTACTGTCCATTCTAATCTTCAGTCAATTCACACAGCCTCAGATATTTTTGCAGCATGAAAGGACCCAGCCTTCCACTCATGTCACGTTATCCCACTTCCAGGATCTGAACTACATTGGCACTGCTTTTTTTGTTCTTTGAACCTCATAAAAAGCCTTTCTGTTCGTCTCCTACACTAAAGGAGCTCTCAACAAGAAAGAATGACTGTATGAGTCATTTTGCTATCTCATTTCCTTTTCAGTCCACATGAAAATCCTATCAGTAGCTGATACAGCTTGCTGTAGAATTAACTCTTGTGGCATCTACTCCATTACATCTAGGAAGCAGTTAGAGAGATCTCTGCCAGAAGCAGCATTTACTGGGGAATCCATACTGTCAGTGGAAGGAGGCCAGTGGAGAAGCATGTTGGAACAACAGCCCCCAGAGTACAATTCCTGCCTCTATAGATCTGATACAGACAATACTCACGTAAACATCTCCTACTTAGGAACTTCATAGGCCTCTGTATGTCCTCCAAAGCTGAAGACACATCCTGCAAGGAGCACGTAGGAAGTTTCTCTGTGCCTTTCTCCAATAGTAATTAGTCAGACCACAGGATTTTAAAAATGATCAGAGAAGGAGAAGGTGGTGAACGATCATTTTTCGGAGCCTTTTCATGGGAGGATAGACATAGTTGCCAATGAGACCTTTGGGGACAGGAACTAATGTTAGGATGAAAGATAGACAGAAGGAAGACATTTGGAATTATTTGGGGGGTGACAATGTTTACTTGGAAGTGGAACATTAGGAAGCAAGATTTATATTGATTTTTTTTTCATTTTAACTGGCTTAAAAGGCAGCTATAACATGCATCCCTGATAATTGATGAAAATTAACTCAGCAGTGACATCAATGGTAATAGCTCTGTATTTTCTAAGCACTGTGTCTTAGGAAGAAGCTGTTCCAGTACTTCTAATTTATAAAATCTTTAGATTTATAGAGACCTATAGGGAACATCTGGAAAAATAGGTTTAATAGATTCATCAATGGCTTATAGAAAAGATAATGCTGAACAGGAATCTCTTAAAAAGCAAACAAACAGTTAACAATTTACAGCATAAGTGTGTCTTTGGTGTTACAATTTGGAGCAAGTTCAAGTTTGGAGGTGTTCAAAAAACGTGTAGATGTGGCACTTCGAGACATGGTTTAGTCAGCATGGTGGTGTTGGGCTAACAGTTGGATTGGATGTTCTTGGAAGTCTTTTCCAACCTTAACAATTCTACAATTCTATAGCATCATTGTTTAAGAAAGTACTCATAATGCTTAGAGAAAAATATTCAGAGTTTGTCAAAAAGTTTGTATCAAAGAAAACAAAACAATTTATATTTTGCCATTTACCTCCTGTTCTTTCTAGCAGCAGTGGCAATACTGTTGCTCAGGATGATCAAGGACAGAAACTGTGGGGCACAGTTAGATTCACACTTCGTTTTAGTCCCTTGCTCAAAGATTCAGTCCTGCCTCTTCCCTCTTACATGATAATTCTCATGAAATCATATATATCTTCCGAATATAAAATAGCTAGTTTTCTCATGCTATTCCAAGAACCAAAAGATGGTGAAGAGTCTGTCCTTTGATTAAGTCAACTATGTTAAAAATGGCAGACAAAGCAGGGCTGCAGGTGCCAAGACAGGTAGTGCTTCCAGCAGCTAAGTGATATTGATTTCAAATGAAAAAAAAAAAAGAGCTTGTGGCTTTAGCACATGTGAGACAGCCATGATACACGCCACTAGTTCCGTGGAGTGAACAGACACCTGGGCATAATTCTCCTCTTTTCCAGTTCTTTCTCCACTGTGCATGCCTGATGCTTGACTTGCAGCAGCACTAGTGCTTGCCAGATCCCTATGTAAACTACCACCTCACTAAAGCAGCAGAAGCCAAACCCACCAAGAACTGGAAAGCTGTTTTTCAGAACAGTTAAGTGCTAGGACTTGCTCATCTTCATCTTGCCTGTTGAATCGAACTCTGAGGCAAGAAGTCAGAGCAGACTGATGTAGATAATAGACTAGCTTAATGAAAGGAAAGCCAAATGCGCAGTTGCCAGGACCTGGGTTATCACTTCGAGCTTGAGACAAAGTGATAGACAAGCTAAAGCATCACATGGGGAACAAAATAAGTCAGTGTGACTAACCTGAAATCTTCACTGAAAAGGAAACCAAAGCAGAGAGAAATCACTCAGTGCAGAAAGGAGGTTCACAGAGAAACAGATTTAACTTGGGTGGGTGGGTGAGGCGGAGAAAGGGATTAAAATGAAATTGGAATCTCTCTGACCAGATGAAAAGGAATTGCCCACAGCTGTGTCAGTAATACATCTTCTCAGGCTAGGGTGAGATGCAAATGCTGTTGAGTGGGGTGTGCAGTGGAACTCGTCAGGACAGATGTCCTGATCAATCTATCCACAGGAGATTGTGGATGACAACAGTTGGCTGGACAGCCACTGACTTAGAAAACATTTATCTGTAGACAGGCCATGTGTCTTAATATACCACTCTTCCCATTCCCATTTGCTTTTGTTTCCCCTTCCCTTGCATTTAGCCCTGGAAGTCGATATGGATCCACTTTTCAGAGACACTGGAACACCTCTGGTTAACATGAAGTTCCACTAGATTTGTGGTTTCCCAGCATTTTTACAACTTGAATTTCAAGACCGTAGATACGTCAGGAAAAATACCTTTAGTGAGTCATTCAAAGAGGCTAGATGAAAAGTGATAGGTTTGGAAATATGTGGGGGAGGTGAAAGGAGTGAAATAGAGAAAGAATTCTAGCTGTAGAAAAACTGCCTCCTCAGTGGAGATCTAATGTGCTGCACCCAGGGACAAGCATTACAGCACCAGAGCAGACTGTCACTGGCCTCAAGCACCCAAACATAAGGAGACTGTTATCTCTTACACTTCAGCAGCGTTGTGATCACTACACTTAATAAAGCTTCAATACCCTGAATAAGGGCAAAGATACCATAGCTGCCTATATTCAAACATTGCTATCTTTTTTTCGTGCCTGTGTCCTTACAACATGAATTTTAGTCTGTAGACTGACTTTGTGCAAGTAGGCTGCCTGCTTATTGTTTCAGAGGGTCAGGGAAAATACGTTCTATTTAAAGTCCTTTTTTTAAATCAGTTTTTTTAACTCTCTGAGGTGAACTGCAATTTGTGAATGGGAAAACAAACGAACTTACCTATTCCCCACTACTTACTGATGTCGATCAGGGCTGTTCAGCCGCCTCGAGTGACTTCTGAGCAACGCAGACAAAAACCTGGATTTTTCCAGGCCCCAGGAGGAGAACAAAATGGCTCATTTGCTGTTACTGGAGACCGGTGGGAGGTGAGATCAGGGAGACCTGGCAGAAGGGGGATAGGGGGAAATCACGAGGGTTTCGGGGAAGGTGGAAGGAGCAGCCCGAGGAGCCTGTTTGGGGAGGGGGGGGGGGGGGGGTTGCCTGTTGATGCCGCTACCAGGTGAAGCAGGATTCGGGCTGCGAAGGGAACAGACTTGGCAGCATCTTCTCCACCGGCAGAGATCCCGCCTCCCGCGGGGCAGGGCGATGGGGACGGGCCCTCGGGAGCCCCGGCTGGGACAGAGGGACGCGGCGGCTCCGCTCTCCCGAGCCGCGCTCAGCGCGGGGGTGGGGGGCCGCCAGGGGCTCTCAAGTGTAGTTACGGGAAACGCCGCCCCGGCTTCTCCTTCCGGGGCCGCTCCCCGCTCACCTGCCTCCCCGCCCGCACCTGCCCGCGCCTCCCCGCCGCGGGGACCCGCAGCCAATCGGGGCGGCGCCGCCGGCCGCCGCTGTTTACCCAATCGCATCCCGGCGGCGGAGGGAGGGGGGGGATCGCTCTGCGCAGGCAGGGGACGCGGCGAAGGAGCCGCAAGGGAGTGGAACAAAGCGCGAAGGCGCGGGTGACAGCCGGCCCGAGGGCTGCCCTCCCCGCGGGGGCGCCCGGTCCCCGGCCATGACCCCGCGCCGGTCCCGGCTGCGCCGCCCCGGCGCTTCCAGCTGAAGGCACCGGCTCCTCGCCCGACCCCCGCCCCGCTCCTTGCCTCCTCCGCCTCCTCACCGCCCCGGAGCCCCGCCGGAGTGATGGGCTGCATCGGATCCCGCACCGTGGGTAAGGCGGCGGCGGGGCGGCGCCGGAGGATGCTGGGGCGACCGCGGCCCCCGCTCGGGCAACCGGCGCGGCGGCCCCGGCGGGGGTCGCCTCTCGCCGCCCAGGGCCCGGCCAGCGCCATGAGCCCCGCGCGGTCGCTCCCCCCCGCCCCGCTCCCCGCTGCGCGGCGGCGCCGAGCCCCGGGCGCTGGCCTAGGTGCTGCCGCGGAGCCGGGGAAGGGACTGGCGGCGGCTCCGCGGGGGCGGCGCGGCGTGCCCGGGGCTGGGGGGCAGCTCCCCGGGGCGGGGATTCAGCTCCCAGGAGCTCCGGGGCTGGGATGCAGCTCCCCGGGGCTGGTATACAGCTCCCCGGGGCTCAGTGGTTGGGATGCAGCTTCCCGGAGCAAGGATGCAGCTCCCAGGAGCTCCGGGGCTGGGATGAAGCTCCCCAGGGCTCCGGGGCTGGGATGCAGCTTCCCGGGGCTGGGATGCAGCTCCCCAGGGCTCATGGGCTGGGATGCAGCTCCCCGGGGCTAGGACGCAGCTCCTCAGGGCTCCGAGGATGGGGATGCAGCTCCCCGGGGCTAGGATGCAGCTCCCTGGGGCGGCGGAGTGGGCAGGAGCTGGGGGGAGGCTCCTCGGAGATGGGGCACGGCTCCTCGGGGCGGGATGAGGGCTGGGGGGTGGCTCTCCGTGTGCCGGAGGGCATGCGGGGCTGGGGGGCAGCTCGCCGGGGCTGCCTAGGGGCGGGCAGGGGCTGGGGGGATGGCTCACCATAGCTCCGGGGGTGGGGGACAGATCCCCGGGGCTGCAGGATGGGCAGGGGCTTGAGGGAGGACTCGCTGGGGCTGCAGCACAGCTCCCTGGGGTCAAGGAGTGGGATAGGGGCTGGGATGCAGCTCCCCGGGGCTCGGGGTGGGCAGGGGCTGGGGGGCAGCTCCGCATGGCTCCGGGGCTGTAGATGCAGCTCCCTGGGGCTGCAGGGCATGCCTGGAGCTGGGGGGCGGCTTCCTGGGGGCTGCAGAGTTGGAGCGTGGCTTCCCGGAGCCAAGGGGAGGGGGCACGGCTGCCTGTGGCCGCAGGGCATGCCTGGGGCTGGGGGACATCCCCCTCGCGTCACCCGTGTTGGGAGGTCGTGGAACATGTGGGTCAGTGCAGTGCTTCCCCAGGCAGGATCAGGGCCGGCACTGCCGCCTGTGCTGGGCAGCGGTTCATTGTCATTCGGGTATACATAACGTGGCATGATCTGCACGTCGTCTTCTCTCCCCCTTCCCCCTACGTAGACTTCATCGGAGAACAACAACTAAAAACTGCATCCCTTCCCTCTCCCGGAGCCGTTGCGAGGAGACACAGTGGGAAGAATCACATCTTTCCACTGGGCCACATGCATTTTACAGCAGAGGATCCCAAGGTTTTAGGCTATGTAACCTAGCTCTCCCCTCCTAAGCACATGAATACCAAAAGGTCCCTTGATCCCTAAGTGCAGCTGTCCACAGGTAAAACCAGCATCCTGTGGCACACTCTCCTTCCCTCAGGAAAACTTCTTTCTGTGCAAACCTCACTTACGTGGGGCCAGGTCATTCTAGCTGCCAAAACAATCTCTGACAGTAAAACACAGTTCAGTCGGTAGTTCATGTCTCTCTCTCAAGCCTTTCCACGAAGCACATGGGCTCTGCGACTTGAAACTACAGACTCCAGTTTTTACTTTGGGAATTAATTCCCGCATCTAGCCTGTCTCTTAGCTCTCTCAAACATCCTCATGACCTGAAGAAATCTCTTCTGTAAGGTCCACATGGCAAAGGCCACTGCAATATTTCCCTTAAGAGTCTTCAGGCTCACCTGGATCTTTGTCTTTATAACATACCAAAACATGCATTGCCTCCCTCTCTTGCCTTTCCCGTATCCTCCACACATACACACTACCAAGGGCATTATGATCTTTTCAGCTGCCAAATTACCTATGCCTCTTTTCTTAATGTGTATCTGGACTAGCAGCGTTAATTCTTGGTCCCTCTCCCCACAACACTGTTCAAATAAAGAATAAACACGCATCTAGTAACATCCACTCTCCACTCCAAAATGTGATTAAGCTGCCATGTTTAACCATATAGGTATTTGTTCCTAAGCATGGCAGCATCTTTATGATGTGACCTGGAATCTGTGTTACAAAAAAGCCTTGTATAACTGTGCTACTGCAAGTGTCATTCTCATTTGTGTGTGTATATATATATATGAAAATATGAATATTTTAATATATATTTTTAAATGTCATGCAGCTATGTAGGCATAGATGAAAATATAAAAGAGAATCTATGCACTAAAATGATGATGGGATAATGATAAGTGAAAATTCACTTTCATGGAAATTTCACTCTTTAAATGTAGACCTTATTGGTATGGATATCAGACTTTATATACTACGGTGACTTTTGGTTTACGCAGTATATGCTCATTCTAGACAGTGGACATTTATGTATTATGAATGAGGAATTTTGCTTGCCCTTATGTTATAGAGGTGTGTGTTAAGGGGGATTGTACAGCTGCGATTCTCATCTCTACGAGGGTCACATACAAATTTAGTAATAGTGTCTGATGCCTGCTTCATGTGGAACTTTTATGCTATTTTGCTTCATTAGGGGCTTTGTCTGTTTAGAGTCCTAGAGGCTGGACTGGGTGAAGGTGGGATCCTTGAGTTTTAACTTGAACTTATCCACCTAAGGAGATTTGTTCAGAATGGTTCTTATTTTGTAGCCTAGATTTTTCACTCCAGTGTTACTGGAGTAATTTGAAGGATGCTTCAGACCTATTTTGGGCAATCAGTGCATTTAAGTGCTAGGTCTTGAATGTGGTTGCAAACTAACACCCTAGCATAAGTAGAGCTTTGTGTTCTTGCTGTGACTTGTATCTGGTTAGATTTTTGCAGAATTAGTTCAATAGTCAGGCTCTGTATTGTCTTTCCAAGACTGGGTAGGTCTAGAGAGAGGGTGGTACACTTGTATTGGTTTTACCTTGGGATTTGCATGCAGCAGATTCTGAATTCAGAATTCGGGAGGTTTAATTAGTGATAGAAATCTCATAATAGGTCACATTTAGTTTATTCACCACACAAGGGCCAGTGCAGGAGTGTGCCCTGAGTTTGCTCCGGGCCTTTTTCCATTCCAGTTTTAAGCATGCCATGTGATTTCTGTATCTCCTGCAGGGATGTTTTACTATGATCTACTTAGATGTCATAGTTTGCACATGTTTAGTGATGTGCAGCTTCACATTTTCTTTCCTAAATATGAGTTTTCTGGTTATTTCTCCCTGGGGAAAAGTAATTGAGAGGGTCGTAACAGAGCAGCTCCGTATGCATAAAGCTGAAATGGAGTCTTATGACATCTTACAGAGGATATCAGACATCACAATGGCAATCATCAGATTAGAATTTCCTAGGATATGAAAAAAGCTGGAAAGTAATCTTAAAAGGCTAAACGAGTACAAAATCACCTTCTCCATAAATGCACCCACTCACACCTCAATGTCATGCATGTGTTTTATGCTACATTGCATGACAGCAATTACACAATGAGCATTGCAGCTGAATTCTATGTCTGATAACAGCTGAAAGTCAGGTCTGTATACTGGTGATAATTACCCCATCATAGTTCCCAGAGAGCTGGAGCTGCCTAGTGACTCTCATGGTAGCTGGGACTCAGTTTCAGTGAATGTAAAGGAAGTTTTTTCACTGGGGTTGCTGGATACTTAGGGCTGCAAATTCCAGCTAGGAACTTGTAGATATTTGGGTGCCAACTAAACAGAAAGATCAGCTTGATTGCCATCAAGTGACTGAATTAGCCAAATTTAAGATTTCAGGCCTGCATAGATGTCTGAATGCATTGCAAATGCACCTCTGACCACAGCTCAGACATGTCTTAATACTGGCTGTTCTGGCTGGTGTGACAAGATCTCTCTTAATTCCTTGAGTGGATTTAAAGGAATAGAAAGCTCAAGCCTATTAAGCTCAAGATTGCTCTCTTCTTATTCCTGATAGTGTCTCTGATTTCTCTCATGTCTTTGCACAGAAGTCTGGCACAGATGTTTTGTGAAGTGACATAAAATGGAAAAAGTGGAAAAATATTCCAGGAAATTTAAAATTAATGGTACTTTTGGAGTGTGTGGGAAAAGAGACTAGAGATCCTCACATTGGATATAACTTTTGGACCATGAGGAGTGCCAAGCATTGGAAGGGTTTTCCCAGAAAGATTGTACAGTGTCCGTTCTTTGAGGTTTTCAAGATCAGTCTGGTTAAAGCTCTGAATAATTTGGTCTCACCTCATAGATTATTCTGCTTTCAGCAGGAGTTTGAACCTCAAGAGGCGCCTTCCAACCCAAATTATCCTGTGATCCTGTGCTTAGGATCTAAAGCCTGGAGTGGTTGACTTACTGAGTTAGGTTTTTCCCGGTGCTTTAGTTCTGTTCTGCCAGAGGACCCCAGGTCTTCTACATGTCATTAATATGCTCCTACTATAACTCTCCCCCATCATTGCTTTACTTTTACAACTGAGAGTACCATGTGCCACAAACTCTCACCATAATAACCCTAGCTGTCACCTGAAGTCCTCCCTATGTTTGTTTCATCTGGCAATTTTGCAAGAAACCACTCAAGCGATAGCTGGTTTAGGCTCATGCACAGAATATCAATCACTTGGTAGGCCATGAAGAATGGAAGACAGTGCTCTGCATTTATCACTGTGGGTCAAATCTGGTCTGCTGGACCCCCCTTTACAAGGGATGGTCAGTGTACTGCCAGACGGAGGAACACATACTTAATACGTTGCTTTCTCACTGTATGCATCCTGGAGAACAGGCCTTATGAGGAACGGCTGAGAGAGCTGGGGTTGTTTAGCCTGGAAAAGAGGCTGAGAGGAGATCTCATTGCTCTCTGCAACTACCTGAAAGGAGGTTGTAGAGAGGAGGGAGCTGGCCTCTTCTCCCAAGTGACAGGGGACAGGACAAGAGAGAATGGTCTCAAGCTCCGACAGGGGAGATTTAGGCTGGGCATTAGGAAAAAAATTTTCACAGAAAGGGTCATTGGGCACTGGAAGAGTCTGCCCAGGGAGGTGGTTGAGTCACCTTCCCTGGAGGTGTTTAAGGCACAGGTGGACGAGGTGCTAAGGGGCATGGTTTAGTGAATGATGGGAATGGTTGGACTCAGTGATCTGGTGGGTCTCTTCCAACCTGGTTATTCTATGATTCTATGATTCTACGATTCTATGAATAGGAGAAATAGAGTCAAAGACCATCCACTTCTAATCCAGCCACTTTTGATTTAGAGTGGGAGCAGGATAGGGAACTGAAAGGAGAGGAGTTAAGCATCTGGAGAAATTGGTGAATGTTGCCTTCATTTTTCTCCTTACTCATCCCCCCCAGATCTGATGGTGTGTGAAGTAAGATCTGGTATGGCGAGTGTAGTCTATACACTTGGAACGTGAAAAAGCGAGACATCCAGCCTGCATATGTACATGATATCAAGGGGGCCTAGTGTGCAGTTTCTCCCTCCTTCACCTTCAACACGTGAGTGAGTCAGTGAAAAGAAATAAAGAGAGGGAGAAGCTTAGGAAAGAAAATGGTAATGCAGAAGTAACTGAGTCATGGCATTAGGGGTATATTCATTTACTTGCATGCACACAAGTGGAAGGGAAAGAAGCACAGAACTCTGTGTAGAAACCTCCACTTTATAGGCAATATGGGTAAAATAGTGGGAATGCATGGAGTAGAGTATACTGGCCTCTTGCTCCTCTCTTAGCTGGGGGAGAGAAAAGCAGAACAGAGACGGAGACACCTTCCCTTCCAGATTAGACTGCTTTGTATTTGGTCTCTCACTTCATTACTCCTACTTTTTTGCAATCTGACCTTTCTTCTTTTGAGCAGGTCTCAATCTGATCACTTTAAAAACTCAGCTAAAGAGCTCTGGGATAAGAACTTTTTTCTGCCAGTAAGGATGTGAACAGGCACTGTCTCAGGGACCTAGCAGCCAGTTGTCATGAAATGTGTATAAACTGATCATCTCTGAGACTGTCTTTCTCTTGTCAGGGTTACTGAGAAAGGCCAGTGGTTTCAGAATTGTTATGAAGAGAGGGCTAACAAATAGCAAGATTGCATAAGCCTAGCTTTATAAGGAAACCATAATAAAAACATGTGCAAGATAAGTGTATCAGAAATGGTCATTAGTACAAGAAAACAGTCCTTAATGTGTTGCTGATTGACCTAAGATGTTGTGTGTGTGTGTGTGTGTGTGTGTGTGTGTACCTGTGTTTTGTTTGTTTGCTTATTAGTTTTGTGGAGAACACAATAGATGAGATTTTGAGGAACAGAACTGAAAGACAACGCACTGGCTTTGTGAACTTTTGTGGGCAGTAATATGAGAGAATTGTGAGAGAAATTACAAAGGAGCTGATGGGAAAATGGAAGTAATGAGTAGTATTTCATTGACATGATAGAGCTGGGAGTCTGACTTCTATAGACATGTGTATTGAAATACAAAAAATGAACAAATCAATAAATATTTTAGGCCTGTTTTCTTGGGGGAAGTAGGAAAAAAATTCGTTTTCAGCTCATTTAATAAGAATATAGTCTCCAACAGCAAACAACTATGATTTTAGAGTGATACAACAGCCAATTTAAGATAACTTGCACTCAAGTGTTTGTGAACAGCTGGATAAAAAGGTAAAGTTTGTTTTCCAATAAGTCTTGAAATAGAGAGGAAGATCTGGAATTGAAAAGCTGTGGTTTTATCACAACTTTAAAAGTTCTGTGAGATGACCTAGGTACTTCATTTTGTCAGTCTGATATAATTCCCAATAAAATAGAAGGACAATATGCCATCCAGAATGGGTTTATGCAAAACGGATCCTGTCAAGCTAACTTAATTTCATGAGTTTTACGAGATTCCCTGCAGCCATGTACTTCTATAATAGAAGCACCTGTACCTACAGTCACAGTAATGAATCTAAAAAACTAGATTGGTGAAAGATAAAACCACCAATCGGTTAGCAGCCAACATAATACCGCAATTCTTTGACTGATGATGTATCAATACGATACATTTTAAGTGTATTAACATTCAATAGGTAGCAAAATAGTAACAAAGAATCATTGTTGAAAAGTTTGTGTTCCTTATGCGATCCCACAACTCTCAACATAGTTGTCAGTACCATGTGATTTTACCATATTGCTCAAAATCCCAAGGGAAATCTAAAATACTGATAAGCTTGGTAGAATCCACAAAGACTGGAAGAACTAGTAAAAATGAAAATACATATTAAAAGGATAAATCACTGATATGGAACATTTGGATTCATTTAGGGTACTGAGTCTTGACAAACAGTGTAGGTTTCAATCTGACCAAGTATGAGTTCATATATCTAATGACAGTATGAATAGTATTAACAGGACCAGGCCTCTATGTTAGAAAGCAGTCACATGGAAAAAGATTATAGGTATCTGAACAGATAATCAGCAGATCAGCTGTTACTATTGTGATGCTGCAGCCAAAGAAGCTAATGTGGTTCTTTGATCTATTAAGAGCTGAATATTGAACAGGAGGAAAGAAGGTTATATTTCCTCTGCATTTGGCACTTGAGAAAAAATTATTTTTTATCTACTTTGTCTAATTCTATTATTGTCACTTTGAGAAGCACTGCAAAACTGAAGAATGGCCAGGAAATAAGCATCAAACCATGAATAAAAACTTACAGAAATTACTTGATTACAGTCTCTGAGTGTTTGAGTGATGGAAAAAACCCTCAAAACCATATGACTTTTCAGCCTAGCAGAAAACAGTTCATGTGATGGAAGGATGGCACATATATTCAGATTGAAAATGAGGCAAAAAACTAAAAAGTAAAAATACTGAAATATTTAAATAATTTACTAAGCGTTATACTGAGTCCTTTGTCACCTGAACTCATAAAAATCAAGTTTTATTTTTTAAATAATACTCTAGCTGAAGTGCAGCAACAGAAAGTATAATTAAGAAATGGAAAACCTTTAGCCTGTCTTACTTTAATGAGATCAGATTAGATGTTTCTGTGTGAGTTTAAGACCCAAGTTCTAAAGTCCAGGAGTATACTAGACTTTTAAAGGAAACGTAGTTTCTGTATCCTGGGATGATGTGATTGTATCCAGGATGCTGATCAGATGTGGCTTATGGGAAAAGTTTCAGTGCTAAATTTCTTAGCTAGGTTGGAGAAAACAGTTTGATGATCTAATTGGCTATCATCTGGATTGACATTCCACATGGGAAAAATAATTTTAGGGATTATACTATTGACCATTTATCATCACTGGCCAGGATGGTGACAGGAAGCTGTGACAGCCATATGAAGATCAAAGAGGCTGTGAAGGCAGGAAACTCTGTAGTAACAGGGACTTCAGTTAACCCTATGTACAGGCTAGCAAATTAATTGTATACTTCATGAGCCATTCGAAGAGCTTGCAAAAGATGAGTACCATGCCTTGTGCAACAATGAGGACTTAGTGCATGATGTTACTCCTAGAGAGGCTTCAAGTGACCCAGATTGATTAAGACCATAGCTGAACACCACTCGCCTAGTCCCCTAGCCTCAAAAAAATCACAGAAAAATTGTGTATCTGTTCATTGTGGAGGTAGTTGTGGAAGTTTCCATCATCTTCCAACAGTCCTGGATGACTGGGGAGGTTCCACTGGACTGGAGGCTGGCTGATGTCGTGCCCATCTATAAGAAGGGGCGCAGGGAGGATCCGGGGAACTACAGGCCTGTCAGTCTGACCTCGGTACCGGGGAAAGTCATGGAGCGGGTGATCTTGAGTGCTATCATGAAGCACTTGCAAGAGAACCGGGTGATCAGGCCCAGTCAACACGAGTTCATGAAAGGCAGGTCTTGCCAGAGTAACCTGATCACTTTCTATGACCGAGTGACTAAACTCTTGGACGAGGGAAAGGCTGTGGATGTATCTTCCTGGACTTCAGTAAAGCCTTTGATACAGTTTCTCACAGCATTCTGCTTCGGAAACTGTCGGCCTCTGGCCTGGACGGGCGCAAACTCTCCTGGGTGAAAAACTGGTTGAATGACCAGGCCCAGAGGGTGGTGGTAAATGGAGTTAACTCCAGCTGGAGGCCAGTGACAAGTGGGGTTCCCCAGGGCTCAGTCCTGGGTCCAGTCCTGTTTAATGTCTTTATCAACGACCTGGATGAAGGCATTGAGTCCTCCCTTAGCAAGTTTGCAGATGACACCAAGCTGGGTGGAAGTGTCGATCTGCTGGAGGGTCGGGAGGCTCTGCAAAGGGATCTGAACAGGCTGGACTGCTGGGCTGAGACCAACGGCATGAGGTTTAACAAGGCCAAATGCCGGGTCCTGCACTTGGGGCACAACAACCCTGTGCAGAGGTACAGACTAGGAGAAGCCTGGCTGGAAAGCTGCCTGGAGGAGAAGGACCTGGGGGTGTTGGTTGACAACTGACTGAACATGAGCCAGCAGTGTGCCCAGGTGGCCAGGAAGGCCAATGGCATCGTGGCTTGTATCAGAAACGGCGTGACCAGCAGGTCCAGGGAGGTTATTCTCCCTCTGTACTCGGCACTGGTGAGACGGCACCTCGAGTACTGTGTTCAGTTCTGGGCCCCTCACCACAAGAGGGATGTTGTGGCTCTGGAGCGAGTCCAGAGAAGAGCAACAAAGCTGGTGAAGGGTCTGGAGAACAGGCCTTATGAGGAGCAGCTGAGAGAGCTGGGGTTGTTTAGCCTTGAGAAGAGGAGGCTGAGGGGAGACCTTATTACTCTCTACAACTACCTGAAGGGAGGATGTAGAGAGGAGAGTGCTGGCCTCTTCTCCCAGGTGACAGGAGACAGGACGAGAGGGAATGGCCTCAAGCTCCACCAGGGGAGATTTAGGCTTGAGATTAGGAAAAAATTCTTCATGGAGAGGGTGGTTAGGCATTGGAACAGTCTGCCCAGGGAGGTGGTTGAGTCACCGTCCCTGGAGGTGTTTAAGGTGAGGGTGGATGAGGTACTTAGGGTCATGATTTACGGATTGGTGGTAATGGTTGGACTTGACGATCCAGTGGGTCTCTTCCAACCTGGTTATTCTGTGATTCTGTGAAGTTTATCCTGTGGAGCTTTTCCTTGTTGGCGATGCATCAGAAGATCAGCTTCCAATTGAAGCCACAGTAAATGAGGTTGTAGAGCAGGCAGGTAAACAAATTATAGTATTCATGTAAGACTTATGAAGAAATTCGAGGCTGAAACAGATGAATTCTAATAATGATTTCTAACTCCTTTTCCAATTACATTGGTACAGGAAGATTGGAAGGTAGATAATGTGATGCCGGTTTTTAACATGACTTTGAGATCTGAGAAACTATAGGCTAGTAAACAAGATAAGCCTAGCAGGCAAACTAATAAACATTACTCTAAAGAACAGAATTAGCTCTTGCATGGGCAAATAAAATATACTGAAGAACAGTTAGCACTACTGGAGTTATGGGGTATATCAACCTTAAAAGTCTTAGAAGAGGTCAACAAGCATATTGGCAAAGAGAAGATCCAATGGCTATAATCTCCTCAGATCTGCAAAGCACGTTTATACAGGTCACCCACCCCAGGCTGTTAAAGATGTGAATCTGCTGCTGGATCAAAGGGAAGTTTCTGAGATTATTAAGTAGTTGGCTAAAAATAGGAAACAAAGATTAGCATTAAATGGCCAGTTTTCATAGGGAAGTTTTTTTCAGATTTTTGTAGATCCCTGAATGATATGAAATCACAGGGTAAATAATGAGATAACAAAGTATGATAATGACAGTAATCATTTGGAGGAGCAAACAAAAAGCTTTACACAGAGATTTGCAAAAGGATTTCACAATATCAAATGAATAGGTGTTAAAATTATGGGTGAAAATTATTCTGGCCTAGTTTTAGACATCAACTGGATTACTGACCCCCATTCTACATAGAGTGAAAGATGCATCGGTTGACAGGCATTTTTTCAGTGACTTCCAGAATCTTAGGCTACATTTCTAAGGTGAACAGTGTTGCTGTTCCAGCAGAGGTAATGGCTTGAGGCTTTATGTATGAGGCAGATGAAGTAGACTATGATTTTCTACCACTGCAGCAACTAGGCTTGGCAGTTAGACTGGTGAAGATCTCACTGCAGGAGCACAGAAGAGAACCCTCCTGCCCAAAGTAAGGGGAATACACAGTCCCTATAGAGACCTTCCCTCTGTCCATGGAGGGAATTAAATCCCATCCAAGGGATTTAATGAAGGAATTTTGAACTGTTTCATTTGGAGAGAAAGAGAAGCGTAGTTAGGAACCTGCTGGCCAGCAGTGGTGGTGCCAGTGGTACCAACAGTGCCTCATACCAGCAAGCTCTGTAGTCAGAGCTATGAGCACCCTGGTACAGGGAAGTGCTCTGTGCCCTGGGTCCTCTACCCTCCTTGAGTAGGGCCCCCACTGATGAAGATGAGGTTGTAATCTTCCATGGCAAGGGTCAGCTACATCCTCTTCCCAGAGCAGTGAGTCTTTAGTAGGTGGCACAGTTTGTCCCTCAGCACAATCACATAATCACAGAATAACCAGGTTGGAAGAGACCCACTGTATCATCGAGTTCAACCACTCCTATCAAACACTAAATCATGCCCCTTAGACCTCGTCCACCCGTGCCTTAAACACCTCTAGGGAAGGTGACTCAACCACCTCCCTGGGCAGCCTGTTCCAGTGCCCAATGACCCTTTCTGTGAAAATTTTTTTCCTAATGTCCAGCCTAAATCTCCCCTGGTGGAGCTTGAAGCCATTTCCTCTTGTCCTGTCCCCTGTCACTTGGGAGAAGAGGCCAACACCCTCCTCTCCACAACCTCCTTTCAGGTAGTTATAGAGAGCAATGAGGTCTCCCCTCAGCCTCCTCTTCTCCAGGCTAAACAACCCCAGCTCTCTCAGACACTCCTCATAAGACTTGTTCTCCAGCCCCTTCACCAGCTTCGTTGCTCTTCTCTGGACTCGCTCCAGAGCCTCAACATCCTCCTTGTGGTGAGGGGCCCAGAACTGAACACAGGATTCAATGAGCGGTCCCACCAGTGCCGAGTACAGAGGGAGAATAACCTCCCTGGACCTGCAGGTCACACCATTTCTGATACAAGTCAAGATGCCATTGGCCTTCTTGGCCACCTGGGCACACTGCTGGCTCATGTTCAGTTGGCTGTCAACCAACACCCGATGTCCCTCTCCTCCAGGCAGCTTTCTAGACAGACTTCTCCTAGTCTGTAGCACTGCACAGGGTTGTCATGCTACAAGTGCAGGGCCCAGAATTTGGCCGTGTTAAACCTCATCCCATTGGACTCTGTCCAGCGGTCAATGGGACTTCTGTGAGCGGATTTGTCCTTGGGCTGTCCCTCTCTTGTTAAGATCCCCAGCCCAGCCAGTGCACCCTGGCAGAGAGCAAGGACTCTCCCCCTGATGCAAGGAGAAGCAGCAGACGGGATCAGAGGGGCGTCATGAACATCAAGCATTTCCTAATGCTACATGTAGGTGTAGATGTCCCCAGGGCAGCAGGGAAAATCGTGGGGTGGGGTCAGAGGTAGAGGTGTTGGTGGTTGTGATGGTGAGCTGTGGCCTCACCCCGATAGGTGCAGAGGTGGACAGTCAGGGGCATGGCTGGGTGCCTGGTGATGGCAGCTCTGCCTGGTGAGCACAGCCCTTGTGGTCTCCATGCCAGCAGGTCTTTGTCATTTGCCCCATTTGCTTAGGGAGCTGCGGTGCTCTGTCTGGTGAGGACACCTGAAGCCCTGCTGATGGCTTTCTAGGATTGAGAACAGTTTCTCCCTCATTGCCCTGTACATCTGAAGGGAGCCAAGGCATTCTTGGCAGCTGCACCGGATCACTGCCATGGAAAAGAATGTATTAGTAAGGCAGGGCTTGTCTCATCAGAGATAGTGGCCTGTGACCCCCTGAACAAGGACCTCAAATTCAGTGCTGACTGGAGTGACCAGAGATGCAAAGACAGGTGGACCATTCTGAGATCCCATAGCTTGGACCTTCACAGGGAGTGACAGCAATGGTCCCATTCTTCTCGGCTAGCTGTGGCTAGCCCTGGCCTCTTGGCTGTCTTTGAAGGTTCAGGCATGGCCTGAAGTAACCTCCTCTGGGGATGTGGAGGAGGTCTCTCTTCTCTCAAGGGATGGGGAATGTTGGACCCACAGGTATGGTTTCCATATCTGTCCACAAGAGAAGGGTTGTCAGTGGAGAGGGTTTGAGTCCCCAGGAAATAATATACAGAGGAAGGAGGTGTGAGAGGTAACATTTTTTTCTCTGTAAGCAGCCCTCTTCCTCCCTGTCTAGGGCTTCTCCAGGTGGGGTGAGTATCTGCTTATGTTATGGCCACTTCCATCCTTCCCTGTATAGAAAACTAAAGGTCCTTTTCTGGGCCAGAAAATAGTCAATTCAGAAGTGTCCCAGGCTCAGCAAGGGAAGCCCTGAATGTCCCTTGAGGAGCTGCGGATGTACAAGAAGATTCCTGATGTTGAATTATAAAGGACTCTGCAGTTCTGCGTGCCAAGTCCTGCCTTCAC
The DNA here is from genome assembly GCA_033459285.1 of Clamator glandarius. NCBI lineage: Eukaryota > Metazoa > Chordata > Aves > Cuculiformes > Cuculidae > Clamator > Clamator glandarius. Next base: position 6,137,961 of record JAUNZM010000147.1, on the reverse strand, counting down.
TGTCTAGATGGGGACTGTCCTCTGGGAGAGGGAGTTCTCCTTTGCAACCTCTGCAGGACAAGGCTGATGGGAAATACCAACTTCTTAAGGGCAAACAAGGGGAAGATAACGAGGAGAGTAGCAGTGGGAAAAAGAGTGAGACGGAAGGTAGTGCCACCTCCACACCCAGCACCTGGAGGGGCTTGAGGAGAATGCAAAGCCCCTCGCCATAAGCCTCCCAAGAAGTGGCTTGTGTTGCCAGGAAGCAAACCTGCTATGGCTTGGAGGCCATTGTCATGGCCTAAGGCATCACTGTCTCTGGAAACTCCCATAATTTGTTTTTTGGGGAGTGTTTTGAGAGGGAGGCAGCAGTCTGGGTGCCGCCTGGCTGTCTCTGACCATTGCTGCTGTTCAAAAATGAGATGCTTGATCTCTGTGCTTGAGTGACTGTGACTGAGCGTGTGATGGCTGTGGTGATTGCCAGAATGATACCCCACAGCTGAGGGTGAGGACAGGGAAGGAGAGCAGAGCCTGGAACTGACAGATTGCCACTGCCCTCATGTGCTGATGACTGGAGCAGGCTCTTGTTCTGCTGTTTCTTCCAACTTGTTGTACTTGCTGGGAAATGCTAGTGAATCCTGAAGTGCAGTGGTGGAGTCTCATCTTGGCCTGTTGATTTCACGTTGGCAGTGGTGCTGCCCACCCCACAGAGAGGGTCTGAGAGCATCCCTGGTGTCAAGAACCCCTGTTTCTCCATTCATCCCAGTGTCTCCGTACAGGCAAAGGCAATAGCACCTGGGGTCTTTCTAGGTGTTTGTCTACAACAGTTCTCGGGAGAGGATCCAGGAGAATACAGGGGTGTGGGGCAGGACATGGAGCAGGGCTGGCCCACAGACAGGCAGGGGCAGGAAACAGAAGATGAAGTGTGTGGAAGTGCTGAGGAAAAGGAATTATGAGGGACCATCTGTATGTGTTTTTCATGTGAATAGTAACATCAGGAAGAGGCGGGGAAAACAGTAAAAAAAGGGGAGTAAGGTAGCAGGGAGGCTTCATGCTCTTCCCTGCCCAAGTCCTTCACTGTGTTGCAGAACTTGAGAACAGCAGGAGGTGATGGAAGCATGGCCCCTTTTTCACCAGGTGGACATGAGGGACAGGCAGGGCCCTTGGGATCCTGCTTTGTTCAGAGTTATGTTCCAGCTGCAAGTTGTCAACAGCAGCTGTGGAGGCAGTAGTTCTGGAGGCAATAGTGGTAGTGACGCCTTTCTCTTCTTGCTCCAGGGTGCAAGAAAGGGCGTTCAGGGAGAAAGGTGCATTGTAATCTGACAGTTGACTTCTGAGGAGTAGTTGGGATCGTTCTTTTTCCTCACTGGCAGAGATGAAACTATGGGACATAGCTTACATCAGAATACTGATGGTATTCTTATGCTCTAGGACAGTGCTCATGTGACATGCTCGCCAAAGGGATTAAAATTTAAACACATATGGAGAGCAACAAATGAAATTGCCTGCTGCATATTACTTCTGAGATGTTGGCTACAGGCCAACAAAAGGGCTGCTGCCTTGGTTCATATTGGTGTTTCATGCTTACTGTGCTGAATGAGGCCTCTGGGGACACATTCTCTGCACTTGAGAGAAGCAGTGAAGAATGAGGATAAACCCATTGCACTGTTCATGCTGGCTGATGCTTGTTCTGCAAATGAGACAGGGCTTTGTGATTTTTTTTTTTTTAAATGTGTTAATTGGATGTATTTTGTTTTGCATGACCTCCTTAGCCTAAGTGACATGACTGCTTCTCAGAACAGAACTGCCTGTGTCTAATGTTAGGCTCTCTGGTCATCTCCTTTTAGTTGCAAAGGCACAGTATGTAGTAGCCATCAGTATCGGTTTGAAAGTGTTTCCAGTCAAGAAGAAAGATGTTGGTGTTGGAGCTTTTTTTCATTAATTCTATTTTCTTAAAAGGGGCCTCCATACATGAAGAGGTAGAATGGTCTGGGAAAGAATTTAGATTACCCAAATCCAAAGCAAAGATCCTGCTCATCTGATTCCTAGTCTTACATACATCTCAGAGCTGTAGTTGTGTTCATTTCTGATCGAGAACTTCAAAGACATTTGTTTTGTGGAAACCAAGACATTTCTCTGCCTTGATGAGTGCCAAACTGTTCAGCCCAATCTCATCTGAGAAAACAGACTTTTTTCTGTTCATCTTATGCAAATGATCCTGTTGGTAGGTGCCAGCAGCAGCTAATTTCTGTGTTTTCTCATGCAGTACAAGCTAGAATATTTGCACAGTTATGTGAATAACTCGGGTTTATTGGTTTCTCGGCTTTACCTGTGAGAATTTGAACACTGAGGTTCACCTTGGGGACAATTCACCTGACAGACATTTATTCCTTTCCTTGATGTTGACCTTCTGGCTAGCATTGAATGTCTCTATATAAAGCATGCAGGGAAGGAAAGGGTTTCCATGATTACACTATCCATCCTTCTGTCAGTCCTTTTGAGTTGCTTCAGCTGCTTTTATTTCAACCACATTTGACAGAACATGATGATATGGTATTTGACAAAGATACCACACTCCTACAAGTATCATGAAAATTGATATCAGGGAAAGAACAATTTAAAGACTGATCATAATTACTGCAATTACATTTATTGTTTTCTTAGCCGTTAAGTGAAAAGAAGGGAATGGAAAAGAATAATTGAACCATTTACTCAAAATATTGGTCTTTACCAGCAGTAACATTGGCTACCAATATTGAATGATAATGTTTCTACTCTCTGCTGGAAAGGAAAACTTGAGAAACAGATGAAAGTTTGCAAACAATAGATAATAGCGGTGCTGCAAATTCACTGTTTAATTACTATGTTTCTTCTTATGTTAATTGGCATGACATATCAGAAAGCAATTAACATAAATACATTTGATATATGGTGTACACCTTCACCAGCATCATGTCAGGAAGGAAAAACCCCAGAATTTAAGATTCTCAAACTGTATTAGTCTACTTAGTGTGGAACAAAATAGACAAGACAAATCAGAGCAGATGTTAAGCATCCAGCACAGAAGTTACAACAAAACAGATTATGAAAAGCTTCTGCATAGATGCAGATGCCTGATTCAAGCACATACCTTATTAAAAGAACAAAATACAGGTACCAAATACAGCATCAACAAATACATGATGGTAACAGGAACTGAGAAAATGTCATGAGGAAACCCAAAGCGAATGGACTTGTTTATATTGAGTAATAAATAATTCAGAACACAGTGATTTTTCTATGATCATAGAAATGCAAAGAAACTGAAAATCTGTCTAACTAAGAAATTCTGTGCCTCCATGATGAATTAAAGTATATGGCAAAATGGGCTACTGAAATAGGAAGATAGTAATATTAGATCAGCAAGACGGGATACAGTCCTCCAGATGGCTTCTTGGATTTTTACAGTGCATTCATAAAAATGGCCATTATTTCATGTTGCTTGGGCATATTTAGTGCACGTTTTCTAATTTCTGAGAGTCAAAACATACAGTGCTCAAAAAAAAGAAAGAACAATAAAAGTGGGGAAAAGACTTAGGGGGCTTGAGGTAGAACATTACTTCAGTTGTGATAGAGGCACTTTTATTTGTGTCAGAGTTTTATTTTTATCAAATTTATGTTAAAAATACAAAGCAACCGTAATCTGCAGACAGTGTGGCTTAATGTATTTCAACTGCTTTGTTTTTTTCTCACCACTTCATGTAATTAGCTTCATACTGTTCTTCAATCATCTACTGAGTCTTCTAGAGCAAGGATGGAATTTATAATGTTAAAAAAACCCAAAACAATAATATTTTTTTAAAAAAATCAGGACATCTTTAAAATTTCAATGAAAATAAAAGCCCTCTTTAATCTTTCTATACAAACCGTACAGAAACACTGGCAAGGAAATCAGAAAACCACTTATCTTTCAACTTCCGTCATCTCATTTCAGAATATTTAATGAGAAATTCAGTAGTATGTGTTAGTAAAAGTCCCACTTTGAAATTGGTTTTATGACCCACTCATGTTTTAAAATGCTTATCAGCTCTATATGGAGAGGAGCAAATACTGTTCTGTAAAAGGTGATTGATGATAGCATTACAAATGGAATAGTCATGATGATTAGCAGAAGCTGGAATGGAAGATGGAGAAGAGGAAAGAAATTATATTGGAGAAGAAACATATTATTACAAAAGAAAAAAACCATGCCAATTGAAGGGAGAAAGAGGTTGACGAGAGGCTGGGTAAAGCCATTATTAAAATATAATGTACTGCTTTCAATTTCTCCTTTCCCACTTCACTATCCATACTTTCTTCTGATTTTCCATGTTTCTTTCCTTCCACCTGTCAGAGCAGAATTTGGTCCGCCATGTGTGGATTAACGTTTCTCTTGCTGTTTCTAACAGAAGAGAAGAAAACACACTAACCTTTATCTGACTCCCAGTGAAAGTAACATTGCCCCAGGCCCAATGGCAATTAGAATCTGGAGATTTCAACCACCTTGTGTGATGTTGTTACTCTTCAGCAGAAATTACTGCATTTAACAGATATTTAAGAGTTATTTTCTCCCAAGATCTTTCTTTCTTTCTTAGTACCTGTGAAACTGTTTAGACCCAGAATTTTCAATGATTATTCAGTCTTTATGACTACAGTGGATGCAAAATCACGTTGCTCATTCTCTTCATCTAGGTAGATGAGATATTTCAGCTGGAGAAAAACAGTTGTAAATAATTTTTTTTAGGCCTTTAGTTCTACTGTTGTGAAACAGATGTGGACTTTGAGGCAAATAATTGTTTGATGTTAATACTCTCCAGCCATTTGATGCCACCACCTGCCAAAATGATATTAATATTTTCCTCAGTCTATAACATTTCATGAGAACTATCAGTGGGCTAGCAGAATTGAGAATAAAGGTCATTTGCCGAACTTATGGGTTGTCAAGTCACATGTGCTGAGCAGCAGCCTCCCTGCAGCTGCTCTCTCTCTGACTGGGGGAGTCTTTGCAGTGCATTCACAGCACAGTGTTGCAGCCGATTTTGCACTGTGTGCCAGGATGTCTATCTAGACTTACAGAAGACTCACGGCACTGTGCTGAGAAACAGATGAGAGTACAGGTAAAATACCTAGAGTAAACAGAGATACAGAGATAAACAGAGGTAAACAGGCACAATACTGCTACCTCCACTGAAGGGTTCTGTACAGCTGCCTTCTGCTCTGGAGAGGTGGCATTTCTCCTGCCTCTCCGGCATCACTGTTTTGATTGGCTCTGTGTCTGCAATGCCACAGACCTCCTCTTCTTGTGTGAAGGGTTGCAGATGGAGGGAAGGAGCTGGGGCTACCTTGCATAGGCAGGCTTCTGCTCTACTCTTAACTCTAATTTTGTCCTCTTACTGACCTCTGTTGATCCCTCACCTCACCCTGTTCACACAGTCCCTCCTCCACTCCCTCCTGCACATGTCCTCTCGTTTACACTTACTGGCAGGGTCCCTTTCTTCTTCCCTTTACCCCTTCCATGTTCAAGGGAGACTAAATACAAATATGTTTGATTCTGAGGCACAACCAAACCTTACATCTTATGCCCTGGGACCGTAATGAGCGAGAACATTTGTGTATAACTGTGTATGCTTTTGTGTCCACATTTCAAAGAACTGGAAAATTTGAGAATAACTTTTCCTGAACTGTAATGACAGGTTTAAAAAAGATCTTTAATCTTGCTGAGCAAAGCAAGGACACCAACAGTTCTAAGCTAATGTCAGACCAGTTCAAATCATAAAAGAGAAATGTGTTACTAAGTGATGAGGTTTTCATATTGGAGTAGGTTATCAAAAGACTTAGTTCTTTCCATCACACATCATGATGAGATGCTTTTTTTTCTCTGGTGGAATGTGCTTTATCCAAGCATGCATTATGCTTGAGAAAAACACAAATTACTGATCTTCATGGGTAGATAACAGCCTGAGACACAATAGCTGATGATGTTGTTTAGCCTAGAGAAAAGAAGGCTGAGGGGAGAACTTATTGCTCTCTACAACTACCTGAAAGGAGCTTGTAGAGAGGAGGGAGCTGGTCTCTTCTCCCAAGTGACAGGAAACAGGACAAGAGGGAATGGCCTCAAGCTCTGCCAGAGGAGATTCAGGCTGGATATGAGAAAAAAAAATTTTATGGAAAGGGTCATTGGGCACTAGAACAGGCTGCCCAGGGAGGTGGTTGAGTCACCTTCCCTGGAAGTGTTTAAGGCACGGGTGGATGAGGTGCTGAGGGGCATGCTTTAGTGATTGATAGGAATGGTTGGACTCCATGATCCGGTGGGTCTTTTCCAACCTAGTGATTCTGTGTAATCCTGTGTATGTACAGGTGGTCTGGTTAAAATCAGAAGGTTGAATTGAAGGCTACTGAGGCCTTAAACTCGGTAATTCTCCTGTATGCTGAGCTGACCTGGCTTAAGACTTCTGTAACAGGGCAAATTGTAGTGGTATCCAGAACACTGACTAGATGCATTCCCCCAGGAAACGAGGTGATTGCAGTTGACTGGAAGGGGCTGAAAGATGTGGACCAAATCAATATGGACAGCACCAGTTCACTGCATGGCAGCAGCTTCCATCGACCTTCCACTGAGGTGAGTGAGTGTCTGTCCCAAACCCACTTACCGAGGGGGATTATAAGTTTCAGTTCTTTCTGAGTTGATAAATGGGTGTTGTGCATCACTGGGGCATCATCTGGGAGAGGACCAGAATACTAGTGTGCACCCAAGGATCAGATTTCCATATCTATGCTGTTTGACTTGCATTGAGTAGAGTTGAGTCACTCCCTTCAAAATATCCATAGTGAGTAAGAATTTGCTGATGAAAGTACTTTTAACCACTCATGACTGGAGTGGAGCATAACATGGAAAGAACTGTGGCAGTTCTGACAAGCCTGTAGGTCTGCATTCCTTGAATAATGGATTTGTTGAAATGTCCAACACTATGTCCGTCCCAGCTTCTACAGCACAGCCATAAAATCTTTTGAAGAAACACATTTCCTCTGTGATTTTTAGGAATGCGTTTACTAGTAACTCACTGCCAATTGATTTACCATGTAGTATCTCAAGGGCTGGTTCATTTGCTGTTCTGAATTATTGCAGCTTCTGCAATCTTAGATACCTGAATTTTCAGATCTGTAAGGTTCAGGGTATGCGATCATGATTAATAGAAAGGTCAAAGTTGTTTTGAACACGTATTTGAGGAACCACTAATGATGTTCACAAATAACCTTAACAAATGTGCTAATGTATAGGTATTTTTTTTCCTTGTTGCACCTAACTGGCTTGGAATGTAACTCCAAGTAACTTTGAGTTTCATGGAATCCTGGCAGAAATTGTGGGGCCCAACCTTGTATGGAAAATAAATGCAGATCTGAAAGTCAATGAGCATAAACTATACCTCAGTGAACATTTTGATTTATGTGGATGGATACCATAAGCGTAAGTAATTAATCTAAATGTTTCTGAGTGTCCACATCCCAAAGATGTTGGGATGTGAGTCCTTCCAGGTGAAGGAGGTGCAGTATGAATTGCTAAGGTAATGGCTGATGCGAGCAATGGATCTGGTTTGCAAGGGGAAAGTGAGTCAGAATGGACAAGCTGAGAGACTATGAGAGAAAATCATTTTAGCAGAAAATAATTCTATAACTCACTGTATTATACTCAAAATACACAGGTAGTGTAGCTCCTCCTTGTGTTAGCCTCAAAGTGATGCAACTCCCACTCTGGGGTGCTCTCATTTAAATGTTTACCCTAAGAGTTCTTAGAAGGGGAGCCTTATGAAAAGGTAGTTGCTTTCCTCTCTCTTACTCTCCATATGATCCTGTTCACTATTTTACTTTCAAATACCGACATCATGATCAACAGCAGGGAACTAAAACAGCTTGAAAGATGCAAGATTTTTAATACATCGGATAAAGTAGTGGCTGTTGATTATGACAAACTTACTAAAGAGATGCATGGCTGTTTGCAACTTGTTTGTTATACTAACATGATGTCCTTCTTTGCTTTCTTTAGCAAACACGGACAGATTTCTCCTGGGATGGTATCAATGTGAGTATGTGCCACACCAGTGTTCAAACTTCTAGTCACAGGAAGACCAGGATTTCTCTGCCATTGGATACAGAAATTCTGGACATTTTCTATTGTTCAGAGGATGGTGATGAATTTTTGTTTGCCTCTGAGTCTTTTGCTGTCTGGCAGGTATTTTGATCTGCAGGCGGCTACTAAATTGCCTTGTCCTCTTTGAGATAAATATGTGTCATTTCATGTGTTCTCTTTTTGAGAGTTCTGGGCACTGCTAGATAAAAGGTGTCTGTCCTGAAGGTTTAAAAAATCAGTAGTCTTTGATTAGAGCATCATTTCATCTCCTCCAGGAGTTTGGGAGAAATGTATCTGTCATTTTCAGTTGCATGCAGAAGAAAAAGAATTGTTAATGTCCCCTGGGGAAGATGGTCAGCACCAGTAAACTTCAGTTAACAACTGGAAGAAGAAACAAGCAAACATTTTAGTAACACGTTCCTTGTTGCTTTTAATACCTATGCCATGAAAAAGTAAGATTTTTTTTTTTTTTCGTTTTTCACTGATGCATAAAGAGCATCCTGAAAAGGGAATAATTCATGTTAGCGCTACCAAACTATTTTTACTGCTCTGGAGGCTTAACAAATGTGTTCACAAAAATTAGGCTTGATAGCTTTGTACACTTGGATAGGCAGGACAAGAAGATGCATTTTTTTGGTAGTATAAGCATTTTCAAATTCCAGATACTTTCAAAACTGTTAGATGACGGTTATTTTGTGGTTCTCTCTGGTTTCAAATGACTTGGGCCACTGAATATCAAGGGAACTCATAATTTTAACTAGCCCTTGCCCTACTGACATCTCTTTCATGGTGGCACTTACAGCTTGGGAGCTTTTGCCTAGGCTCAATTAGAGAAACAAATTGTGCAAGAAAATTATGGTGCATGCAGAAATTTGCTAGTTTGTTTCTCTATCTAGCTGAAAGCAAGGTATACAAAATCATGTTTCCTTAAATGATGTTTCCTTAAAGGTTGTAGAAGACAGTTTCATTACTTGCAATTTCCCATTTTCCAACCTATTCTGAATCTGTGGAGCTCCTCCATAATGCAGCTCTTTCTTAGTGTAATTCTTTGGTATCAAAGCTCGCTCACGAATTTCCTTTCCTTTCCATTTATTCCTGCTTTGATGTCACAGCTCTCCAACCTCATAGTGCTAGTTCCGTGGTTACTTTTTTTTCTGGACTGTTTCTATGAGGTGGCTCACAGCACAGCTTTCAGGCTGTCTTTAAACAAAAGGGTGGATGGGTACTGAACAGCAGCACTCAGGCAAGAATGACCAGTGGGATGATATGTGGACAATCTTCCACCAGCCTCATCCCCAAAGGAAATGCGTCATGGAATAATGGATGTGTTCTCAGCTATACCTTTCACTTCTTACTGAACTTCCCCTGCTTTCTTATTTCTTCAGCTCACATATTATGCACAGGCATTCCTGGCTCCAGAGTTAGAGCATGCCTTAGCTACTGCATTTACACTCAATTTCTAGGGAAACTCGCCTCTCATATTTTGGCAGTTGACTGGGATTATATGCAGTTCAACATCTTTATAATGTCTTCCTTTGCCTCCAACTATTTGACTGTCTAGTTTTTGCTTGTCTTACATGAGATTTGTGCTAGTGACCAAATGCTTACTTCATGTCAGGATCTAAAATTTCCAGTGTCATGGTCACTATTTTTGAGTGTCCTTGTGCTTGAAACATGCTGGACTTGATTTCAGAGAGGTTGAAATGAAGAGCAGAAGCAATGTTTGTTTAGCCCACATGAAAATTAAGCCTTATATGCAATGTCTGGCACCTCTAAAAAAGCCTGACAAATTCATCTTGAGGAATTATGTTTTATGATGATGTTTGTGATTGCTGCCTGTCCAAATAGTTTCCTGTCCTTGTTATTCAGGGGAAGAGGGTGAACATAGAGCAGAGAGCAAAGGGAATTAAGTAGAACTGTAGTACTCATTTCTTTAAAGGTAGTTATAGCTGCTTGAGACAGGATGCATCACTGATAGAGTCATATTTATTTTATTAAGACCATATGAGAAGAAATGAAAACCGAAAGTAACATGTAAATATTAATCTGTGATGCATATATGATTCATTACAGTGTCCTGCCTATCACACTGTCAGCTCCCCATTGTGAGCTCCCAGAACTGTTCATCAGCCATGTCCTGCATCTCTACCAAAGAGCTAGGAACAGTGCAGCATGGCTTTGGAAGACTGGCAGCAGCCAAAGGGAGGCTTATCACAGCCTACTTCTGCCTCTCCCACTGACCTTGCCTCACACACTCTCAATTCTATACAATATCCAGTCCTGGTTAAATAGCCTTTAATTTTTCCTTCCCTTCTTTTGCTCTTTTCCTTGTTGCTTCTGCTCCTCATCTTCTCCCTACCTTCTGGAATGCTTATACTGATTTCTCACCTCAGTTCATTCCTTTTCTCCTTCCTGTATATCATTCTTCATATTCTCTCTCTTTTCAGCTCTCCATGGAAGATACGACCTCCATCCTCCCCAAGCTGAAACGCAACTCCAATGCTTATGGGATTGGGGCTTTGGCTAAATCATCTTTCTCTGGTGAGGTCCTAAAAATTTGGGTTTATCCGTGGCAGCTTGTTTCTACAGGCCTTTGTGCCTCTTCCCATATCTCCTTGTTGCTCTCCAAACTGCTCCTTTCTGACTCTTAACCTTTTTTGAGGCCTTAGAAGAGTCTTCACCACTATGGTTCTAGATACAGATTAGATTTCTTTCAAAGAACAGATTTGCCTTACACCTGTTGTCTTCTCTTCAGTTGCTTCCCCTCAGTTTGGGTTTAATCCTCTCTTCTGTTTCTTAGTCTGGCCACTTCCAAGCTTCATCCCTCATGCCCAACTCTATCCCAAATGGATTCCAGGCAAGAAAGGAAATGGTCTTTCATATTTGGGGTTTCCCTTTTTGCCTGTTCTGAGAGCTAGTCCAAGGAAAGATGGAGAAAGTCTCTTGGAGGGTGATACAGTGAAACGCAGGAGACACACAACTCAAGGTCTGAATCCTGTCAGGAAAGGAAGGAAGAAGCTTCACTATCAAGAGAGGTAAACAACATGGCAGACAACCTTGGAGCTGTGTAATAGCCCCTCCTTGTTTTCTAATGTCTGGCCCCTTAGGGATATCTCGCAGCATGAAGGACCACGTCACAAAGCCAACAGCTATGGGCCAAGGCCGTGTGGCTCACATGATCGAATGGCAAGGCTGGGGCAAAGGTAACAGCCAGCAGCAGCAGCACACGCATGAGACAGCACGCAAAGATGCTGATGCCTACTCAGACCTGAGTGATGGTGAAAAGGAGGCCCGGTTCCTTGCAGGTAGTGCTGACTTTTTGGCTTGTGGATTGAATTGGTTGAGATGTTTCAGAGCAGAATCCATGAGAGGCCAAAGTGCAGGAAACTGGAAAAACACACTCAGGAGAGCCTGTGGGTGGTTCAGATGGCAGAAGGAGATGAGAGACTATGGTTGGAGTATTGCCAATGGAATGCAAAGTGGAGAGGGTGAGGGTCAGTTTGGGTCGACTAGGCGATGGGTGTTGCTGAGACAGGACAAGAATGGGACAGTGTGACCAAGAGGTGAGGTTAAAGAGGGTGGTGAGAAATGGAGACTTTCACACATCCTTGTTTCCCTTCTCTGTCTCCTTTGGCACAGGAGTAATGGAGCAATTTGCTATTTCTGAGGCAACTCTCATGGCCTGGTCCTCCATGGATGGTGAGGATGTGAGTGTAAACTCAAATCAGGAGAACCCAGGAGGAAACTACTCTGAGAACTATCAGGAGCTAATGGAGAGCCAAGGTGAGCTCCAGTGATTCTTAGTAATCTTGAAACATCACTTTCTTGCTCTTGTGTTGTTCTCTTTCTCTCTACCCTGTTTTATTCTGTAGCCTCAGTTTTGGGGATTGAGATCAGAGGCATCACTTATTTGTCCAAGGAGTCTAACCTTAATGTGGAGGCTCCAAAGCACAGTTTCCTTGCCTTTTTTGGGCACAACTGTGGAAAGCTACCAGCTCTTGCAGTCAGTTGTGGGTATAATCAAGTTCATCTGCCTACTGCCTAGAACTGCCTTTTCTCTTCAGCCTCCTCCCCTGTAAAGAATTTATCTACCTTGTACAGTGCAGAGACATGCATAGGCACACAAGCTATATATCTAAATGAGCCAGCTTGGCCTACAGAGGGTGTCTAACTGTGTGTTGTTTCCCTTCTTTACTTGCAGAGCATATGGCCCAGACGCAGTATGACAGCTGGCCTCACTCCTACGTCTCGCAGGGCATGTATTGCTTAGGTTCATCCGATGCCTGGGAGACCAGTGACCAGTCCCTCATCGCCTCCCCAGCAACTGGCTCCTACTTAGGCCAGAATTTTGATGAGTCCCAGACAAACCTTCAGGAAAGCATTTTGATGCAGAGTAGCCTTCTCCAGCAGCAGCAGCTGCAGCAACAGCGGCAGGAGCAGAACTTCATCCAGAGCACGGGGCTGGTCCACGTGTGGCCCCTGCAGACTGCTCAGGGTGGGGCTGAGTCCAGCACATACATGGAAGACCACATTGAGGATGAAGGGAACCCACGGCTGGAGAAGGCTCCTCTCCTAAATAAGAAGCCTTCCCTGGAGGAGGATGATGCAGTGTGCCGGGACTTGGAATCACTGTCTCCTCGAGAGGAGATGGAACATGCTGCACTGAGCCGCAAAGTCTCAGATGTCACCTCCTCTGGGGTGCAGTCCTTTGACGAGGAAGAAGGAGAAACAAACAACTGATGCTTTCTGTGAAGTTCTCATCACTGCTGAACAAAGAGAGGGGTAACAAGGAATGAAATTACAGGGATTCTTCTCTCCAGCTCCTCATACTTCCTAGCAGATACCCCGTTCCATTCTTAGCATTTAATTATTTTTTTAAACAAGAGGAAAATCTGAAGGTGATTGACACATGAAGACCTCTTCCCCTCCACCATGGACATGTATTTTTGATCTTTGTTGCTCTGGGCAACACATGTGAAGTGCTTGGAGAGATCTGGACTGGTAAATCATTTCTAAATCTTTTTGATATAAAGTCTTGGCTGTGGATATAAATTCTTCTGTTACTGGGGGTGTGGCTGATGAGATAAGCTTTGTATAGGGAGCAGCTATGTGACTAAAATCCATCTGGCCAGAATGGATGCTGCTCTGTGGACATGATCACCTTTGATAAAATATATGAATATAAACTGGTTTAAAATGAAGAAATGGCTTTACAAATACAGATTGCACTAGTAATGTGATTGTAGCTGATAAGTCTGTATTCGATACAGACTGTACTGAGGTGAAAGATTTGCTGTGTAACCACATCCTCAATAGCACCTTGATATGAAAGCGTAGGCTCGGTGGATATGAACTGCACTCTGTGGGCACGGGCTGTGCTGCAGTACAGATGATGTGGCTCTGTGGGCATGGCTGTGGCCATGCTGTGGCATGGAAGAATGGATGCAGATACAAACCTAACCCTGCCCTCAGATATTCATGCTTTGGTCTCTTTCTAATCTCTAAGACGTTTATACCTTCCCAGGAGCTGGCAAGAGTGCTGTGTCCTTTTGGCCCTGGGCACTGGATGTCAGTGGAAAGGACATTTTCAGCTGTGGAAGCAGTTATAAAAAGCTAACTGTTGAAGGGGCTCGATGTCCGTCTTGGTGCTGCTGCTGTCTCTTCCCTTGCCAGCAGAATGGGGAGACTCAGTGTAGGCAGCAGAACCAGGAACAGTGTGTACAGCTATGTGATCAGAGATATCCAGTTTACGTTGGAGTTTTCAGTTTTTGCTTTTTTTAACTTTTTTATATTGCTGGGTAAGTGTTCCTGACAAAGCAGTTTATAATGGGAAAAGCCTGTACTCCAGTCACCACTGAACAGAAATACTGCAACTTTCCCATTTCTGCCACTTCTGCTGCAGTGCCAAATCTAGCTGGAGGAAAAGGAGTGAGGGGAAGTTTTCTCCTCCTATTGCTTTCTTCTTCCTGCCTGTATTTTCTTTTGTTTTCCTACCCCAAAGCAATGTAAATAATGCTCAGTACTTGGTCTGTTTGTTTATCCTTACCGTGTATTTTTTAGGAGTGGAGAAGTCTTATTTCAGGAGTTTTCCCTATTTGTACGGGTTCTATATTTTTCTTGTTAAAAAAACCAAACATGGTTCATTGACTGGAGGGATTTCAGTCTGTAACAATTCCTCACCATGTTTCTACAGACTTCCTTTGGGGGGGAGGGGTTCTGAAAGGAAATTGAACAAATTGTCTCCTTTCAAGCTTTCACCAGAAAATAAACAGGAGCAAAAGCAAAAGAAAAAACTTTACAAGGCTATCGATTTTGCTGGAGGACTGAAGAGAACCTGCAGGCATTACCCATGTGCTGAGTTTTTCCTGCAATACTGCTTGCAAGAAAGCATCAGCAAAGCATGGGTTTAGATCAGATGCTAGCTCTGATGAGCTAGAGAAAGGAATTTGCCTAGACACTGCTTTAGTGTCACAGAGCAACTCTGTCTCACTTGCTCTGACTCACATCTGCTCTGTTTAATTCATGATTCATTTGCCTCTTCAGGCTTGGTGTATTTTTTGGGTGACAGGCGAGTAATACATGTTCCTTTCCTGATTCAGGTTTAGTCCCAGCATATTTGCAGGGAAGAATGTCTGAGGAGAATAAACTGGCAGAAGTAATATCTGCAAGTGTCAGAGCTCAGACAGCTCCTGGCAAGCAAAGCAGATTATGTCCAGGAATTATGAAAGGTACGAATGGGACTCTCAGGTAGAACTTTATCCCCATTCAGCTTTCTCCCACCTACACAGGCAGCTGTGTGAAGAGGGTCTCCTCTGTGAGAGACCAAGTCTTTCCTTCCAAATCCACTCCAAGCAGATCTGCCTTCCCTCTCCATTGCACCTCTAAAGGGAAGACTTTTGGGATATTTGATTAAGACTGGCAATTTATTGTAGGTAAGAGATAAAAGCTTTTGTGACCACCTTCTTTTATCGTTTGCTTGGGTTTGCTTACATCTCTCTGAGGAGGTAGCTCTTCTCCTGAATGAAGAACTTTCAGTATCTGTTTTAAAGATGTTTACACATTCAGGTGCTAACCTCCCTTGGGCAGGAGGGCTTGATAAGGATGATCTCCTGCAGTTTTTGCAGAGCCAGTGCGAGCTCATTGTCCTAAACTGGTTTGGGTCCAGCTGTGGAGCAGGGCCTAGGAAATCCCACTGGCCAGAACAGGGAGACAGGGCAAGTGCCAAGAGCATCTCAGCAGATGACAAATGATTAAGTGTTAACATTTTCTTATTTCCTTTTAAAAAAGCCTTCAGGGAAACAAAAATGGTCAGGTACGTTGCTATGTGGGAGGAGATTTGGGTGTCTTATTGCTTTTTTCTCCAAACCATTTTGTTCCCATGTGCCTCTCCAGGACCAACTCTCCAGGACCAATCTGGATGTTTACAGTAACTTTCAGAGTAGCTTCTTATGATCCCTCTGTGTTGTTTACAGGAGTGGGACAAGTGGATCACGTTGTTAGGGCTTCTGTTTCTTTTGATGTAGATATGTGGTACATTTACTAAGATGTCTGATTGATTTCTAGAAGATGCACGTTATCTCCATGCAAGGCAGTGACAGGGAATTATCTGTATGGGAAACGGTGTGAAAAAAATTGACCTTATAGAAAAATTATGTTGAGTTCAATAGGAAGAGAAAACATACCTGTAGAGTATTCCAAGCTCTGTGTAACGGGTCAGAGAATTATACCCTGTGTAATTCCATGACTTTATCTTTAGGAATCTATAAATAGATTCTTGTTCTGTGTGAATTCAGACTGGTTTGAGCAGTAATCTCTAAACAAACTTTCAAGATTACTAAATTCTTAAAAACTTTTCCATAGAGGTCTTGACTTTCAATGAATAATGAAATTTCAGCCTTTTTCTCAAAAAAGAAAAAAAAAAAAAAAAAAAAAAAAGGAAAGGCTATTTTACATGACCTCTCTGCAATCCAAAACAGAAATGTATCTACGTTTGCTAGGAGCTTTACTGGAGAGAGCAGGTCTGCCCATCCACACTTGCTACATGAGTGAGCATCCTGATCTGAACTGAAAGGCAGTTTGAATCTCTTTGAAAATGGAAAATAGTTTGTATAACCAGGCCTTTTCTTATGCAACAGGCCTGCTGTTTGTCTACATCCCGTATCAGAGAGAGGGACCTGGAACCTACTGTACATTTCCCAGAAAAGCCATTATTACATAGCTACACCTATTCAAGCATATGGAAGGCACAGGTGCTCTGTGAGCAAAATTTGGCCAGCAGTTCCTTTATCCTGGTGAGGAGGGATGAGTTGGAGAGAGTCCAGCCCAATACTCAGAGCCCACATTGAATTTGTGAGGCTGAAGATAAGAAGGAAAGGTAAGCTCAATATCCCTGATCTACAGTTACTAAGAAACTGAGCCCTGTTATTGTTTTACACAAACCTTTTGTAAAGCAGAGCTGCGCTACATAAATTTTGGATTTTCTTGAAGCAATGGAGGTAGAGGATTCCCATCCTCCTCCCCAAACCCCTAACCCAAGTCTTTGTCTTTAACAGGAACTTGATTAAACCATTTGCTGAACACGATGGAAGACTTAAACACACATGACCCAAACTGAAAAAGATCTCAGATTCCACTGAAAGAAAATTCTCTCTTGTTCCTTTTCCCTTGATTGTTCATATTTGATCAGTTACTCTATTTAATAAGTTTTTCTTTTATATAAACCTTAAGCTTTCTTTCCAAGCCTTGTGAGTTCTCCTCAACTCCATTACCTCAGGCTCTAGGATGGGGGAGTCAATATGCTTCTCTCAGTTTCTGTGCCTCTAAATCATTATCTTCTTCTGGGAAGAGTATATGAATGTGTATAGGGAGCTGCTGCTTCTGCTGACAAGTCATCTGCTTACTTTTCCCCCTTAAAAACTTTACCATCGCTTTTCAAGATAGGCACGCAGGAGAGAATGGAGTTTATCCACACCTCTAAGCTGACGAAATGGCCAGCTGCTCTGAAGGAGACCTGATTGTGCTCACCTCCCTCAGTCCTTGTGCAGATGCTGGTGCGCAGCTGGCCCCACAGCAAGCCAGTGCTCTTTTACCCTACTATAAAAGTGAAGAAGGAACAGCTGTGAGAAGAGGGAGAGCGAGTACTATTCTCAGCAGCTGGCTTTTATGTGAGGTATGGGGGACTGGGAAAGCACACTTAGAAATGGCATCTTCATGATAAGTCCAAGCTGCTAAAAGGAGCTGTCATGCCTCCTCCCTTCTGTCACCACCAGCTGTAAACTTCTACTGCCTAAGAAGCACCAGTGCTAACACTCCTTTGGCTGCTCAGGAACTGGCCCAATAGTGAAAACTAACCTAGTCCCCTATCAAAGGGTTTCAGTGGTATCAGCTCCTTGTATTGTTTCATTTGATGAGGCAAGCATCACTGAGGGATGGTGAAAAGTGCAGATGGTCATGTTGAAGAATATTTCTTTGGTTGCAAATGCAGCTTTAACTGGCTTAAGCTGGCTGTGAAATATCTGTCCAAGAAGAATAAACTCAGCTAGGGTACCAGAGAGGACATGTACCCCCTTTCTTCCTTGGTGTTTTCCTTGTAATTTCTAGTATGCTCTCATCTGATTTGGTCTTTGTTGTTATTTAGTGCCCTGTTATTTCCCTGTTATACACATGAAATTAATTAAAAAATCATGCACAAATCTCATGCACTGAGTGATTACAATCCATGGCACCTAAAGGTACTGAGAAGTTTTCCTGCAATTGCAAGAGGCAGAACCTTGTGCGGGAGTGAAACACAGCTGTTGAAACTGAGGTTTAGTCTTATCTCTAAGCCAGTTCCAGGCTAGTGAGAGATCCAGAATGGCACTTCACACCTAGGCAGGGTCTGTGCATGAAGCACTGTATACAGCAGCAACTGAAAAATATTAGTTGTAGGTCCAGAGAAGAGAACTGGAGAGAAGAAAATAATTCTCTTCATTTGGCAGAGATATGAGGTATGGTGGTGATGCAAGGTAATGTGTTGCACTACTGGCTTATGTATAGGTGTATGTGCTCTGTGCAACAGAAAGGAGAAGTCTAGCCAGTGAGGGAAAGGCGTTGTGAGAAAGGCTTGGGGAAAAGCTCAAGAAAAGCTATCTAATGTTTACACAACACAGGCAGGAAGCTTCACAGCAGAGCTTAGGCACGATGGGCTCAGAAAATTACTACACAAGCTGTAGCTCCAGGATTGGTGAAGCAGATTGGTACTCCTTGGTCCAAGTCACACTTCTTTCTGTATGACAGAATGATAGGAAAGACACCCCTATACTTGGGCAACTAGTGGCTTCTCTTTTGTTATCTTTGAAACACAATTCCTAATATACTTAGTTCTTCAGGGGAATCATATAAGAAATACACCACATAAGAACTTGGCCTTTGTGCAAATAAAGTTAATGTGAGTTCTGTTCTCATTGGAAACCCAAAATATCTAAATTTAGCTCAGTTTGCCTTACCTGTTTTATTGGTAAGTGCCTAGCAAAAGAGGCAAACTGAAATAAATCCACCTCTAAATGTTGTAGAGAGCAAAGCAACATTGGCATGGTCTAAGCTCTTCCTTCTAATTTATCCCAGATGGAATTTCCCATGTTCCATGTTCAGACAACTCTAAGCAATCTGGCATTTCCCTTAAACTAACTCTTTGACTTTTTCCAAAAGAAAAAGGAAAAGAAAGGAAAGCAAATGAATGCCAACCATTCCAATGCAGAGATTATCAGCAGCCGGTGCCCTTACATCTAGAAAAATATAAATAAATAACAACTTCATCTTTCATTCTCCTCCTCTGTGGAAATCTGATGGGGAAAGATTTCTAAGCTGTGGCTCAAGGAAAAGAAAAGTAAACAGGGGAAATGTGGATAAAGTAGTGCCTATTAGAACTAAATATATGTGTAGGACAGTCTACAGTCATTAAAGCACAGTCTCAAATATGAATGCAAGCTATAGTCTGTGCCAGATGCCTCTTACATATCATAGACTTTTCCCAGGCTGGGTAGTAGTGAACCTGTACAAGAGCAGAAGAGAACAGGTAGGCGCCTGTGCCAGATCAGTGTCTCTCTGTCTCAGAATGTGTCATGGAACCTGGGCAAGACTGCTGGGGACACTGGTCTCTCAGCAGCCAGCTTCGTGAATTGACTGGCGTAGGGATGAAGACAAATGGTTATTATGTTAACAAATGGACATGGAAGACCTGTGGTTAGAACATTAGGGTCTATTTACATCCTTGCACTGACATTTTTCCACAGCACAGGCAGTTTTATCTTTTCCCTGGAGATCAAGAGAAGCAAGCTCAGTGTCAGTGTTGGTTTGCACAAAATAAAATAAATATGTGATATATTTTTCCAGTGCAGATGTATGTTATTGGAAGAGGAAAAATTTAGTCGGATTGTGACTTTCTGAAAAAGACTATGTTTACTAAAGCTGTAAATACTTGTTCAAGAATGTTCTCAGTGCAGGTATCATAGAATCATAGAATGATTTGGGTTGGAAATGACCTAAAAGGTCATCTAGTTCCAACCCTTCTGCCATGGGCAGGACTTACCTTACTGATGAGTGATAACTACTGTCTTCTAGGAAGAGAGAGGTTGCAGTGTTCTGTGAAAAGAATGCTACTGCGGATCTTCCTCATCTCCTGTGACTGAGGACTTTTAAAATACCCAATGAAACCTAGTTTTGTTTTTGCTTTTCCATAGGGATCAAATGTCCATGCTAGCAAGGTAAAGGCACCTAAAAAGGCTTTTCTCCATTATGGAGACAAGGTCATGCACAAAGATTTACTTCTAAGACAATAAAGGCATCTAGTCCAGATTTAACTGGCCTTCTGGAATAATTTTCATTGGGCAGGGAAACCCAGTCATGAGTTGGAGGTCAAAAGGTTAAGAACCCTCTTCCAGAGCTCTGCCAAGTTCCCATGAGGCAAGTACGGGTGGACTTCCCTTCTTTTCAGATACTGCATGCATGAGCAATATAGCAAGCAAAAAGCTCTTTTGCAGGCATATATTCTTATTTGGCTTCAAAATTTCTTCTCTGATTTGTGAATGTTGTGCATGATTGGAGGTCTCTCAGAATCCCTGCAGTATAAAATTGGGAGTCAGAAGTAATTTTACAGGGAACAGGATTTCTCTTGTTTCAGTTCTTTTCAGATATGGAAGGATACAGGCTGAGGATTTGGGAGGAAGAAGGGTGGTGGATGGGCGTTTTTGGGGGTGGTGTGTGGAATGTATTCCTGAAGCACGTTTAAAAGTAACTAAAGGCTTGTGTCTTCAAATGTATTCTCAGTATCTGAAACTGCTTTAGCATAAGCATATGGTGCAATGGAGGTTACCACAAAGCAATTTTAAAGAGCGTCCCCCAAGCCTGTACCCCTTTTTTTGCAGGGCGCAAGCTGCATGGTGGTAATATGTATTCTTTGAAGCTAGTGTTTACAGAGGTGCATTGGTGTTTGGGGAGAAAGTACTGAATGGAAGTAAAACAAAAAGGGAAAGGGACCTACTATTGAAAACTTCCATCCTTACCTTGTCCCACACTAGCCCTTAATAACTAAAATGAGTCTGATTTGCCTTTGGTCTTCCAGCTCCAAAACATATTTGCCTGAAAATTTTTGTTGGATGTACTTCGCATGTTTTGATAATGTGACTTATGAGATAACACTTCTACAAAGATATATATAAATACATACATGTACAACCACATACATACATGTACACACACTACATATGGACTTAGGATATTATATGGCATTATACACCTCCATGCCTGTATGTGGCAGCAACCACAGTAAAGGAGGGGAGGTAGCTCAAAATAGCATGTACAGTCCTTTATGGAGTTGTTATTAAACAGAATGTGGTCTTGCCGTCCTGGCTGGTGGAAGTGTTTTATTTCTGTGGGACTGGTTCCAGGGGTGTTGCGTCTGAGGAAGGAGGATCCTAGGAAGACGGGGTGGGTCTCAATGAGACAATCTGATGGAGGACATTGAAAAGTATCCATGGTGTCTTGGTGAAGCATTCCAGAGTAGGAAATATATAGTAGACCGTTTCATTAAGAAGATAAGCACATCACATGTTTGACCATACAGGGCTAAAATCTCATTTTTGCCTGTGACTATCATGACACAAATCCCTTACCATTGTGGCAGATTTGATGATAGAGAGCATCACATCAACAGGATCCTCTAGTTCAATACAGAGTGACTTCCTGATACACTGAAACAGAATTTTCCAGATGAAATATGTAAGTTTTGTGCCAATAGTGGTGACATACAAACACATCTGGTACTGAGTTGGACAGAAGTTTCACAACAGGATGTTAGGACAGAACTCAAAGAGGAGTCTGATGCTGGGGTTGTAAAAGGCACTGACACTGGGTGGTAAGACAGTGGCTTCATGTTTCAATTTTAGATTAGTGCTCTCAGTGTGCTGCCCTTATAGCAGGTTGGAGAATTAGTTGACCCAGAGAGAAAGGAGCATCTCTGCACTTCCAACATTGTTGTATCACCTGCTTCTGATTTAGGACATTAGGCCAGATCCAGTAGCACTTTGTTTACTGCGTGAGAATTTTAAGCTCTAGCCATAAGATGCCCATTTCCTTTGAAGATGCTTGCACTTTTGCACTTTTTCACAGGGCTTAAGCAGTGTCACTTGCCCTGCTAAGGCACAGTGTATTTCATAGTCAGGGCGATTTAGGTGATCTTTACTTTCTGTGTTCTATTTGAAGTTAATTTGCTTCCTTCTAGTTTACCTTCCTTTGGTACTGAATAGATTTGCACTCGCCCCTTGGTATGTATGTCTGCATAATTATGTTCATATAATTAATTGTGACTTACATAAGACACACATACTTAACTCCTATGGGGTTTATTTTGATGGTTCCCTCCCCCCAATCCTGTAAGCCTGCTACTACTTGCTCCCACGTTGTTTTTTTTTTTTCCCAGATGGCCTCTAAATCATCACTATTTTTTTTTTAAATGTAGCATGTAAAATTAAATCAATTATTCCACATACATTTAAGACTCCAGTCCTTGGGAAAATAATACGTCTCTGGGCCTGGAAGTTGACTACTGCACAGCAAAAATGACTGTTTTTCTTAATTTCTCATTATGCTACAAAGATATTGTCCAGCTGCTGGGTGCTTCACCTAACTGAACACATATAGCATCACATTAGTCTAGATTTACCCCTCCGTAAAGTAACACCTCCTCTGGATTTAGCTGCTTAGCGCCAATGTGAACCTTATTCTGTGGTATCTGCCCCAGTCTCAGATCTCCACTTTCTGCTTATTTCTCTGTTTAGACTAGATGGCAAATCTACCACATTTCTCTCATGTTACTGTCTTACAAGCTATCATATGTTACTTCCAAGTCACTAAGGAAAACAGTAAATAAGAAGGGCATTCTCGCTGCACACCGCACTGGCTCTGCACTTTACCAGCTGCAAGGGTATTTTCTATACAGTCCCTCAGACAGTTCATATCTTCTGTGCCAGAGAAGCTGCAAATTGGATTTAAGCATAAAATTCTGTGACACGTTTGGTTATAATCCAACCATCTCACAGCCCACTCGCTTAAGTGTTATAGAAGTCTGAAGGGGGAGAAAAGCAAATTAAGATTTTTTGGCAAATGTATTCCTTGTAAACTTTCCACTACTGTCTTTTGCAGTTGGTTCTGCATGGAAGAACTGAAAAGCTTCTAACTTGAGTTTGTGTAACTGTGTGACTTTTAATTCTGAATTATAGGTCTTGTATTTTTGTTCTTCAAACTAAATAAGTAGCTATTGATGAAATACCCAGATATTAGCAGCTTTTAGATTGTTGTTCATATAATACAGCCAGTTCACGTTTTAATATCTCTACATTCTGTTCTCTTTATAAATTTGCTACTGGACTTTTCCTCAGTGTACTTTGCCCTCCATATCAGGTGCAATCCTTCTGTAACTGGTTTTACTATGGAGCACAAGGTGTTTGCACAAGCAGCACACCAAACCTGCTGGGATGTGAGCAAATGCTCATTCAGAAAAGCTGGTGCTTGAACTAGTAATAGGTTTGGCTGAAACTGGCTTAATTTAGCTGGCAGACACTAATCCCAGCAGTGTCTGCAGCAGTGTCTTCAGTTCTGAGAGGCCACATCAGGACTTCCAGCAAGCTGAGGAAGGGGGGTTGTGACTCACAGCATAGGTGACCCCGTTGCAGAGCTTGATTTTAAAAAGATAATGTTTGTGTGTGTGTGCGAGTGCAAATGCACGGGGTTGTCTGGCCAGTATGGGGGGTCAAAGAGTGAGGGCCTGTGGTTTATGATCAGGACCAGTTTAAGCTTGCCTCACACAAATAAAGCCTTAAAAAGTTTTGCATCACATGCCTTAAGATAAATGTTATTTTCTGTTTGAGCATACTAATGCTCAGGCATGGCTTTTGTGCTGAAATGTTAATTATTGGTCTCTAGTGTTGACTAAATTTTTATGAGAGCTGTACTCAGATCCTTGCTTATGTGGCCATGAAGAACTAGTGCTTACTATGACAGTATTTTTAATAGTGTATTTTTAATTATACCCTTCCCAGGGTTGGATTGTTTTGGCAAGGAGCGATCTTTACTTGCTCAGCTGGTTATTGCCCTGTCTTGTACTCTTTGGCCACAAAGCACACACTTCTATACAGTGTTTGCATAACTTTGGAGAGGGAGGGAGTTATTTTTGATGAACCTTTGATTTTGTCTGTCTCTCTATGTCTGCTTGTACTAACTGGTTTGGTCCATAGGATTAGCAAACTAGAAATAATTTGCCAACTAGAAGAAATTACATTGTTCAGGTAATTTTTTTCATTGTCCAGTAGCCCATCTCCATGTGTTTTCCAGATCGTGACCAAGTCTCTTAGCCTTGTGTTAACTACGCAAAATCCAATCTGTTGTCTTGTCAACGTTAAGTTTTCGTTATTATTTTTCAATATAAAATATTAATGAGTTAAAACCCAAGACTTCTGCTTTCACCTTTAAATGTCATGTAAAAGGAAGAGTTTAACTTCTTACTAGATTAAAATATAACAGGTAACTGCTTGCCTTCATTAAATGAATATCAGTAAACTGTCTGTTAGTTGACATTAGGACTACATTTATCTTGAAGATACAAGGTGAAAATAATTTTTTAGGTGGTGGTGGTGTTGTCCCCAGACTTTCTGCTCTAGTGGAGATTTTTCAATATTGTGTTCTTTTCAGACTGTTATATGTTAGGTACAATTACAGTACAGCAGGTGCTTGGAGTTGAAAATGTTGAACAAGATCAGCTCTATTTTAGTGATTTGAGTGGTAGTGGCAAGCTTGGTGTAACATGAATTTCTGCCCAAAACAATGATTCTAAGCACCTGCAATTTCTATTTAGGAGAAAAGCAAGCGTCTGTGGTTCAAAACAGTTTCAGAGCTTCTTGTTTTTCAAGGCTTGTGTTTGGATTTTTGGGGGCAGATCTGAGATGTGACTTTCTAGCTGAATGAGAAAGCTGCAGTGCTAGTACAAATTTGGTGATATTTTGGCTTGGGGAAAAAAAATTTATGTGTAGGTAGCTGAGCCTATGCTACTTGGATAGGGTGAGACTTGCAGGTTTTAGTGATAGATTAGCGGTCTTTGTTTCTTGGGCAAAAGTTTAAAATTTAAACTTCGTGGGGGTGTACCAGGATAGCACATGAGGGTGCAAGCTTATAGTTCCCTTGACAAAGGTTCAGTGTCGGTTTACTGTGCATTTTACACCTGTTGAAGTACTTAACATCAGCTCACTGAAGATTTAATTGGTAAAATGGAAGTAGAAACATCTTCAGCCATTGCAAACCATGTTTGCATTATGCTTTTTTGTTCCCTCCTGGCTCCCTGTACACATTCACATACTCAGCACTGGTGAGACCGGACCTCGAATCCTGTGGTCAGTTCTGGGCCCCTCACTACAGAAGGATGTTGAGGCTCTGGAGTGTGTCCAGAGAAGAGCAACGAAGGTGGTGAAGGGGCTGGAGAACAAGTCTTATGAGGAGTGGCTGAGAGAGCTGGGGTTGTTTAGCCTGGAGAAGAGGAGGCTGAGCAGAGGAGACCTTATTGCTCTCTATAACTACCTGAAAGGAGGTTGTAGAGAGGAGCGTGTTGGCCTCTTCTCCCAAGTGACAGGTGATAAGACAAGGGGGAATGGCCTCAAGGTGCATCAGGAGAGGTTCAGGCTGGATGTCAGAAAAAAATTTTCACGGAAAGGGTCATTGGGCACTGGAATAAGGTGCCCAGGGAGGTGGTTGAGTCACCTTCCCTGGAGGTATTTAAAAGACAGGTAGACGAGGTGCTCAGGGACATGGTTTAGGGGCAGATAGGAATGGCTGGGCTTGATGATCCAAGAGGTCTTTGCCAACCTGGTGATTCTGTGATTCTATGATTCTATGCATGCTTACTTTCTCCTATGTGAGAAAATGGTGCAGATGAATGCTGCTGCTGCTCCAAGGGTGGGAACATACCTGGAATGGAGCTTGAGTAAGGCCTCCAAAGAGCAGCAGTAACAGTTGCCTTCCAGCTTCCCCACAGAAAGCAGTCCAGTTCCTCAAGGTAGTTCTGGGACAGCTAAAGGCAATAGGAATGGAGCGATATGTCTGTGAGCATATCTGGACACACACGTGTGTGCTCTTTTGCTCTCAGGTGACAAACCTCAAGAAACATTCCAGGTTATCTTGTGTCTTGCTTGGAGTTCCCCAGGTCTCTTTCCATGTGCAACATTTTTGTTCCAGCTTCTTCTCTCACAGCTCACAATCTGTCTGTCATGACTCACACACTCTGTGGCTTTGATTTAGACTCCATCTGTTTTCTCAGCTAGTCAGATCTCAGTTCTTCTGTAACACACCATAGGAGAAGTGTGGGACTGGAGCAGAACATATATCTGTATTCAGGAGAGAGGAGGGGGAGATGTATTGACCCCAGCCTCAAAGTTTCTTCTTGTCTCATCTGTGTCAGTGCAAGCATTTGGAAATGCTGCAAAATGTAAATCTGTATTTGCTAGCAATACTGCTGGGGCTAACATGGAGAAACTTATCCTTCCCGAGAGTGTGTGGACCCTGAGATCACACAGATTCGGTCTCAGATTATTGCCACTCACTGCACATTCATGGCTTTTTGAAAGGAATATCCTTTCTCCTCTGCTTATTTAAAGGACTAGCATAGTTCCCTGAGAAAAAAAGATATAAGTTGTTTTGCCTGTTCTCTGCAGACAGGGGAAGGTGACCCAAAGGTAGCAGGGAGGCTGTGTGCTGATGCCTGGCAGCCAGAAATGTGCCACAACCCTCTAGTGGAGGCAAACAGCTGGTATATGCAAGCGACTTGCCCTCAGATCACTACTGTCTTCTCACAAGAGTGGGATTTTTTCTTGGAGGCCTGAGATCATTTAGGCAAGGAAAGGCTGTCTCCAGTTACCTTATAGAGGTGGGACGCATATAGAAGACAATTCAGGGCTGGGAGGCTCTGAATTCCAGACAGTAAAAGTAAATTGCTCCCTCTTCAAGACACTAGCTGGGGAGATTTCCCATACTATGAGCTTGTCACAGACTCTCCTCAGAGAGGATTTGGTGCAATGTATGTCCTTGGAATTAAAGCCAGTAGGGAAATTTCCTAGGAAGACTGGATTTGAGGTAATGATATTCTTTGCTTATTTCTCTGACAGTTTATGAAAGCCACCTGTTAAGGTAAAACTGGTCACTCTTAAGTTAGATAACGCTTTACTAGTAACAGGAAAGGAGACGTGTCCCAGCATCCAGGAGAATACTCTGAATACTCTGAAGAACATATTCTCAGAACCTGGATTTCTCCTCCATTGCTGATAGGTGGAAACATATCCAATATGATGCTTGGGACTGCATCTAAGTGCCACAACACACCAAAAATATAGTAGAAAGAGAAGAAGAATGTTAGAGGAAATCTGCAGAATACACAGAATTTGATTTTGCCTGTTTACTGAGAAAACCTCACAAGGAGAGTGAGTTAAACAAAGCAGCATCTTATCTTGAGATGCTAAGGTTTTGCATGCATGACACAAACCTACAAGACATATTTTTGCAAGGTACAGATCGAGATCTGCTCCAAGTTTAGAACTGGAATAGAGAGGGATGCTTCAGACAAGGGTTGAGGTCATTGCTGTGAGTCACAATGGAGACAAGCTGACAAAAGTGAGACCTAGAGTTCTCAGATCTGAGGTATGCAGAAATATGTGGAAAGTAGGCGCAGTAGAATTACCAGGAGAGAGAGCAAGAGTTTTCAGAGAGAAACCTGATTTCGAATTGTAGAAAACAAGGCATCCCTCTGCTGCATTGGCAGCCTGCTAACTCTCCATAGTTTTTTGGGGTTTTTTTTGAGTTCTTGTATTTTAAGACTATAGCTTGGTAAAATTGTGATTCAGAGATAAACACAGGTATTTGAAATACAAATGCATATGTGGTATTTTACTCCTCTTCCTCCAACACTGAGGATGCCCCCACTTAAGGTTTTCCTGTTCTATTTAAAAATTCCAGAGATAATAGGAAAACAGAAGCTTTCCTTCCTTCCAGTGCTTTTCTTAGAGCCCTGGCTGAATTCAAGACATGAGACATAGACCAAATATTTTCCTCCCACCTGTTTTTACAGCACATCTCAGCTCAAGGACAGAGGGGAAGCTCTTAACTGCATCCTCATCCAGGAAAATCCCAGAGTAAAAACTGAGAAATAGGAAAAATGTTCTACATGGGAATGTTTGCGGGGGGATACAAGATAAAAGCTAGTGGGAGCTGCAGCAACATGGACAAGATTGCAGTCAGAAGCAGCAATATGCTTCTAGGCTGGAGGTTTGGCTCTGTTTACACTGGTGTGTGCAGGCCAGGAGTGACTGGAAAGATGACAGCAATGGAGAAGGACAAAAGCTGCTCCTCCTCCATTTTCCACATGACAGATTGATCCAGAGCATCCTGACTGTGTACAGCAGTATTCCTGTCCTGTTAAAATACCTTCTACTGTGTTACGTAGATATGGCAGAAGCCTGCTCTCAGCCACCTTGCAGTCCACATCTGACTCCTGCACACATCTGTGTAGTACAGCAGCCTGACAGTCTTTGCACAGAAAGAAAGCAGCAGAAGAAAAGGTCACTCTGATGCCCCTTCTCCCAGATGAATGAATCCTCTGTGGGGATTGCAAAGAACATCCAAAAGCTTCGCTTTGAGGAGCAAACATAAGAAGACTTGCTCAACTGAAGAATGCGAAGGGCTATTCCCCTCACACCAGCTATAAGGGGACATCCTCTTCATCATCGTCATCCTCTTCCAAGTCAGTGGAGCGTAGACTTATGTCCTTGAGGATGTCTGAGAAGCTATCAGCAACTGGCCCTGTCAGCTCCATCTCTTCCAACTCAGTATCGGTGGCACAAGTGGAGCACGGGACTTCCCCCTCTTCATGCAAATGTGATGGCTGGGGGGAGTGCGAGGAGGGAGGCAGTGGGGTCTCTGTGCCCAAGTCCACTGCTTGCTGTTCTGGCACTATGCCGTTGTCCTGCCAGCTCCACGCCTGAGTGGCTTGACTGACCTTCTCACTGCTGATGGAAGTCCGGTTGGTATCACGGAAACTGGCAAGGGGTGGGCGGAGGCGAACCCCAGAGCGTGTGGAGCCCTCTATTGCCTTCTGGAGCTATGAGAAAAGTAAAAGTTCAGAGAAATTGGATGAAAAGCAGGCTGACCCAGCCCTATCCAGCAGACATTCATCTACTGTCCACGGTAAAGGGATCACGAAGGGTCACAGCTCTACCTCTAGGGCTTGTGGAGACTATCTTTTACACTGCTATAGTAATTTGTCATTCCATGGTAAATAACAAATTCCATGTCACTTTCAGAGACAGTAATGGCCACTCAGTTGAAAGCTCTGTGTTCACAAAAATGATGAACCATCTAACATCCCTGCAAACAACACCTGCTGACTCCTCTGAAATACAGTCATCCATCCCTCTACATGGCTTCCAAAACTTTGACTCAGAATTTAGCACTGGATTGAAAATGCAGCAGTCACAGTTATATATAACCCCAGCTGGGTCCTCTAGCACCTCTAAGTTATTGCAAGAATCCACAGGACATATACAGTCGATTAGGAGGAGATGAAAGGACGTGTACTTACCTCTTCCAAAGCCAACACTCCCCTCAGCTTCCCCATACTGGTTATATAGGCATGGCTGAGGCCCAGTAATGAGAACAATGTATGTGTCTAGGAACAAAACCACAGAAGACCATTTCAGGAACGTTGGAAACTGGTGATATGATACCCAGTGCTAGAGCTGGGATTTGGGGTTTGGAAATGGGAGTCACAAAGGTGCACAAGTCTGCAATTATCCCAGTGAGAAAATAACTCTTCCTCTTCTGCAGATAGCAAATACTACCCTTTGGTCCTTCTGCTGTGCAGCCATAGTTGAGAGTGTATTGATGATGGAAAACACATTCTCAACATCACTCCCATCCTGCATCTGGCAAACAGAGACTCACATGTAACACGTGTGTATTTGGGGACTTAGGCAGATTTTATTTCATTTTGGTGCTCAGAATTTATCATACAGTAATATGCAAAGTGATAACGTTGCTTAGGTTATTTATTCCAGTGCTTTTCTTAACATGAGAAGATTTTTTTTTTCCCCAGAACATTTCCTCTTCAAAACTTAAGCTTGATACTGCTTACCGAGTGCAGTGGCAACACTGAGAACAAGCTATTCTCTTACAAGGCCTTACAAAGAACAGATATCAC
Organism: Clamator glandarius; assembly: GCA_033459285.1. Taxonomy (NCBI): domain Eukaryota; kingdom Metazoa; phylum Chordata; class Aves; order Cuculiformes; family Cuculidae; genus Clamator; species Clamator glandarius. The sequence continues at coordinate 6,108,076 of JAUNZM010000147.1, read as the reverse complement.
ATTGCTATCAGTCTTCTTTTCTTCAGCCTAAATATACCCCATTATTTCACTATTCTTCATATACTAAAACTTCTAGCATTCTCAGTGCTTATCTGTGGTGTATTTCCAGGCTCCAGGTTCATTAAGCTGAGCTCTAGCTGGAATTCACCTCTAGCCTTACATGAAGTCATTCTTTCACAGCTGGTGTTTGCCTGTTTTTAACATCACATGAGATATTGAATGTCATGTTCAAGTGTGAACTAGGTAAAATCTAATTTCTCAGAAACAAGACATTTTATCCTAATGTAAAAGAAAATCAGACTGGTTAAATACAATTTGATCTTATTAGTTAGGATATTCTTGTCATTTCCAATAGTTTCACATTTAGCTATAAACTGTGCATAGCTCAGATAGTTTGATTATTTATTCCTGCATTTTTTGTGCATCCAATTTAAGTTGACTTGGTTGTTATTTTAGTGTTTCTCACTTGCTCTTTTTTTATGAGAGGTATGAAACTTTACCCATTTGCAGTCTTCAGATATAATTTATAGTAATCCCTGTTTTCCTGAAGATTAGTGCCTGTGGTTTTCAGATTACTTCAGCCAGCCCTTTAGGAAGCACCAAACTTAAGTATATGCTAATGTGTTCTTAGTTTTATCAAGGCTGAGATCTTACCTCTTTGATAGCAATAATTAATTAATTTTGTGTAAGGCATATGCTGTCTGTTTACGTTAGATGAATATTGATAAAAATGTGCACTGTGCACTTCTGCTTCAGTAGGCTGCTTTCCCTTTCCATTGAGTGAAAGCCCAGTCCTCTCTTACTTCTGAAAGTTTTGTCTTTCCTTGTGCTTCAGTTCAATGAAGAGGCTACAATACAGGGTGGTTTCAAGTGATTCTTCTGGTGCACAGAGGCAGACTCTACAACCTGACAGAAACACCCTTAGAAATCCAGGACTTCTCTTTCCCGTGCTGCTCATTGACAAGGCAGAGTATAAATCTCTGTGCAATGTCCCCAGCAGCAAGGCATACAATGCTTTTGTTAATATGGTGGCTGTAAAATCCAGTCTGGTATCCAAAACCTGTTTTAATAACTGTAATCATCATGTAGCCTTCCATTTTCCAGGAGACTGGAGGCACATGCAGAAGGTTGTAAGAATAAACTGACCTGGATGTGGAGGTAGCTGGTGGCAGTATTTGTAGGTGAAGACAAGGAGAAGAAAAAAGTCATAGACTAGACTTGCAATGATATATAGGAAGGAGAAGAACAGTGTGTGCCTCAGAGAGACATCTGCACTCACCTTGTGTAGGGAAGTCCTCTCTACCAGTTGGAAAGGGGAAGGGTCGATGTGACAGCTGTCAAAGCATACATTCTTGTTCAGCTCCTCCTGTTCCCAAGCGTCTATCTGACACAGGAAAGAAGAGGAATCACTCTTACAGCAATCAGCAGTGTTGCTGTCTTGTGTACCCAGACTAGTCCCCTTCTCCTATTAATGCTTCCTCCTTCATATGTATATCATTCATCCTGCCCAATATGTCACACCTCTCAGGTTTTCCATCCTGTCCTTGCTAGATGTCAAGTCCCTATCAAAACAGAACAATTTCAGTATGTCAGAGGTTTTCTGAGGAGGTGAGGTTTTGTTCCTTCCTGCTTAAAGAGGGAGTGAACATCTTACCTGTCCTTTGTCAGCGTATCTTCCCTTTGCTATTGCAAGATAATGGTTCTTTTGTGTAAAAAATGACGGAACAATGTGGGCCTATAGAAAGAGGTAGGTGAGGGGGGACCTGTGGAGGTCTCTAGTCCAAAACCCGGCTCATGGCAGGGCTGACTTCGAAGCCAGATCAGATTAGTCAGAGCCTTACTTAGTACATCTAGCAGAACAATCTCTTCTTTTACTTGCCCCCTGTGCAGCTCTAAGAAGTGAATGTCTGTAGCTATGGCTTTATGTGGCAATCGCTGAGGCTGTCAGAGTTCAGGAAGTATTGCAAGTGATAGGAAATGGGCAAAAGAAGAACTCAGTTAACCTCACTCCCTTTCTGCAGCCAGTCTTACCTCTTCTGGCCTCATTGTGTCAACGACTTCCACTGGCTCCTGTAGTAGAAAACACTGTTCAGGACAGGCAAAGAACCCTGAGCTTCGCAGAGTAGAAAAAGAAAAAAATTGCACAGCCACCTCACCCCATATGGTCCCCTTTTTGTTCCAAATTGTATATTATATGACTGAGCATTCAGATTTTCTAAATATTGATACTTTATATGGTGTACTCTGTACTTGCTATGCTTCCCTGGCCAATGAAGATTGACTATGGAATGCTGGTGGAGCAATTTAAGTGCCTAAATATGATTACCTAGTACTGCTTTAGGTGTTCTCAGATAACCCACATGGGGCCAACCACTGTCCTAGAGTGGATGTGTCTCCCATAGCCTTTCTATGTTATCCACCAACCCACTGCAGATATGTCAGGTACCCAGGGGCATCCAACATGGTACAAGGCAAAAGCATTTTTGCATTTTTTCATTTTTATCTGGCCAAAACCATAAATAATTGCTATTTATTCCAGGTGCATTAAGTTATTCATTGAGAAAAAGATGCCCACAATCAGTCAGGGTGGTATCCTTGACTCTCAAGCACAGATGGCTTGTTAGGAAGATGCACATTCCTTTACGATAATTGCACCCTTTCTCTTCAGAGAGAGCTCCCCACCGATGCTGTCAGTGTTCAGGACCATAAGCATGTCCATGCTTTGGTCAGATGTTGAATGGCCCTGAGAAATAACATTCCCTTCCCTCTTCAGGGTACTACGAGGCTCTCTGTATCCCTAACCTGGACGGCACACTCTGTTTCAAGTGGAAGGTTGTAATGGCACAAGAGCTGCTGGATCAGTAGCCTCATACGCCTGAAATTGCCTGAAGGATGAAAACAAACACATGCATAAGAGAGGAGAACAAGTGAGACAAAAATGCAAAGCCCCATGCCCATCCCCTTGCCCAAGGTAGGCTGAGAAATAGTATGAGGGACATAGTAGATGGTATATGACAGGGCTGAGCTAGTCACAATCTAGCATTCCATTTGTAATGGTATCTGGGACATGCCAGAATAAATATTCCCATGCAATATGTTTTCCTTAATGAGAGGAAACAAACCATTCCAAAGTAGCCCTTGCAGATAATATTCATCGATCAATGTCCCTGAAGGAGAAACAAAAAAACACAAACAAAAGACAAGCAAGACTACTAACACAGCAAACAATCTGATACAAGGGATAAACTGCTGTGACAAGAGGTTTATGCAGTCCACAAAGATAAAGTAGTTTGGAGGGTGTGGAAGGAGGAGGGAAGAACTTGGAAATGATTTCAAAGACAATATATATCAACAGCCTGAATATGGAAGTACAAAGAGGTTAGGAGCCCAGGGACTGTGCCAGCAGTGTAATGGTGGGAATGAAACATACTGCAGAATTATTTTCCTAAGCAGGACAGTTAGAAATTAGCAAAGAGCAGGAGATAGGGTTTTGTGCTGTAATGAAGTGGAAAAGGCTGTGAAATAAGGTTGGTCAGAAACAATGACAGCTGTCAACCAAATTAAATACTATGGCAGGGAAAGCTTCGTGTATTCAACTTCTGCTCTACTTTTTCTCATGACTCCTGGATCATTCAGTTCTATCTTCACGTATAATGTCTCCCACACTGTCCTTGTTTTGATTTGATTCTTTTTCTGCTTTGGTAAGAAAGGTGGATGGCTGTCGCACCACTTTACTGTCCCAGAAGCATGAAGTGTATTTTCCTATGCCTTAGAGGTTTAGTCATCCGTGAGTGGTTTAAGGAAACAGATATGCTATGTGCTATATTACGTGATCACCTTTGGATGCCAAAAAGCATGATCTAGAGCCCTATCCTCTGTATTCATTCTCAAGATTTGACTACATCTCTATGCTTACTCACTGTCTGCGTATTTCAAGACACATAAAGGTTAAAAAAGATACCCAAATACCATCCTGCATCAAATATACATGATATATGAATCAGGAATGAGCTATGAATACAGTCTTAGAAGCAAAGCTAATATAGGCTGAGGTGACACACAACACAATACATCCGTATTTGTGCATCATGTTAATGTAATTGAATCAGAGATGCACGTCCAAGGTGGGAGCTGTATGGTTTTGGAGATAGCTGAGCAACAGCCTAAGCTACGCTAAAAACAGGTGCAAACGTTTAGTTCTCAGGCTGCTTCTCCCAGGGGAATTCATTCACAGGGTGAAGGAGGCAAGAGATAGGACCCTTCCATGCAGCCTCTCCAAAAAATGTCTGAGGACATGTTATTACAACGGATGGAGTGGGGAAAACTGACAGAGAGAGAGAGCAGCCTTTGAGTAGGCCTAATTTTGCCATGCTTTCTGAGGGATCACAGACAGAATATATTCCCAGGTTTGTTACACGGATGTTGAGATGCATTTCAAAATACATTTAATATAGGAACAGAAGAGGAAAATCCTTTCAGTCCCTGGGAAATCAGCACCTCACGCAGGCGTGTACACACAGTTAGCATGATAGCTTCTACAAGCTGGCTAGGCACACTAGAAGTTACCATACCTGGGAGTTGCTGTGGCTCCAAAGTTTCAGGCATTTGTTTAAGAGCACTTTTTGGGCCATTGGGCTCCTCTGGGTAACTGGGAGTGGGACTTGGGGGATGAGGCAGCTGTTACAGAAAGGAGAGAAAATAGAGTCCCCCCTGTGTCATTTCTTTCTCAGCCTCTCCTAATGCCTTACTGCTTCTTAAGCAGTCTCTGTGTTGCGGGCTTCTCTCTCTCACCTCTGCTTTCTCATCTGTATCCTCATCCTCATCAACATAAGCAAAAGATTCATGCTTCAGCTTTGGCAGGTTTGCCCAAGGTCCCTTGCTGTGCCCATCGTAGGGTGCCTCAGACAGCTTCTGCTGCTTTTCTCTGTTGAGAAGCCGTCGCCGTTCTGGGCTTATTTGTGCCTGGAGGAGAGCCTGCAGTTCAGATCGCTCCACAGACCCCAGAAGAATCATGGTCTCTGCATAACACAGAGCAGAGAAGCATTAAGCTGTTTAAAGGTTTTGAATGTTCCCTGTCACATACTGCCCCTTCCTCCCTCCAGCTTCCTCAGAGAGCTCAGACTCATGCTATCTAGAGCTATACAAAAGTCATTGATGAGCCCTGCTAGTTGCTGCTAGTACACTGAGGGGCTGTGGGAAGCTCACCTTCTGTGAGCTGTGCCACTCCTCAGCACCACATCAGAAGCAGGCTCTTTATTTATGCAAGATCCCCTGTCACTGGTCATTCCATGCACTTCCCCCACACCTCTCTTAATTGCTATATCTGCTTCACCGCCCACACTCCAGTTTACCTGTCTGACCAGCTCAAACAGCCCTCTGTCATACATCATCCATAGTGGAAGACTTTAGGATGATTTTTTACGTAGTGTGTCACACTGTCTCCTTCACAGCATGCAATTTGAAAATTAGTTCCTTTGGCTCTTTAAGCTGAGACAGTCTTCAGGAAGGAACATTTTCTCCACAGTGCTTACCTGCTGAGTCCACCAAGGGCAAAGTCTTCACAGTGGTGCTTTGGAGTAGAGTTTGCAACTCTCGGTATGTACAGTTGGAGGAGACGAATTTCACATCTTGGACCATAATATCCTCAACAAAAATATTGTATTTGCTGTGAATTTATGAACAATAAGGGGAAAGAGTTAGCATATTAAAATTTTCTAGCAGATAAATTCCTTAAAGAAATATATAAATGACCACTTCTTTAAAATGGGTTCTCAATGCAGTTGTTAAATAATCTTCTGTAAGAGTAACCAAAGTTGACTTTCCAACAGGATCAACACATATTAACTGGATTTTCATTACAGTTGTATTCCACTCCATTACCCCTCACCATAAAAATACACATATATATACATGTATGTATAGATATTTTATATATGCATACTTATGTATGTGATATATACTAGGGAGATGGAGATGAATAACTGAATTTTGTTTTAAGCAAAATATCCAAATAAAACATTTGCCCCCCCCCCAAAAAAATCCAAACCCTACTGAATTCAGAAAAAGAAGTAAAAAAGAACACTTTATTTTAAAATTTTTAAACTGAAGCAATTTGGCAATATTACTACAAATTCAGTAACACTGCAGATTATTCAAACTTGAGCTTTCAGTGAAAAGAAGACTTTTCTCCATTTCTGTCTATGAGCCCTAATCATACTCCACCACTTGTTTTATCCTCATTGCAGGCCTATTCTGCCTTTTTATTTTCTTTGTAGTATTATGTCCTTTTCATGACCTTTTATTCTCCCATGGTTTCATCCTCTTCTGCTTTATTTCTTTACCATCCCCCAACTCCACCTCTGTTTTATTACTATACCTTATGTGATTCCAGCCCAGGTCTGGCAGGTAAGGCAACTTCTTCACCTGGATGATGCTATCGTAGAGGCTGGGCTGCAGGCTCTGGGCTACCATGTTGGCAAGAATGACAGCCACCATCATGGGGAGGATGTGAGAGATCTGACCTGTCAGCTCGAAGCAGATCACAGCAGTGGAGACAGTGTGGCTCACTGCTCCTGTCAGAGCTGCTGCACCTTTCCCAGGTAGGGTGGAAAAGGAATAACAAGAGAAGATGACTGTCACGTAGAAGCAGCACATCATGTCAAACAGAAAAGTCATGGGTAAGGGGTCAGGTGAAGAAAAAGAAAGACATAGAGACTTACCAATGACAGCATACCCTCCAGGTAAGATTTGGTAAAGAATACCATCAAAGAGGATCCCGTTGGGAAAAAGTGATGCCATGATTTCTCCAACAAGGCGCCCAAATGCAGCACCTGGAAAACATCACTGACAATTATGAAACTGCCATCCAAAGAACACCCAGTCTGTGCTGTGCAGCTGTGCTGGGCAATCACTCAAGTGTTTCCTAACACACACAAAGTCAAAACTTACACTAAAATGACCTGGACGACTAAAGACTCAGTTACAAAACATAGAAGTTAGACTCCAAGAGGAGAAAAAAGTACTAAGATATGTAAATACAGTTGACCCCTCATTCTTCCACTTAGGCTCATCGGCTGCAGAAGTATTTGCAATTCCTAGGTAGAAGGAAATATTTTCGGAATATGCCCCATGTCAGTCGAGATCACAGTTAAGGCCCTTCACATAACTCATTCTGTGAATGTCCAAACACTAGACTCACAGCTCACAGCAGAGTTCAGATGGTATGGGACTTTTAGAGGTCTTGTTCCTACCCCTGCTCACAACAGGGTTAATTTGAAAGCAAGATCAAGTCACCAAGGGCCTTGTCCACACAAGCGTTAAAAGTGTGCAAAGAGGGAGGTTCTCCGGCCTTTCTGAGCACCTTAACCAAGGAAACATTTTGTTATATTCCATCAGAATTTCCCATTGCAACTTGTACCTTTATCTCTTATTTACTGTTTGTATCTAAGAGGAGTTTTTCTATCCTCTCTATCCCCTGCTGCATTAGATGATGAAAGCTGCAGTTAGGCTCCCTTTTGGCCTTCTCTTCTGCAGCCTGAACCATCCCAACATCTTCAGGCTCACCTTGTCTGTTTTGTGCTTCAGCTCCCCAAGTGTCTCAGTGACCTCCACTGGACTCATTGCACTTTGTCAGAATCTCTTGTATCAGTGGACACAAAATGGCACAATACTCCAAAATTCTGCTCAAAATACTGAATGCAGGGAAATACCCAATTTATTTGCCTTGCTGTCTAGGCTTTTCATAACACATCCTTGTTTGTGGTTAGCCTTCAACACTGCAAGGGAATGCTACTGACTCATGTTCAGTTGCTGATTGCCAGAACCCAGAGGTCCTTAGTGCACAGCATTTTATTTAAGAGCTGTGGGTACTTTATGCTTATCGTCATGAACTTGTACACTTTAGTCTAAAATAATCTGTCTTTCTTAACGTAGCAATATATTCTTTTTATTTTTCGGCCATGCAGGTAAAACCACTCAAAACCCAATAAACTCCCTTATGTTACTATATGTCAGTCAGAAGAAATGAATGAGTGGTGGATTACATCGCAGGTGTTAGTTTTGAAGTTATCTCTTTGAGTTTGTCTTTGGGGCAAAAGGAACAACAACTACTAACTATAAGAAGAAAGTTTTACTGTGTGTGAAAAGGCAGAGAACTTAGAAGGCCGTGGCTCATATCGTGGCTTTCTTTATGTGAAAGGACAGGGACTTCCTCCTCAGCACTTGGATTTAGGGGTGAGAAAATAACAAAAGCAGACCTCAGAGGCTGTTATACGGACAGTTAACTGAGCTTGTCATAGACATCAAGTGATGACTCCTCATCCACTAGAAGCCTACTGAATATGTATAAAATGTCTTTCTTTCCCCTCTCTATTTGTCAGACCTGTATGCTGCAACACAAAATTGAAACTCACCAAGAACAAAAACAGGCATAAATCCTCCACAGGGGATGGGCATCGTGGTAGCAATGACAGCCATGCAGAACTAGAACAGAGGCAGAAGGTGCAGAGTTGTTACTGAGCAGCAACAGCATTTCCTGCAGCCCCACTCTACTGCCTAGCCTGTGAATCTGTGAGGAAACATTTTCTGAGGGATCTGGCAGTTCAGCCAAAAAGGGAAGCGTAAAGAGGCTGTGGGTTGTGGAAGGGAGCTGGAGGAACTCTGGCGACACCCCCAACACTGACACAGAGGACCTCTGGGTGACAGCTGTGGTTGCAGGGAAGCTAAATCACCGAGGGGATGAATGAACATGAGAACTCCTTTGCCTTGGATCTCGGAAGCTGAGATTTCCTACTTCTCCAGACAGCTTAGCTTTTCATAGAACAATGTTGTCAAAAGCAAGACCTTAGTGTTTCTCCTCTAACTCCCTGCTCCCAGAGGGGCTAATTCCTAAGTTAGATCAGGTTGCTCAGGGCCAGCTGAATTCTGAACATCTTGAAGGGTGGAGATTCCCCAGATTTTCTGGGCATTTGTGCCACTGCTGACCCATACTCAAGGGAGAATTTTCCCTGAATTCCTGACTGTCATAGGTTTCCTTTATTTTAGCTTGTGTCTGTTGCCTCTTTTCCTATCATTATGTTGGGAAAAATGATAAAATCTGTCCTGATCCTACTAAGACCTATTCAAATTCTGACTTAGCCCAGCATATATAGACTTATCCTGGAGGCAACAGCCTAATCTTACTAACACCTCAAAGGGTAGTGTGCTCAGACTTTGTTAGGAAACATGACAAGAGATTTCCACAGTTGAGGGAAACACTGAAAGTGTTGCTGTCTTAAAAACTTGTCCCTTGCTGCAGCAGTATCATCCATAGGAGAGACACAACCATGATCCAGCATAGCAAGACCAATGCTTTCAGATAATTTGGGACTATATTCTCCCTCAGAGTGGGCAATCCTTCCTGTTTGAGGTTCACTGCTAAGAAGGTGATGCCTCTGCTGATATCGTTGTAGCTGTACACAGATGAGATACTAATCTGTAGAGAGTCAGTTTAGAGAGGGGAAAGCTACCCAAGACAGCTTTTCTGCTGTAGTTCTCATAGAGTGGTTGGAATAAAAGGGAAAATGAAGCTAAGATATAGCCTACCATTTAGCCAGCCCTCTAGAAAGGTAACAGATTGCCAGTACAACCGCGTTTCTCAGCCCACAGTAGAGGCAGATGCTGAGAAGATGGGTTAGACCATTGATTTGATACTGGCTATTGTTCTTCCACCCATAAGCTATTTGAATATTCCAGACAAGAAGTTCCTGGCTGGCTATAGAGGCCTGTAAGTTACAGCACTGGTGTACTTCTAACTAAGGTCTGTCTTTGCAATACCAAATTCAAGCCACAGCTGAGAACTGGGATGCAATGGAGCATCAGACCAAGACTTTGCCCAGAGCTGAAATAGCAGCTTCTTTTATAATGTGGTCTATCCCAACTCTGAATATATCTAGAAGAAAATAAAATGCTTAGAGCAGTTATCTAGTGAGTTGAGAAAGTGTTTACTTAAGGGGAGAAAGCCAATAAATCTAGTGTCTGAGGACATAGCTCTTCCAAAGGAGAACAGATGGACTCAGGATACACCATGTAACCCATCTTTCTTTTATTTAAGTAATTAAGACCTCATCTGCTTGGTAAACTATAATCAGAATTATCACAGAAGCAGAACTCTTAACTGCCTGTTAGAAATTTGATACGGTGTTTTACTTTAGGTGGAATCGGCTGTGTCAATCAATCATTGATGTCCATTCCTGAACTACTGAAATGCTCAGCTGATATTGCAAGGTAGCCTCAGCCTTTTTTCTCCTTTGCAACAAAAATGTATCACCATTTAAATGATATTTTTACCCCTAGCTTAGGGAAACCTCTTCATCGCTACTTGTATTTTGAGCACTGGAATATAATGTTGTGTTCCTTCAAATCTCTTCTCTTGCTCTGACATGTGTCAGTTACACAGCTGATCCTTTCAGATGCTAAACAGTTGCTACTTCCACAGACCCTGTCATCTCAGAACATTTAATGTGCTGTTGCTTTCCAAGAAGTGGGCAAAACTGATTTTAGCTGCATTTCTCCATCAAGTTATGTCATTGCTAACAAATCCTTGACCCTCACGTAAATATAAATTGTGCTTGCATATTCTTATTTGTCTCTTATCTGTAGTTAGGAATACCAGCTAGACTGACGCAGAGTCTATTTAGACCAAATACAAATTATCTGAGAGCTTTTTACTCAATTATTTGTTTTTGTGGCACTGAGAATTCTTCCCTGATGTAGTCCTCTCCACCAATACTACACATTAGCTACCAAAGGCTGTTCAGCAGGATGCATGAGAAAAATGACCCATATGAAGGGCACTAATAGTCTTGGTAATCTTGCATTCAAGGTGGGCAAACATCATACCAAAAGATTGTTAAGAACCCGTTGCAGTTGGAGTGCTTCATTCAATCTTGAGCAACTCCTCATTAGCAGCTCGCAAACTACTTTACAAAATATCAAGAACATTCACTCTGAGTGGAGAAGGGTTATGGTGAGCTGGGTTTCCTACCTTAACGAGGAAGAAAAGCAGGATGATGACGAAGACACTGACTTTAGGATGGATCCAGGCAGCAGATTTCCCTAGGATCTGAGGGTCCCCTGTGTATTTTGCCCAGGTATAGTTATCAAAGAGAGTGCTGATGGCTTCACGTGGCATCAACTAAACAGAAAAAAACAGGCATGAAACATGAGATTAGATGAACTACATATTGCACCTCTGTTCTAAGACAGTGGAAGAGATTTTTGCTTTGGTGATTCATAATTATTAGTCAATTCACATTTTCAGTCTTCAGGAAAAGAGACGAGACGTTACCTGAACTGGTGAAAGGATAACTGCTTTTACACATGAGATACCATCTTATTACTTGCTTAGGAGTTTATATAGTTTTGTATGAAGGAGGTAGCAGAGATCACAAGTCTTGGAATATAGTTCATCCTCCTCCAATAACTTCCTTCTGCTTTCCATAATGTAAGGTTACTGGTGCACAGGATAAGGTAAGACTGTTCTGCAGAATTGCACAGACTTGCAAATACACATCCCACTCACCTCTCCTGCCATGAACTGCCCAAATCCAGGAGGAAAGGTCACAGTTGCTATAAGGAAGGTTATAACCCCAGGGTATACGAGGCGGCTGAAAAGAAAGTTTTATTAAAATACCACCTTATGTTCTTTTATTATAGCTCTAATATCAGTACTTTGAATACTAGTTCTGTGAAAGCTCTCTGCACATCTGTATCCATGGCTTTTGAGTTCTGTTACTGACAATTTAATGCCTTGCTTGATTGATCGTCATCATTGATAGAGTCCAACTGTCAGCAAAGCTATTTTTCCCATGAGAATTAATGTAATGGGAAGGATGGAGTGAGAGAGGGATGTACAAGCTGCACAAACTTCAATATGCTGGGAGGGGCTCTGTATTTACAATGTCAAAAGCTAGCACCTCCTCCATTTGTCCTGATTATGCCACTCCCAATTCTTCATCCCCTAAGCAATGTTTCCTAATGTATCCCATGTTGCGTTAATTCTTACAAGAAAAACTGCTTTTCTTTCCTTTGAACTGCTGTCACAATTTTTTGGAAGGTGTCCTTGGTGGCCAATGGATCTAGCTGTGCTGGGCCAGTGGGGCAAGGCTGGACAGCAGGCTGAAGCCATCTGTGTTTTCCTACTGGTTTGTCCAATTCCAGGATGGATTTCTGGGTACTCTTCATGAGTACTAAGAAGTGGTTTTCTAATTAAAAACATTTGCTGTCCAATCAGTAATTTTCCTTGTCCTCTTAATGAGCACTAGAGGCTTCCTTCTAAATCAAGGAGTTATCTGAAACTATTGGGGCTGATCAAGAAGAAAATCCAGTGCAGAACAAATTCTGTTGATGTCTGCAGATACCTTACTCTCATATAATTTCTCATATTTTTACTGTCTTACACATGAAATAGTTCTGCTAGCTTCCAAAAAGCATTTGTTACTATCCAATGCCAGTAGGATATGAAAATTTGGTCCCTAAAGAGAGTATTTTCAAAGGCACTCACTATTTGGTAAGAAACTTGTTCAGAGCTGTATGACGCCGTATACATAGGACCACTTGGCGATTGAGATAAACAAAAAATGCTCCAAGGAATCCAGAACATATCCTAAAGTGGAGAAAAAGAAATAAAATCACACCAAACAACAGACAGTACACAAACCATCAACCAAGAAAATATGTTTAAGTGTTCAGCTGTTTATGAAGTCTTTTAAATGTCACTTGGAGCATTCTCCTACAGCAACTCATCTGAAGACATTGACTCCCTGGTGAAAGGGAAGAAATTATATTGAACCTCTTAGTGATGCACACTACCATTTTACCACCTAAAATTTCTTTTGCCTAGAGGAGGAAATCTCATCAATAGAAATCTATAAAATAATCTATAAAAAGGGACATACAGATCTCAGTGAGGAAGAGCAACTGGTGAAGAGCAACTGAGCAAAGACCAGTATTGTCAGAACTTACTCATCAGGCTGGAACAGGAAATAATAAAAATGAAGGAAGTTTAACTCTGAGCAAGATTATACATCTGCATCAAATAACAAAAGTAATAGCAACTCTTGTGCCTAAAGCAGAATATGTCATCTCTATGATCCTATTCACTTGGGTCTATGTTCCTAGTCCTAAAAAGCCACAAAAGTTTGAGCTCTCTAACTGGCATTGATCTTTACACTCTGTAGCTTAATGAGACCTTGATAAATAGTGCCTAATACTCAAATGTGAAGTAAAAAATGAAAAAAGAGTGGATTTAGAATTGGTGAAGGGGACTATTATTTTATGTGGCAAATAATTAACTCACAGAATTCTGAGGGTAAACAGATAACATATTCATTCTACTAATTTTTGAAACCAATGGAACTATCCGTTGTTATACAGGCTTATGCCCAATCTCATTCAGAGATTAATTTAGCTTGCTAAAAAAGTTGTATGTTGAAAAAATCCTGCCTGATCATTTAAAAATTGCGTAGAAACAAGTTTAAACTAAATATAAAGCTGTTCACAGACAAACATGTCCAATAAGCTCCTCTTCTGTATTTTAAGCTGGCACTGCTTAGCACTACTGTTAAAATAGACCAATCTCTCAGGCAATACAAGCCTAAGGGCTGCACAGTGAACTGACTTTCTTTTTAAGACTCTATATTAAAAAATAGATCCCTCCATTCCTGCCTATCAACTTTTCAATAAAACAGAAGGGCTTATCCTGCATATAACTTGCAAACTAATAACATTTGCTGACTCAGAAGAACAAGGTCTAGCTGATGATAGTGACAGATGACCAGTTTAGTTGTCCTATCTGAGAGAGAAGAAATGTATTGGACAGAAGTAGAGTTCAGCTTTGGGATTTTATGTTAAGAGAACTTGGAACATTCCAAGCTGGCATCAGGACTTTATCCAAGACTACCTAGATCTTTAGGTTTTGGGTGTTTTTTTAAAATACTGTGTTGGACAGCAAGCATTTGAAAGCATTTCACAGTCATCTTATACTCCTTTCCTAGCCTTCGTGCAGTACTGAAAAAGACCTACCTCTGCCAACTCTGTTCAAAACACAATGACAAGAAGTCTTGCATTCTATCAATTGTAAATTGTAAAGATTACCTTTTTCCTTGCCAATCTAAACAAATAGTTTCCCCTGCATTCAGCATCCAAGTCAATTTAAGGAGAAAAACAACTTGCGTACATATTACTAGCAAAAGCTCCTCTGTTTTCATAGATTTTCAAAACATCTGATGTCTTCGAAGAATCACACCTAAGTTCATATTCAAGTAAATGAATAAGAGGACAGCCCACTAAGAGCAGCTGGAAAAACCTCAAATATATTTCTGGTCTTGGATCCAGGTCTTGCAACAAAACATGTTCACAATGCTAGCAAAGTATTTGTTCCTACAGTATATTCCCTTCACTACAGCTCAGCAGTGATTTCCCTGAAATTTCTCTCAAGCTCTAACCCAAGACATTTCCTCATAGCAATGCCACACTCTGTTCCTTCTAGTACTTTCCAGTTCTCTTCTCATTAAATTCATTCCTTCATTTCCCAGAATTTTCTCCACAAATGTAACCAGTTTATATATCTCCATAAAAATCCCCCAAACTGACATTCATATTAATAAATTACTCGTTGTTCTCACTGAATTCAATTACAGCTCAGTTACCCTTGCCACTATGTTGAGTGTACTAATCTCTCTTGAAAAGGATAACCATTCTGACCTTGTAATGGGAAACTTCTCGGTTAAACTTTTTGTCCCATTTTTGTCAAGTGGAGAGTCGGTACTTGTTGGGTCAGGTCATTTGGGGATGCTACCAAAACAGTTAAAGGACCATGCAGAAAATCTATAGCCAAACACTAGACCAACCTAAACTTAATTTCTGAAAAAGATATGTGGAAAGGAAATAACAAGCAGCTTGATAATATCCACATATCCTTCTTTATCCATTGTGCTACATGGTCACCATTTCTGAAGAAGGAATCCCAGCAAGCAGAGGCCATTTTTGTAACAATAAAAATACCTGAGAGAGATGTATGTAAGTGTTTTGCAAAAGAATTCCAAACAGAACTCTCATGATAACCTTTGTAAAGCAAGGAGACAGGATCTTGGGCACTTACCCTATTACAGCAAATGCTGGCAACTCTTGCAGATCAAAGGGGAAATCCATGCGAAAGTTTGTTCTGAACAGGGCTGTGATGGTAACTGTGAAAGAAAAAAGAGGTAGAGGAAGAAAGAGAAAAATTAGTTGAGAAATTAAATGCCATAAAAGCTAGGGATAGGGACAAGGGAACTAATTTATACATTGTTCGTGACACTATATACGATATTACAAATTGACAGACTGCTCTCATTTTAGTAGTGCCTATTTTTGAGAACTTGCAACCCTGGCACTCTAGATGGAATAGGTTTGTTTTCAGAGAATCTATATATATTTTTAACTACAATCCCAGATTTGTAAATTTTTTTTTTTCTTACTTCTATCATTTATTCTCTAGTAAGTAAATCTCTTCCCACTACACTCACTGACTCTGAAAACTCTCTCTGCCAAGACAGGCAATGCTTACATATCTGGAGAAGCTGTGTCACTAGAAACAAAACTCAGATCCTCTCTGACATTCTATCTGCAAAATTCTTTTTTATGTTAGACTAGCCCAAGAAAGAGATCATCTCAATTTAGTTTTAGGAAACAGATAGTCCAAGTCACTAAATAACAGTACATTAACAAGTATAGTAAGGTGAACTTTCAAAGAGTTTTGCCACAGGGTGGAAACATGACCAGAGGAAAAGGAAACAGTCACAGCACTTAGTCTGAGTCTTCCCAGGTTCCTTCTTTACTAGCACAAGATGAAAAGGGATTTCTACAGAAAGATTAATCTCACCTATCTTCATCCTCTCTCCTGAGTGACTAAGCCATCCTGAAACTGAATGGCCAGGCTACTAGACACAAACTCTAGTAGTTTAGAGTAGCTGTCTCTCTCTTACAGGGTGAAAGTCAAAAGAAGATAAAAGAAATTAGAAAGTCTAGTTAATGGCAAAGTCTAATTTAAAAAGTTTTCAACTTTAAAATAACACTGAGACATATGTAGAAATGATCAGAAGGAACAGGATGAAAATAAAGTATAAAACACTGTGGAAAATAAGATGAAGGCTCAGGACATAGTAAAACAGAAATTCTGCAAATTGCAGAACACCAGTGTTCCAAGACTAGCAAATAGGAGCCTAAGTTGTTGCAGCCAGCCAGAGAGATGCTATTTGGAAAATATAGATAATGGTGCAAAGTATCCAGAAGCCAGCAAATATTTTGTGGGTCTAAAGAATAAAAGAAGTTTAGTGAAATGCTATACAACTTTTTTGCACCTGTCCACTCTGTGATTGCCTCTCTACTTGCTGCTTCCTTGCAGCAATGATGCAGCCAGGAGGTAAAAAATGACAATAAAAAAGGCGTTAAACAAGTTGTGGACTTAAAAGTCATAGAGATCTGGAGCAGATTAGGAATGAGGTGGATGAGCTACATAAAATAATAATTCACTTTCTCTAATTGTCATCAGGGCTTCCAGGGACTGATGGGAAGCCAATGGGTGGCATCTGTTTTTAAGAAGGATGTGGACTATATGGTGAAGTGCAAAGAGAGGTCTGCATTAGCATCTGGCAAACTGGTCAGATACGTATAGATTTAAAAAGCAAGCACAACCCTAGAAATGTCTATTATAAACTTCAAAGCCAAAGAAAAAGCACAGTAAGATAATTCAAATGAATAAAAAATTTGTGATGTGGATTTTTTTTTTAACAAAACAATAAAACCAGATTAAAGGTAATGGTATTTATTTTGATTATTAAGAGGTCCAACACGAGGCTACGAAGCCTCCTATAGAGGTCCACTAATCAATCAGCAAAAGGAAAAAACATCAGGGATCATAAACTAGCTCAGAGAGAAAAAAATGTGTGTTTATCATGTCACACATGTAATGATACACATCATTGCACACATGTAGCAGGAGTTGGTAATTGCTGTCTTCAGGCCGTGTGGTGTTGAATGGATTTCTTTAGAAATCAATATTGGTGTTGATTCTGCTTCACATCTGCATCAAGGTCCTAGATGACTGAATGGAACTCAGTCACCAGTGAACATACTGAACTGGGTAGGTGGGAGGGGGTGATGGTTTGTCACCTGGAGGGCTTCACTCAGAGTGGCCTCCACAAACCAGAGGAGTGGACCAGTAGAAACATCCTAAATTCAACAAAGATAAATATTTAGTCCTGCGCCTGGAATGGAAGGTGTCTCAGTACAGCCAGAGGGCACAGTGAACAGGAAAAGCTCTGCTCTCGTGTGCATAGGTATTGGTGGATATGATGCTTATTACTGTGTGCCCTTGTGGCAATGAAAGCACATAACAGGCAACATCAACAAAAGCACAACCAATGTGGGGAGATTATTTCCTGTGAGCTGATGAAGCTGCATCTAGAAAACCCAGTACACATGAAATGTTACAAAACTGGAGAGAGTCTGGTGGTGGGCCTCAAGATGGTCCAGGGCATGGCCACAGGAAGAAGCTGCGGGAACAAGGTCTCTACTCAGCCTGGAAATGAGAGGCCCAAGGGTGTTCAAACAGCACTCTCCCCTCCTTCATGAGGAAGTGTTAAAGATATAGTGAAAGAAAAAAGGGCAATGGGCATGACTTTCAACAAGAAAATTTTGTCTACATGCAATGAGCAAATGCTTCTTTTGGAAAAGGTGTTTCAGCACTGGAACAAACGTGCAGAGAGGCAGTAGTAAGTTGTCCCTGCTGTAAGCAGGAATTTGGAGCAGAGAGCTCCAGGGGTCTCTTCCAAACTAAATCTATGATCCTATGATTCAGAATACGCTGTGAAAGATGGCAAAATCTGCATGTGATACTGGAACAGTTTATCCTCATTGAAAGCAGAGAGGACTGCATAAAAAAGGCGATGTCCTGTATTCATGAATGAGAAGTTATACATTGTGGGAAGATTACTGATTCATTAGAAAGGATTCTAATTTAACAACACTATTTCAAGAAAGAGAGTTGGACCAGTGTAGGCAGCTCTAAGAAAATAATCTTTTTACCTTTTGCTTAACCGCAGCTGCTAGAAATGTGCAAAAGCTACGTGAAAATGGTATTATAGTGCACAGTTTTGCAATTGCAATATTGTAATGACTTCCAACAGACCCATGTAATGGCAACCCCTGCTCGGAACTGTGATCATTTTATCTGGAATATTCAGGAATAAGTTTGTGAATGCTTACCTAGGCAGAAAAGTTAGTTCACATATTATGTATGAATTTGCAATAGTTTACACGTTCCACATGAACAATACAGCTAGCTGCAAATAGTGCACATCAAGGGAACCAGTTTCCTCCACTCTGCCTTATACAAAGGCTTTTTTGCAGGAAACTAGCACAAAGACATCTGCTTATCTACTGAGAGCATGACTTCTGGGAGTAGACAAGACTTTAGAGATTTTGGCATCAGAGAGGAGGCCTAAGAAACACCCTTGCGCGAAAAAAGACTGAAAAGACCAAACATATATTTCAGAAGGAAATGAGCAAGAAACAACATGAAAGGTAAGTTAGAGCAGGCATAATAAAAGATCGTAAAATCACTTATGGCAAAAGTTTCTAGTTCAGTAATACAAGGACAAGGAGACTGGCCACACAGACAAATAAAATTCAGAACTATAAAAGAGGACTATTTTTCATGGAGAATTGTATCATGGAACTGTTTAACCCAGGCAGTGAAGCAGAACATAAAGAGCCATTAATGTGGGTGTTAAAGCTCCCTGGATGATTTTGAAGAAGGGACAGTAGTTAGGATGTTTCAGGATTAAGCCAATTTCTGCTGATTTGGAAGATCACCAAGGGAGCTAGAGTAGATATAGTGAAGGATAGAAGATTATCTCCTGTCATCTGTCTTTGAATTTCTTATATTTTTCTTGGGAAGGAACAGAAGGACATGTTTATTGTAACAAATATTACGCTTGAATACCCCACAATAAGAGACAGTGTTTCACAAAGAAAGAGGTAGTCACTTCCTACGCTGAAATTGAAAGTGTAGTCACTTTCTATATCCATGAGAATATCCAAGCCAAACAATATTTTACAACAAAAAAAATCCAGCCCTGTGAAGTTAAGAAGACATAAGTCACAACAGTTTTAAGTAAGAGAACTGTCTATATGGCGCTTAGATCAATAAACCAGTAAGAATAAACTGTCAGAGTAAAAGATAAAGACATTATAAGCTAGAAGTTTACAAAAAAATGGCAGCCTTCTGCATCAGATGGAACTCCATTCCCACAGCATTCTGAAATGCTCTCCTGAACAAGGCTGTCCTGTGTTGTATCTGTCTGCACATATGTTGCACTCACACTTTCTGGTTACTTGAGTCAGTTATTTTTTTCAAGACCATCAGTCCAACCAAACCTGTGGTCTCCTAATCATTTTATTTTCTCAGTTTTCTAGACTATTTGTTTTTTATGCTTCTAGTCAAGAGGTGACCATGGCATTTCCAGCAGATTACAGCTGCACCCTCTGTAGTATGTATTACATCTTCTATGATGTTTTCCCATCTCTGTGTTTGCAGTGTTGACATTATGCTGAGTAGAGGTAAAAATCCCACCTCAGGGGCCCTCTTACTTGCTAAGGACTCATACTCAGTAATTTTTCAGTCATCTCCCCAGCACACCTAGTAATAAGTTAAGTTATGTGATTGATGGCATAAGATACTTCCCTTTCTCTTTCCTTCAGTACTGTTGGAAGTCACATGTGATGGCAGAAGTTTCAAACACCATACAAGGTTGTGGTTTTGAGAAAGATGGAAAATAATAAAATAATAGAGCAACTTCTGTGCAAAGAGAGTAGGAATGGGTCTTAGCTTACCTGCATCCTTGTTCCAAACAGCAAGGACTCGGAAAATGAAGGCACTAAAAGTAGCTGCAAAGAAACCTCTCCAATAATTGCGCACAGCAAAGTAGGTGGAAGTGACCTCAATGCTGAAAAGGACCCCTAGAAAGAGTTGGAAAAGGAGCAAAGTTAGAATCAGAAGTGTAATGTTGGAAACATGACAGAGGCTTCTAAATAGTCTTCTAGAGCAGCGGTCTCCACAATTCTTTGATTATGCACCCCTACTAGTAAAAGATTTTTGAGCACATACCCCCCCCATATGTGTATTTAGTAAAAAATCATATACACATTGTACTGTACTAAGACATTACATACAATATAGAACATGTACAAAAACAGAAGTTCAAAAGTATGAGGTAAAGGTGAAATAAACAAAATTTTTTAAAAGGATTTTTTTTTTATTAATGGAACATGTTTTGTTCTTACTGAAAATATTGATATTGATTTCTGAAAATCTTGGTTTAACACTTTGTGATACAATGATCCAAAGGTCTGATTCTTTGTTCAGTTTTTTTAAACACTTGCTGTTAATGGCTGTCATGGCTGAAAAAGATCTCTGACAAATATACATAAATCCAAATGCAAGAAATACATCTTTGACTGTGATGACTAAATCATGATACTCATTTTTTCAATCCCATCCATCACTTCTGCAAATATTTTTGTTGAAATTTGGATTGTAAATTTCCATCTTCCCTGATGTCAATCAGTTGTTCTTGCAAACTAATCAGAAAGTGTTGGAATTTTGTGTCTTTAACAATTATTGTATCTTTGTTCAAACCCTGCTGAAACTCTTCATCTGAAAGATTTTTAAACAGGTTAGAATTTTCTGTTTCTGAGTTTTTTAAGAGTATATGTTTGAGAATTTTCATCGTGACACACCTCACTTACACTGTATTTGGCAACAAATTCACGAAACTTCCACACATTTCTTTAGAAATGCAGTTACTTTCTGACCCCCTGTTAGAACATCAGCTTCACCTTGAAGGGATATATCAAGTTTATTTTTTCAGAAATAACTGCTAGGTAGCCTGCTCCTGACAGAGGCGTGTCATTACAGAAAAGCAGCATTTTCAGAACACTTGTCTTTTTGTGGAAGAAAAATGTGTAACTGATCTTTAAATCAACAACAACTTGAAAAGTCCATTGCCACAAGATAACCAGCAAATGTCTGTATAGTACAAAGGATTTTCATGGTCACTCCCTATCTCAACGCAAAGTATTGTAAAAATTCTAGTGTTTAATGGTTTTCTTTTTATTATTTATTTAATTAACCACATCAATGAGACCTGTAGCACTGTGTGTATATCTGGCTCCCATTTCTTCGCAGCAATACCTTGCCTATGAACAATGCAGTGAATGAATTTCAGGTGGGGTGCTATCTGTGTAATCTTGCCACACAATCCTTTTCTTATGCCAGTCAAATCAGTCACTCCGCTGGTCATTACGTGTCCACAGCTTTTCCATAAAACATTTTTATTAAAGAAGTAATTTACTGTTGAGAGCATAGCTTCTCTGGTAGATCTTTCCTTTACTACCTCACAGAAAGTAGTTCTTCATGTATCTCACTATTCATAGAATCATAGAATCATAGTATCACTAGGTTGGAAGAGACCCACTGGATCATCGAGTCCAACCATTCCCACCAATCTCTAAACTATGCCCCTAAGCACCTCATCCACCCTCACCTTATACACGTCCAGGGAAGGCGAGTCAACCACCTCCCTGGGCAGACCGTTCCAATGCCTAACGACCCTTTCCATGAAGAGCTTTTTCCTTATCTCCAGCCTGAATCTCCCCTGGTGGAGCTTGAGGCCATTCCCTCTTGTGCTGTCCCCTGTCACTTGGGAGAAGAGGCCAGCACCCTCCTCTCCACAACCTCCCTTCAGGTAGTTATAGAGAGTAATAAGGTCTCCCCTCAGCCTCCTCTTCTCCAGGCTAAACAACCCCAGCTCTCCCAGTCGCTCCTCATAAGGCCTGTTCTCCAGCCCCTTCACCAGCTTTGTCGCTCTTCTCTGGACTCGCTCCAGAGCCACAACATCCCTCTTGTGGTGAGGGGCCCAGAACTGAACACAGTACTCGAGGTGCGGTCTCACTAGTGCAGAGTACAAAGGGAGAATAACCTCCCTGGGCCTGCTGGTCACACCATTTCTGATACAAGCCAAGATGCCATTGGCCTTCTTGGCCACCTGGGCACACTGCTGGCTCTTGTTCAGTTGGCTGTCGACCAACACCCCCAAGTCTTTCTCCTCCTGGCAGCTTTCCAGCCAGGAGGAGAAACAGAATTTAGCAAATACTTTCATCCAGCTGCATAATAACCCTCTCACTCTGTGTGATTTGTGCTGATGCTTTTTTCTTCAAACTTTCAGCAATGTTTTCTGTCTCCCATCAGCATTTGCTGACAAAGGAATGCATTTCAGTTTACTGCCATATTGCTTCCCGTGTATTATAGAATCATAGAAGAGTTTGGGTTGGAAGGGACCTTAAAGATCATCCAGTTCCAACTCCCCTGCCATGGAAAGGAACACCTCCCATTGGATCAGGCTGCTCAAGGCCCCATCCAACCTGGCTTTGAACACTTCCAGGGATGGGGCAGCCACAGGTTCCCTGGTCAACCTGTGCCAGTGCCTCACCACTCTCACAGGGAAGAAATTCCTCCGTACGTCTACTCTAAATCTGTCCCTCTCCAGTTCAAACCCATTGTCCCTCATCCTATCACTACCAGCCTTTGTAAAAACTCCTTCCCCAGCTTTCCTGTAAACCCTCCAGCTACTGGAAGGTCGTTATAAAGTCTCCTTGGAAGCTTCTCTTCTCCAGGCTGAACAACCCCAACTCTCTCAGCCTGTCCTCATATGGGATGTGCTCCAGCCCTCTGATCATCCTTGTAGCTTTCTTCTTGGCCCGTTTATTGCAGCTATTTTTATTGAGGCAGGAAAAACAAGTGCTTCTCCAGTGGTATGTATCTTTTTGTCTTTTCCTGTGGAGCAAGAAGCCTTAAAGGAGGCTTCTAAACATTTATCATTAAGTAAAATTTTGTAAAGTATAAGATAGAATACCACATAGCTTGAAACAGTGCTGAAAAAAATGTAGGGGTTTGTTATCATGTTCTGGATGCTTAGCTTTTAATTGTCTTGCTAATTCTGATGGCTTCTTACCACCATTAACTAACTGCTCAAAGTACGATATACACTTAGGGTGAGGTTCATCGTTATCAATAGTGGATGTAAATCCATATTTGAAATAGCCTTTGATAATTTTGATTTTCTGGCCAAATTCTTATCAGATCTGATTAGCTGGTAACTGTTTGTACATCGTAATATGGCTGATCAAGAGCCTGTATTAGGAGTAGGAGAAGTGTCAGCTTTGCCATTTTCTTGTCATTTGTTTGTGATTGCATTATTAGTATCATCTTCAATCCATGGTCTCTTTGTAGAAATATTTTTAAGCTGCTTGACCATCTTGTGAGGGGATTAGCATAGTTAACACCAGATAATATAATCCATAAATCCACTTAACCGGGCACCCGCTGATTGCAATACATTGCAATATGCTGAAAGTGAGCAAATGAGTGAGGCCATCACTGTCAACATTCTGTGATGTGAAAAACACTACATCCAGGAGACCTCACGCACTGTATATGACAAGTGGCCATACTGCCAATGCATATACTGCACACTAATGAAGTTTAATTTCTTTTTTTTTTAATTTTATTTTTAAAAAAAATCAAATTCCAATATTTTTTTCCAGCACCCTAATGGACCATCTTGTGCACACACACCAGTTTGGAGACCATTGTTCTAGAGAGCATTTCCATCTTGCCTCAGAAGGCTGAAATCATGTGGAAAAAAAGAAAAAAAGACTGTGTCAGAAATGCTGGGGAGGCTGGTAATGCTAAGGGCAAACTTCTTTATTTGAAGTAGACAATTGATCAAAAATACGGTGCAGGAAATGGGGAGAGGAGAAGAGGACTAGGCAGGAGAGGATTTAGGTACCTGAGAAAAAGGAAACAGAACAGCCACTTGCCTCCAAGTGGTGTCCCAAAGCAGCAGCCGACCCCCACAGCGCAACCCACAGTCAGGACATCTGTGTAATAATATGGCTGCTACTGGTGAAAGAGACAAAGAGAGACAGACAAACAGGAGAAAGAAGGAAAGAAAGCAGAGAGTGAGTAACAAAAGTGGTAGGTATGGCCACATGCTGTCACCCACCTCTGTCACCAGTCTCAGAGTTATAGCTACATTTATTTTACTTCTCTTTTCTGAATGGCTTCAAAATATTCAAAACATATACCTGGCACAAGACAGGTATATACCTGGAATCACATCTTAAAGACATGTGAAAAGGGCAGCATCTCAACTTTCATTGGCACATGTATATTTCTGTCGCTGCCAAAGAAATGTCTCATGGAAAATCCTCCAGGGGATAGAGGGCACATAAGTATGTTTTACTTTACTCCACCTCTTTTTCACTTTGGCAGGGCACCTCAGGATACATGTGTGCCAAAAACTGCCTCAAAAAAGCCACCCTGTTATTCTATGTGCACAAGGCACGTGCATTTCCAGAGCTGAGTGTGGACACATACTGAAGGTTCTCTGCTCCCAGGTAGGTGAGTGGGTAACAGCTCACGGAGTAAAGCATTGTACTGTCCAGATGAAAACAATCACGATAATAAAGGGAACTAGAAGGTTTAAAAGGTAGAATCTCTCCTGAGACAGTTTCAGAAGATGTGGAGCTGTGGAAAGGGAGAAAATGTGCTTCCGCTCTTTCCAAGATTTGGCCCTGAATTGCCTGAGAATAGTGAAAGGTGAGCAGATATTCACAATAAAATAAAACAAAACCTAAATCCTAGGTGGTGTGTAACAGAGCAGTGTTGAAAGCCTGTGTATTTGGTACTCTCTACTATCATGTTTTCCCAAAATATCCTGTTAGATCTCCCGTAAGAGTTTTGAGAAACTGTGGTCCTGTGTTATAGTGGGAATCTGAGTGGCTAGGCTGAATTCTAAAGCCAGAACGGAGCCATGAATTCTTGTTTACCTCAGCAGGTGTTTGATAGAGCTTTGACCAAGAGATGTCCCAAAGCTACCTCTGCGCAATCCAACAAAAAAGGGCCATGGACCATTCCCTGACCCAGCACAATGTGTCCTTATCCACAGCTTTTCCTAGGTAACTTCTGGGCCCTATTAGTTCCTCTGTGGTCTTAAAGCATAATCACATCCAGAACAGGGATAAGGTTCAGTTCAAAGCATCCATAATAGTGGGAGGGTTGTACCATAGTCCACCAACTTGAAACTGAGGGTACATGTGACATTAGTGCAGTATGAAGAGAGATAATTAGACTTGTTTGAGGGTATAAAGCCTGATGGGACAGTGTTGAAGAACAGGATGACATGGAGACACCTACAGCAACCACTGAGAACAGCCTGTAGCAGATGACACCCCTCAGAATCCCTCACTGTGTCAGAGTGCTGGTGCTGTGTAACAGCACAGGAGTGGCCAGATAGACTGAAACAAATAGATAAGCAAAGAGTACCAGAGTACACTCAGAAAAAGTAGGCTAGGTACCCTTTGCTTGTCAAGGGCTATATAGGCTTTTCAAATATTTTTTGAGGGTTCCTCATTAACACACAAGGTGGTGTTCATCAGCAACACCCCAAAGAAGTTTTTCACCATGAAGAGTGTAATGTGAAGTTGCAAGTTATATCCTGGACTCAGGTCAGCTAAAGATTACATGACTGCCAAGTAATGGAAATCACATTCAGCAATTCAGTGTGAATCCAGAAAAGGAATACAAGTAGGCTACAAAAGCTACGATAACTTTCAGTTTGTTCCTGTACTACAATGTTATCACAAACTCACTGCAAATTTTAGTCTGGAAGGTACCTCTGCTGCTTCTCCAACTCTCTGCTCAGAGCTAGGCTAACATCAAAGTTAGATCAACTGCTCAGGTGAACCCTGAAGATCTCCAAGGGTGGAGATTCCTCAGCTGCTCTTGACATTTCTGCCATGTTCAAACATCTTTGGGGCAATGCTAGAAATGTGTTTTATGCATAGTTAGAATTTCCCTTGTTGCAAGTTGTGCCTGTTGTCTCTTGTCCTTTCACTGTGCTGTTTTAGGCTGAAGTTACCGTGTGCATCTGGCACATGTACTGGTTAAGGAAATTTCATAAATCAGAAGATTAGTACAAATATGAGGGGACAGAGAAAAATTCCCACATTTCTCCTCACACCAGGATGATAGAAAAGTGGGAAGGGACTATGTGAGGTGTCTCCTCCCTGCTCAGGGTTCTGCTAATTCCAAGGCTAGGACAAGTTCTCCTCCACGTGAACCCTGAACATCTCCAAGAGTGGTGATTCCTTGGACCCTCTATGCATCTGTGCTGAACCACCCCTGGAGGAGGGGAAAATATTTTCCTTTACAAAGCCAGAATTTCCCATGTTGCAAGTTGTGCCCGTTGCCCCTTGCACTGTGCTGCTCTGAAAAGAGCCTGGATCCGTCTTCCTTAAATTCCCCCTTTAGGTGCTTGATGACAGTTAGACCATCTGTCTTTAGGCTGAGAAAATCCTGCTTCCTTAGCTTTTCCTTCTACACCGTGATTCCCAGCCATCTTACTGGCCCTTTGTATCTCTCATACTGGGAGCTCAAAACTTTATACACTGATATTTCTGATCCACAGGCCACTGCTGAAGTATTTGTTTAGTAGTTTCCTGTTCACATTATCACCTCCTGTCATACTTACCATCATGTCCTGCCCTTAGATGTTGCTATTCTTTATATGAAGGTTATGGGTTTTTTTAAACTTCTATTTTCTACTTATTGATTTTCTGGACAGCCCTTCTCTGAACAATATCCATGGCAAGCAAGGACTGAACAAGCTTAATCATTAGAAATCAGCAAATTAATAAGTATCACTTTCTTTATAACCTTCTCTTTCTTTTACTGCCACCACTTACATGTGAAAAGAAAGATCTTGTGTTGCTGGAGTGGAGATGTATCTGTGGAGAACCTTTCCTGAAAGCAGGAAATCTCACAGCAAGAGGCTAAATCAGTTGTACGTTAAATGCCACATACAGGAAGACACTTGCCTCCAAGAGGAGCCCTGAAGCAACATCCAACTCCAACCGCGCAAGCCGCCACCAGGAGGTCGAACTGCCTATGCACATTCTGTAACAGAGAGTGCAGCCAGAGAAGAGCATGCTAGGGTTAGAGGGAGCAAAGCCAGGGGGTTAGGATCCAGAACAATGAAACAAAGCAACAGCCAGCAGCAGATTCAGCCACTGCTATTACATGTAGCAGGCTCTACACACTTTAGTGCAGTCCTTAGTACAGTCAGCTGGTCTTCAGCAGTGACATCTGGTCCTTATGCACAGACAGGATCTACTCAAGTAGAACAGCCCTTCCCATTGTTGTATTACACAGCCAGTTTCTGCTAAGAACCTGTACATAAAGCCGTTCCTATATTCAGCTATATATGCAGTTAATAGATTTTTTATACAACTAGTCAATACTGTGATCAGCCTGCAGAGGCTGTTCTGCGACAGCAAAAGCCTAGAGACAGTGTCAGTGCCTATAATTAGCAATGCTGTATAAATTTGGCCCAAAGACAAATTGATCTTTGCCTGCAGCTACATTTTTATGCAGACAACGATCACATTGCAAAGGTATCAGCATCTTGAGACTGAAAACTTGTCAAATACACTTTCCTAACCGAGCTCTGTGTCCTTGGTAGGTAACTGATGGTCCTGCAGTTATTTCACTGCATATCTGACCTTTCACTACCATTTTCTTTGGCTTGTATTTTTCTGCTCTATAGCAGTACAGTGAACTTCAATCCATATGTTTCCTTCATGTTTTGCTACCTATCAATGCTATCCTATTTATCTTAGGAGTTCAGCCTATAGAAGAGCTGTGTACAGAGACGTGCCTTACCTCATACACACCACAGAAGATTGACATGAACTTGCTGAGTACTACAGCACAGATACTGGCAATATGCACAAAGGGACCCTTCAAGAGAAGAGGAGAAGGAAATCAGAGAGGATTACCCTCTGGTTACTGACAACCACTTAGCCATTGCAGATCTCATCATTTCTCTTTGCCCATCTCAGCCAATCCTCCAATCTTTTTTTTTCCCCTCCCAAAGACTACCTGACTTGGTTTCTTTGATGTTTTCTATATCAAGCCTTTTGAAGTGAAAGGAAAATGGCCAAGTGTTACCAGAAATAGTAGGGCTTTGAGAAGAGGAATGGTGGAAAAAAGGAAGAAAACATTTATTGATTCTTCTTCCACAAATAATGCCTCCCACCTCCCAGACCCTGTCCACTTCTGCACATGAAAACAACAATATTTACCTCTTTCCCCACAGGCATGCCGCTTCCAAGCCCAGCTGTGAGAGCCACAACTTTGGCCACAAATGCTTTGAGAGTGAGATATTCTTTGAGAACCACTCCCCTCATAATGGTCTTGAGTTCTGGGATTCCAGACCCTGAAAATGACATCAAATCACAGGATGAGCAAAACCTGCAGGCAAATGGACTAAGAAAAACAAGACAAACAAAACCAGATCTTGCCATGCCTTCTGCCCTCACCAACAGCTTGTGGAGAGACGAGGTGGCAGAAAATAGCCGCAAACAGAATAAGAACAAGTGGGAATGCGACCCACACCAGATACTGCATAGGAATATTCGGGTGCAGCTCTCTGTACATCCACTTGTAGGCTGTAGACAGACAAACAAAGAAGTTGTCAGTAACCACAGCTGCTCCAAACAGGTCAGTATATATCGAAGAATCACATACTTGTTAAATCTGCCCATACCAAACCTCCCTGAGAAATGCTGTCCTGAAGTCCTCATGATGAGCCTTACTACATTTTAAATATAAGTTCCCAAATAAAACAGGCATTCTTCAGGAATGGATAGAAGTGGTTCTTTATTCTTAGGCAGTATAAATACCTGTGATCAAATATGGCATTAGAAGAGGTGTGTTACATGCAGTTGTGAGGATGAATCCCTGTATAGGGTCTTTTTGTTTGGCAGCCCGAGGGCCTTACATGAGTGCTGAAGCACAATAAAATGGTCAGCGAATAGCTAGTGCCCTCACCTCCTTCTCAATCACATAAAAAGTCACTCGTTCATGACAACTATCTTAAAAGCTCTGATTACTTTTTGCCTTTTAGAGCAGCAGCATGAGAGGAAGCTCTGCCAGGTGTTAAAATAGCAGTTGTGCCACTGCTCAGCCTGGTACAACGGCACAAACTGCTGAGAATCTAAACTGAACTGCAATGCCTGTGCAGTTCATCTTTGCCTGAGCTGGCCACCCACACTGCAGGAAGTTAAGAATTAAAAATTAAATTAAAAAAACCCAAAAGACACAGCTGCGGGGACTGCAAAGGGCAGGGGCATTCTGAGACTGGAAGACACTGGTAGATGAGGGGGCTGTGTAGGGAGGAACACTGGGCTGAACAAATATCAGGAACTTTGAAGAACTGCGGTGGCTGGTGGATACCAGCAGCCAAGAGTGCTGAGAGGAAAGGGCTGGTGTGTATGTGCAGGTCAGGACTGGGACACGGAGGGCAAGGACAAAGGAACAGTGCAGCTAACAGGATGTGGGCTATGCTGTGTGTGTGCACTGAGATGGGAGCAGGGGGACTGAAAGGTCTTGTAATTGTTGTAATTGGCAAAGGGGAGAGGGACCACAGGAAAAATGCAGGGAAGTGACATAAGGCAGTGATTAGGAGATCTTTGTGAAAAGGGCCTAAGGAGGGAGCGCTATGTGGCCAGATAGCATGAAACTGCAAGGCACTGCGTAAATAATAATTAGAAAGAACAATAATGAAGTGAAAAGCAGAAATGGTGTCAGGAGGGCGTCTAAAGTGCCCCTTCCCCTCCCAATCCCTGATGTGCTCAGTATTTCTGGGAAGGATGGGAACCAATAAAACAGGAAGAAATACCACTTCCCTGTGCCTCTGTGTATTCAAGGCAGCAGGAGGGAAAAGTCAAAAAAATGGTTTGTCTTTGACTCATCACATACATATCCTTGGTTTCTGCCTGCTTTCTTGTAAATTTTTCCTTGACAACCCTTTAAAGAACCTCCCCGTTGTTGACCTTTCCTCTACTATGTTGCAAGTCCTTCAAACTTCACAGGCAGTGAAGGGTGAGGATGGGACACTGATTTTAAAGGAGGCGGAACATTGGCCACTGGGTTTTGTAGAACATTCACATAATTTACGGCATGCCTTTGCAAGACCTGAATGGTACCCACCCTGTAAGCTCTTCGCACTGGCATAATCCATTCCCCAGCTCACCAACGCCATGACCAGACCCAACAGAACCAAGAAAATCCAGTCCTCTCCAAGCTTTTTGGTAATGTATTTCTGGACGCGTCTAGCACAGTCTGTGGAGGGAAGAGTGAACCACAGAAACTGAGGGAACATAGATGAAGCCTGTGCCAGTCTCTACTCTCCTATGCTAAGAACTGACCACAGTAAGGATTTCTTTGTAAGCATCATAAGTTTCGTATTGAAGGTTTGGTTGAAGGATTGGTACTCATCCCTCTCTTAAACAGTCCTGCAAAATCTTATACCATTGTTCTTTTTTAAAAGCGGTGTGGGAGACAAGGTGGAATTTAACATTTTGTGCACTGGCAACAAAAATCTGACACAAGACAGTCCTTTTGCTCCTGTTACAGAGACTCAATGTGGCAAAAATGATTGACTTGGGATTGTTGTATTTCTTTTTCCAAACTGATCTTGGCCCTTCCTAGCTCCCATGAAAACGTCCTTTTGATCCACTGTCATTCCTTTTCTTTCCTTCCCTGCTCCTCTCCAGTCACAATTTTCTTATCTTTTTGCCTGGCTTAAATTCCATCTTGCTGGCTGGCCTTCCAATATCTGGTCATAAGGTCAGTGAAAGATGAATTGCCCCTACCTTGACATTTGGAATAGTGCTCCTCTTTGATCTCTACTTGACTGTCACGTTTCAGGGGCCTTTCATAGTTGTTTTGGACATGCTTCTTATTCAGTAGTTTTGCTGCTTCCTTCTCTGGAAAGCTGGTTATCTGGTCTGTGTATTGGCCATAAAGCTAGAGGAGCAGAAAGCAAGAGAGATCAAAATGAAAAGGTAATGCAAATGCTCCTTCCCAAATAGCATTAAAGATAACTAATAACAGTCCGAGGTGCAGAACCAAATGTACCCAAGCAAGGACACAGAAACTCTCAGACAGATATAGCTTTTTTTTTTTTAATTTTCCCCTCTTGCTGTTTCCTTGTACCAAATTTCTCAAAGATCTTTTCACCTCTCTTTGTTGGTACAAACTATGATCACAGAATATTAATTGCTTTCTTAGCATCCTGAGAAAGAGCTGGCTGTGGTCTGAAGAGACTGAGCAATTTTTCTGGAGGTACAAAAGAAAGTCAAACAGTTCACATGAGGCTGCCACCCTCAGAGTTGTCTCATAGATTTCAACAGCACTGTAAAATATCTCTGAAGGCTTTGAGAGGTATTACACTATCAAAGAGGCTGCAGGAATGTCCTGCATCTGTTCCTCCTGCTGGCAAGGAATGCTTAATAGGGCACAGAGCCACTGGTGGTGCCTGCAGAGGAATATAAGCATCATCAGCTCAGAAATATCACAGAGTACTGCAAACCTCCTTCCATCATTTACCCAAATGTTCCTATTAAGTCCTGACATGTATACAATTCCTCTGAATTTCCCAACTACCTAATCATTGTCTTCAGACACTGAACTTGAAGTATAATTGGTTACATGCAATTCAGAACCAGTCACGTGCTTACCAATGACATTTCATATATGGATCTGTAGTAGACAGGACAGTTGTGCCTTCTTGTCAACAGAGAGATCTCAAGGGAGCTTGAAGGGTTGTTGACAGTGACCCTGTGTTTATCAGATTCCCTGAAGAGCAGCTAGCCTACCTCACTCTTTCAGAGTATAGGTGGGGAATGTATGCATTTGAGAAACAGAAAATAATCCTCTCCTCATATGTTCTTCAATGAACCATCTTTGGCTTTACTTAAGGTTAGGTTGCCACCTGATGCATGACCTGTGATCTTGGTACTTCCCATCTGCTAAAAGGTCCTTTGTTTCCTTCCCAGCACAACATCTGCTTCCCTTAGACTTTTTGAGGGGCAGGAAGAGAGCGAGCAATGCTTTGATCAGCGAAATCAGACACTTCAGCTGGAGTATCACAAGACATATAAAAGATACAAAGCACTACCAGGCTGTTAGAAGACTCCTATTTGACAGCTTTGTGTCTCCTCCTTTTGAAGTAACACGGATGTTGCTCCTGTTCCCCTGAAATCAAATAGACTCAAAGACTCACAGCAAGATTTACACTGGAAGACATCTTTGGAGGTTTCTAGTTTCTAGTCCAAGCCTCTGCTCAACAGCACGCAAACTCCAAAGCCAGATCAGGCTGCCTGCCTTGTCTAGGCAACTACTAAATACCTCCAAGAGTGGAAATTTCCCTGCTTTGCTGAGAAACTGTTTCAGTGCTCTACAAATTAATCACAGAATCACAGAATCACTAGGTTGGAAAAGACCCACAGGATCATCTGAGTCCAACCATTGCTATCAAGCACTAAACCATGTCCCTCAGCATCTCACCCACCTGTCTCTTAAACATCTCTGGGGATGGTGACTCAACTACCTCCCTGTGCAGCCTCTGCCAGTGCCCAATGACCCTCTCCATGAAAAATTTCTCTCTGATATCCAGTCTGAACTTCCACTGGCCCAGCTTGAAGACACTGCCCCTTGTCTTGTCTCCTGTCACTTGTGAGAAGAGGCCAGCACCCTCCTCTCTACAACATCCTTTCAGGTAGTTGTAGAGAGCAATAAGGTCTCTCCTCAGCCTTCTCTCCTAGGTTAAAAACCCTAGCTCCCTCAGCTGCTCCTCATAAGACTTGTTCTCTAGCCCCTTCACCACCTTTGTTCCTCTTCTCTGGACTCGGTCCAGAACCTCAACATCCTTCTTGTGGTGAAGGGCACAGAACTGAACACAGGATTTGAGGTGCGGTCTCACTAATACTGAGTACAGAAACAGAATAACCTCCTTGGACCTGCTGGTCACACCATTTCTGACACAAGCCAAGATGCCATTGGCCTTCTTGGCCACCTGGGCACACTGCTGGCTCATGTTCAGTCGGCTGTCAACCAACACCCCTAGGTCCTTCACCTCCGGGCAGCTCTCTAACCAGACTTCTCCTTGTCTGTAGCTCTGCACAGGGCTGTTGTGTCCCAAGTGCAGGACCCAGCATTTAGTCTTGTTAAACCTCAGCCCATTGGTCTCAGCCCATCGGTCCAGCCTGTTCAGATATATATGTTCAAATATATTATATTTCCACATAACAAATATGATTGAAGATTCTAAGTGGAAGAGACATTTGAACCATATGCAATAACTCCCTTCAAAAATGCTAGGGTTTTTTTTTCACAGAACATAAATCTAGTTTTCTGGGACTTTTCTGGGAGATACTCTCTCAGAACTCAGCATCTGCATAAAACTACCCTTCTTTTGCAATCCAAAGCCTAAGCTATTTCCCATGCCGTTCAGGCTGAACAATATGTTCTCCACAGCATATTCCAGCCCTGAAATCCCTTCCTTTAGCACTATCAGTGTATACTGCCTTTAATCTACTCCTGGTCATTGATATGCTCTATTGATCATACCTTTCACTCCTGCCTTCCAGCCATTCAGCTATTCCTGAAATGATCTTCTTTAGACCTTTTTTTTTTTTTTTTTTTTTTTCCTGATGGATCACAGAACAGTAGCTGTATTTGGTGTAACTTGCAAGACAACAAAGTCTATGCAAAAGGAAAACATCCCCATCCACTCCTTCTTGAGGGTGGTTCAGCATAGGAACAGGTGCTCAGAGTGGCTGAGGAATCTTAAGTCTTGGAGATATTCAGAACATGCCCAGGACAACCAGATCTAGCTGTGGGGTCACCTCTGCTGTGAGCAGGGGCTTGGGCTAGAGACTTCCAGAGACCCATTCTACCTATACCTTTCTCTAAGTCTGTTATTCTGTGTTAGTGCATTGCCTAATTACTTATTACACACTCCTCCCACTATACCTATCTGTGTACTGCTGGGTGAGCTCTATGCCATGTACATCCCTTCTATTATTGCAAATAACACAGCTTCTAATTACTTTGCCAGCTGTAGCTATTTTCTCATGCAGCAAGAAAACAGTACAAAATCCTACAGTCTAAGAGAATGTATATTTTTATTGATGTATGTTACATAATCTATCATATCTCTACTTTCTGTTACCTTAATTGTCCAAAATTATGTATGTATTACTAGCATTATCCTACTATTATTATTATTTTATCATCTAAGTGTACTTAAAGAGGTGGCTGGTGTCATAGTGGGAACTCTCTCAATGATTTGTCAGTGTTCTTGGGAATCTGGAGAGGTACCAGTTGACTGGAAGCTGATAAATGTTCGTCTAGTATTCAAGAAGGGCAGCAGGGATGACCCCAGTAACCAAAGGCCTGTCAGTCTCACTTTGGTGCCTGGTAAGATTATGGGGAGGGTTATTGTGGGAGCTAGTGATAAACATCTAAAGTACAATACAGTCATTGAACTCGGCCACCACAGATTTATAAGGGGAAGGTCATACCTTAGAACCTTCATTTCTTGCTATGACAAGGCTACCCACCTAGTTGACCAAGGAAACCGGTTGCTGTAATTTTTCTGGATTTCAGTAAGGCTTTTGATAGTGTCTCTCAGAGTATGCTCTTAAACAAAATGTCCAGCATATAGCCAGATAAACACATAATGCAATGGATGAGCAATCGGCTGATGTGTCAGGCTCAAAGAGTCATAGTACATGGGGTTACTTCAGGCTGGTGGCCAATCACTAGTGGGATTCCACAAAGATCCATCTTGAGGCCAGTACTCTTTAACATTTTCATAAATGATCTGGATGCAGGACTGATAACCAAGTTTGCTGATGAAATGAAACTGAGGGGGTCTGTTGACACTTCTGAGGGCAGAGAGTCCCTGCACAGGGATCTGGGCAACTTGGAGATCTGGGCAACCACCAGTCACTGAGCAATTGTCAATTGCATAAAGTTTAACAGAGCAAGTGCCAGATTTTACACCTGGGACATGGCAACCCTGGATATACATACAGACTGGGGAGTGAGGGGCTGGAGAACAGCCCTGTGGAAAAGGATCTGGGGATTCTGGTTGACGGCAACATCTTGCCCTGGTAGCTAAAATGGCCAACTGTGTCCTGGGGTGCATCAAGCATGGCATTGCTGTCTGGTCAAAGGAGATGATTGTCCAGCTCTACTCCGCACTGGTGTGGCCCCACCTCAGTGTGCAGTTTTGGGCACCACAGTATAAGAAGGATACAAAGGTAGAGTATTTAGAGGAAGACCACAAAGTTGGTGAAGGGTTTAGAGGGGAACATGTATGAGGAACAGCTTAAGTCACTTGGCCTGTTCAGTCTGAAGAAGAGGAGACTGAGGGGAGACCTCATGGCAGTTTACTACTTCCTCACAAGGGAAGGAGGAGGACCAGGCACTGATCTCTTTTCTGTAGTGACTAATGATAGGACCTGAGGGAATGGCAGGAAGATCTGCCAGGGGCGGTTTAGGTTGGATATTAGGAAAATGTTCTTCCCTCAGAGTGTGGCGCAGCACTGGAAATGCTCCTTTGGGAAGTAGCAATGCCAAGCCTGAAAATATTCAAGAATCATCCTTAGACACACAGTGTGAATGTTGGGGTTGTCCTCTGCAGGGGCAGGATTTGGACTCAATGATCCTTGTGGGTCTCTTCTAACTCAGGTCATTCTATGACTCTATGATTTATTCTCTATTAACCACTATACGTTTTCTGACTATCAGTTATCCGAAGGTCCTGTGGCAAAGACCTAAATTTCACTGTTCTGGGGTCTGTGTAATTCCAGGCAAATCACAGACCCAGTGTGAAATGGCTTCCAACCTACACATAAACCAGGAGGCAACAGCTAGTGAAAGAA
The DNA here is from genome assembly GCA_033459285.1 of Clamator glandarius. NCBI lineage: Eukaryota > Metazoa > Chordata > Aves > Cuculiformes > Cuculidae > Clamator > Clamator glandarius. Next base: position 6,072,133 of record JAUNZM010000147.1, on the reverse strand, counting down.
AATGGCAGAACAGAACCAAAATCTCTTTCTGGTGGTTTTTTTCACATTACAGTTGGGAAAGAAATCTTAATGATTACTCTGCATGGAAATGGATGAAAACATGTGCAGTATGTTGTTTTCCGTGCTAATAACAAAAATGTAAATGTTTTTACAAGATGTACATTAGCATGTGTATTTATACTTTATCCACATGTGCATGAATAGCTAACAAAATATACACATTCACAGCAAGCCTGCTTTTGACAGAACATGTCTGCATATGAAATTTCATATACAAATGAACACATTTATGTGATTGTTTCTGTAAAACTATTTCTAGGGTGTATTTTTCAGTAAATTTCTAAATACAGATGTCAGTTTTTCAGATTGCAAACTCTGTTCACGAATGCGTGCTTGCTTGAGGACATTACTGGCTGAAGACATGCATGGGAATGCATTTGATGGCCTGCTTGTTCGTGTGTGAGGTTGTGTGCCTACATGCATTGACCAACACACCTCTGGAGCTGAGAACAGAGACACTCCAGTGCCATGTAGTAAGATCACAGAGGTGGGTTGTATTGCCTCCCTGTGTCACCTGTGTCTTCTAGTGAGGGTGGTCTTAGATATATGGGACTAGTATATTGGATGGATACATGTGAACTGGGTTGGTTTTGTGAATAGATGTTCTGGAGAAATATTCTGTACCCTACAATTTCCCTTGCCCCAGGCTGGGCTCAGGGCTGGAACTCGGCACCAGGTGGCTATTCCAAGATTGGAGCGCAGGTTCAGCTGGGTGCATGTGCCCGTCCATCCCATTCCACCCCATGCTCACCCTGTCAGTGTAACTGCTGCATCTAGACCGGTGCCTTGCCTTAGTATAAATAAAGCATAAACTGCTCAAATTGGACCTCTACACAGACACCTTCATGTTTGGGCTACTTCATCCAAATGAACCAGGGTGTGGTTTTGGAAGAGTTTAGTGTAGGAGACATTCACAAACTCTCAGATGTTTTAGACAGTTTTAAAAGAGAAATTCCTGGCTATGGCCATAGAACAGATTCTCTGACCTTCTGCTATGTGGCACATATAGTCTTCATTGGGATGTTTATTTTCTGGAAGTGTTTTTCTGGGTGGCAAATGTGGCTTTTTTTTTCCTATCACTAAGTCACAGAAGTCTTCAACAGATGATTATTGTATCCCCTCCCTCATCCTCCATTTATTCATGTAAGTATTCATGTAAGGGGATTTGTATTCATCTAAGGAGAAACATCCACTTTGTATGAATTTCACATTCACACTCTTTCTCCCTCATCATTTGACTGCACCTTTCATTGCTCTAAAGCTCTCTTACATCAGCATAGTCCGAGCAGAGCTGTAGGAAATAAGACACCAGGACTCTACTGTAAAACCTCCTTTATGCAGGAGGCTGTACCAAAAGAAGAGGTAGAGGAGATATAGAGGACAATGAAACAAGAAGCCATAAGCAGAGTACATCTGTCCCAGATATTTTTCTGAATCACTGCTGTATGAACCAGAGCAAGAGTCAGGTCAAGTTCAAGCATTAGAAAATCTCTCACTTACAGCTCCCCTAAGAGTTACCAAAATTATCAATATACACGCATGGGTTTATACTTTTTGGTCAGAGAAAAGTCAGAACAGAGCTCTGTATGACTTTTTCTATACAGCTGTGCTGACAGAGAACTGTCTATACATGTCACTGTTCCCTTTCGTTTTATTCACTCTTCTACTCTACTTAATACCATTATGCTAAAGGCAGTTGGACTTTATCTCTGCTGTAACAAATACATTATCTGGCTGGTTTTCCCTATCCCAGCTTGCTCATTGTAGTTCACTTCGTGTCCACGTTAGGTGAAAATGACCCTGACTCAAAATGCTGATAGCACTCCTGGATGCGAGTACAACAGTGATAGTGCTGGATCTTGGGGAAGTAAGCAAAGGGGAGAGCTGATCAGACTGGGAACGGACAGGTGTATGTGTTCTACCAGCACTATTCTTGGAGCCCAAAGAGTCTATATGATCCCAGAGGGATCTGTGCCTCAAGCTCTGCCAGGGGAGGTTTAGGCTGAACATTAGGAAAAAATTTTCATGGAAAGGGTCATTAGGTACTGGCACAGGCTGCCCAGGGAGATGGTTGAGTCACCTTCCCTGGAGGTGTTTGAGGCACAGGTGGACGAGGTGCTGAGGGGCATGGTTTAGTGTTTGATAGGAATGGTTGGACTTGATGATCTGGGGGTGTCTTTTCCAACCTGGTGATTCTATGATTCTATGATAAATGTCTCAGTTGTCCAGCCCTACTTGTGGGTAGACGAGGGAATTTCCCCACATAGTGCAGGTTGCCCCCGTCCCCCTCCCACCTCACGTCCTACCTTCAAAGGTTTCCTGTAATGGGTGCACTTCTCAAAGCAGACATAGGCATATTATGGTATCCCCCCTGACCTCTCCAAGATGACTTTGATCTGAGCTCTCATGGCCTTTACCCTTCCAGACGCTCAGTTGTAATGAAGCTGCCAGTTTGGACCTTACCTAGAACCACATAATGTTCTGGCCAAGAGCGCGGCCTGAGAACTTTCTTCTGCTCCCTCCTTCCTTTCTCTGTTCAAACTACTCTGACTTGTCTTGTTTCTGCATTTACTTTCCCTCTGTCCTTCTTCCTACTCCTCCTCGTGCCTCTCTCACTTTCTCCCCTTGCTGCCCAATGAAAGTGATTGCAGGGTTTAACTATATTTATAGCAACCTTCCTCTGCCACATGATTCCCCAGTACTGTGTCTGATCTCAGCAAAAGGCACAAGCTCTGCTGGGATTGAATATCAGGTGTGAGCAAGAGGGGAACTCCTGAAGGAGAGGGAAGGAGGAGGGAGGGGGAAGGGAAGAGAGAAGGCGATAAGACAGATAGAGCTAGAAGTGCAGAGGCAGAATGTAAACAGGAGGAATCAGAAATTATTATCCAGGAGCCCTCTTTCACCTCTCCTAATCCTGAGCAAGCCATATGGGCCATAATAACAAAATTCAGTGGGCTTCCATGTTTCCTCCCCAGATACTGGGCGTTCAAAACACTAAGTGACAGTCATAAAGATGCTGGCAACTACTGAGAGATAGGACAAGATGTGTGCACACTCAGTGTCCTGAGACAGTTTTTCTAAATCCATGGTCCACAAGGAAAGAAGCAAGCCTTACGAGAGATTCAGTTTGCTCTGTGGGTATTCAGTTATGGATATATGCATAAATATATCCTTCTTGATGCTTAGTTTTCCACAGGCTAGAGCATTCAACAGCTTTTCCTCTCCAGTCTGCCACTAGTTTCTCAGGCAGGCAAAAAAAAAAAAGCAGTGTGCTCAACCGACACCTATGAGTTACCAGTCAGTGACAGGAATGAGAAGCACGTTCCAGAAAAATGGTCTAAAGATACCTCCCAGTACTGTCATTGCGCTGCCTTTAACCATACGTCTTTTGATGGCTGCTAATTAATGAAGAGTTGTGAGTTCAAGATCCTAGAAACTGTATACAAGAAAAGACCCTACAGTGACTCAAACAGTGTCACTAAAGAGATGCTATTAACTCATTTTTCCTCCTCTTGCACAACTATCATCTATCATCTCTCCAGAATAACAGTTTCCAAGTTTCTCACACTGCAGAAAAAGAGGTTTGCAAGCAGGGTGGGGGAGAGAGTAAAGTAAAGCATCCTTCTTTTGGATCCAGAAGAGTTTTACAGGCCCTTGTAAAACATTTCTCCTGGAAACTCATTTTACTTTTTCTGAGTGTTGTGTGTTTGAGCCCCAGCTGGAAACAAGAGCTGCACAGTTGCTACCCCCAGTGGGCAGCTAAGAACCATGTAGCCACTCACTCACCCCTCCCCCTTCTGAGTCCATCTGGGGAGGAGAATCCAAAGAAACAAAGGCAAATCTTGTAGTTTGAGATAAAGACAGGGAAAGATCACTCATCAATTGTTGTCATGTGCAAAACAGATTTGTCTTGGGAAAAAATACCTATCTAATCTACCACCAATAAAACTAGAACAAGATACTGAGGAACAAAACCAAATCCCCAAAAGAACACTTTTCATCCACCCTTCCCTTCTTCCCAGACCTAACTTCTACTCCTGAATTCTCTACCTCCTCCTTCTTAGCAGTGTATCGGGATGGAGAATGGGGATTTCAGTCAGTTCACATGTTGTCTCTGCCACTCCTTCCTTATTAAATAGAAGACTTCTCACTGTCTTCCCCTGCTTCAGCCTGGGGTCCCTCCCATGGGAGACAGCCCTCCATGAACTTCAGCACAATTTCTTCCCATGGGCTGCAGTCCTCCATGACCTGCTCCAGCACAGACTTCCATGGAGTCCCAGCCTCCTTTGGGAGCCTCCACCTGTTCCAACATTAGATTCTCTGCGGGCTGCAGGTGGACATCCAGCAGGACTACTCATGGGGTGCAGGAAGACAGCTGACTCAACTGTAGTTTCCTTGATGGGCTGCAGAAGAATTTCTGCTCAGGCATCTGGAGCACCTCCTCCCTCTCCTTATTCACTGACATTTGTGTTCTCTGCAGTGCTATTTCATTGCTTCTGGTGCCTGCATAGCTGCTTCTCTCACATCTGGTGTCTGTAGGGCTGTTTCACCCACATGCTGCTCCTCTCTCTGCTGCCACATCAGGCTGGACCAGTCCACTGAGCCCTGGCAACCCCGCCACAGGCAGGAGTGAAAGCCCACGCCTCCCCCTGCGCCTCCCCTCTCTGCTTCTGCCACCTTGCTATTTTTCCCCCTCCCTTATTATGCTATCACAGAGACATTACCACCACTGCTGGTGGCCTGTTCTTGGCCAGAGGCAGGTCCACCCCATAGCCAGCTGGCCACATCTCCTAGCATCTTCTCAGAGATGCTGCCCCTGCAGTGTCCATCCCGCCCCCAAAACCTTGCCAAGCAAACCCAACACACTCAGTCTGCATGGTTCTCAAGAGTGGGGTACAAAGAAAGTCTCCAAGAGGAAAACACACATGATTTCCTCCATAAACAGCCCCCCCCACCTCCTCCACTGTTTCTGCTTTCAATAGCCACATGGATATCCATTATCAGTAATATCCATATAGATATTGTTGTCTGTACAACCCACACATGGTTGCAGGCCAGGCAAGTCTTCAATATTTACAAAAGCAATATCAGTGCTGCCTCAAAACATATAGGCTCTCCTGTTTCATTTTCACCAGCACTCCCTTTACTGTCAATAAACAATATTTCCTGGAAGAAGACTGTGGCCCACCAGTAGGAGAAAACTTGTAATGAACCACCTTTAAGATGAGCTTTTAAATGATTGCATCTAGAAAATAATGGAAGAACATTTGAATAACCTCACCCATTTCCATCATAAAGACATTAACTACTCCCAGTCTACTGAGATGCTTTTGAAAGTCCAATGTCACTATGGCTTACACAAAAAGTGATGCACAGCATATACTATATAGTGTATAAAATAGAAAAACTCTATAGAATATAATTGTGTATCATGTATAGAACACTTAAAGACCAACCACAGTAAGCCCCAGCAAACTTCAAAGCTGTAATACAGCACCAGATCTTCAATTCTTTCCCAGAGAAGAGCACTCATCACAGCCACTAGAGGAAACTAATGCCAACCTTTACTCAAAGGTGCACTCTTCTAGCTCTTGCTTTTCAAGAGGACTGCATAACAGAAATTGCTTCAGTATAGAAAAGAATGTCATACTTCCAGCTAATCAAACTCAGCTGTCTGTCTTGTATGGTAGTGATGTGGAATTTCCACAGAAAATAATTATGTAATTATAGCTTAAAATAAGATGATCCTATCCTGAAAGGTTTCTTCCAAGAACTGTCCCTCTCAGTCTCCAGACTGGCCCCAGCCTCACTCACTTTGTCAATTAAAAGCATGAAGGACCTCAAAGTCAACATTCACCAAACAGCTATAAATGCTACTTGAACAAGAAAGCCTTACTATCCTCCTGAGGAAGACAACCCACAAAACCAGTGTGCCCTCAGTTATACTTTCCGCAGTGTACTACACCTCATCCAGTGCACCAAACAGTAGACTGATAACTATACAGATGAATCTAAACAATCATTACACACACAGTGATCCATGTGTACACTCTAAGGACATCTGCAACCAAGGACCTGGCATTTATATAATTCCCAGTGGGACAGCACTTCTCATGAAACAATCTCTCTGCCTCTGATCTCTGTACCGAGGTATTACCTACCAAGGTGAAGACTGAGAACTGAAATCTACTGTGCAAGTGTATGACAAAAGATATGCCAGCTATAGAGATACTGGATTTATGTCACATTATTTCTTGTGTCCTGAACACTGATCTTATCATGATCCACAGTTTATAAATCACCCCTCTCCCTCTTTCCCTTAGGAGGAAAGCACTTTATCAGCCTTCTGGGCACTATTAACATCCTCTCTCTTCCACGAGAGGATGTTAATAATCTTGTGTCATAGCCTCACTGACAGTAGTCTAGCTAAATTAAAAGCAGCTGCTCTCAACTTGTATTTGCTTTGTGATCTGCTGCTTCTATTTCAGAGTCAAAGAAAAAGATGTAGACCCAATGGCTTGTCCATCTTTTCCAGCTGGCATAGCTGTCCTAATGAAAGGTATTGCTCCAGCTCTACCCATTGCCTTGTCCACACTTTCAAATTAGCAGCATCCCAAAAGTACAGAATACTGAGCACACCCTGAAAAAATCTGCCTTTCTACTGCTGCCCAGGGACTGCTGTCAAATCTCCCCTAACACTTTTTCCACAGTTTCCTGCCACAGTTGTTTCTGTTTTTGATTTATTGCTCCTCTGTCCTGCTTTCTACTACCAAGGCCTAGGTCCACCTTTCTACTGGGACACAGCAATGTCGTATTGGTATGTCTTGAGAGATTAAATACAGTCTCAGCAGAGAAGGAAAATGTAAAAAACAAAAGGAAGATGCAATAACCATCTTGCACTAGTCAGAAATACAAATGGCCCATAAATATGGCTTGACTCCTCAGGTGCACCTGAGCCTCTTCAAAGGTTCCAGATGAAAGTTTCTAGACTGCTTCACAGCACACAAGAGGAAAGGTGTGCAACCTGCTCATCCACCAGTTTTTTCTTTGTGGCCCCAGAGGATCTCCATGTGTGTTTCTGTGGTACTCCCTTCGAGCAGGATATCTTTGTGACAGATGAAACTATGGCTACAGCCCGAATTAGGGTCCTATGTGAGGGAAAAGAATAGAAAAAACAGTAACTCTCGTCCAAGACAGTTCTCTTCTCCAGACAGTCATCTGTTTTTCTCCCTCCTCTTCCCAGTTTTCTCTCAGGTCTGCTGGGGTTGTTTAGCCTGGAGAAGAGGAGGCTGAGGGGAGACCTCATTGCTCTCTATAACTACCTGAAAGGAGGTTGTGGAGAGGAGGGAGCTGGCCTCTTCTCCCAAGTGACAGGGGACAGGATGAGAGGGAATGGCCTCAAGCTCCGCCAGGGGAGATTTAGGCTGAACATTAGGAAAAAATTTTTCACAGAAAGGGTCATTGGGCACTGGCACAGGCTGCCCAGGGAAGTGGTTGATTCACCTTCCATGGAGGTGTTTAAGGCATGGGTGGACGAGGTGCCGAGGGGCACGGTTTAGTGTTTGATAGGAATGGTTGGATTCGATGATCCAGTGGGTCTCTTCCAACTTTGTGATTCTATTATTCTATGATTTTTTTTTTCTCCTGAATGCTTTTCAGGATGCAGAAATATAATTCCTAGCCTTCCTGTCCTACTCCCTTTATAGTGAAAGCTCTGATAGTAGCGGGGGTGGCACGATTGAAGACTCACATTTCTGCTGCCCAGGAGATTTATCATCTGAAATCCTGGTGCTTTTAATCAACAGTGACAAGCTTACTGTTGTTCCATGTGCCCTGCCCACACAATTATTAGACATCATGCTGACTTCTAAGTCATCTGCTTATACTAGAACTTCTTGCTTGTTTGTTTCTCTAGTAGATTCACCCTAAAAGATCTAGACCAATTCATGACCTCTCTGTATATAAACCTTATGGCACACTATCAGAATGCTGACTTCTCTGGACTGAAACATAATGTCTATTTTTCAGCTGCCGCCAGTACTACATACTCAGACATTACAGCAGATGGTAATGCAGAGCCCTCTAGCACCCCAGATTGAAAGGAGCTGAATTTGTGGAGGTGGAGTTATTGTTACTCAGAACAACACATGCAGAATAGAAAAGCAGCCATTTCAGGATAAAGAAAAAATAATATTCTGTACATAAGAGAACTCAGTCCAAGAGGTCCATAAGGCTGTGAAGGAGACAATATAAAAAGGTAGGCTATGAGACAAAAGAAGCTATAAAAATTGAAACAAAAAAGGGGAGTTTCAAAGGAGGAAGAGGAGTAAGGTGACAAAAGGAGGAGTATTTCATAGTAACAGAGGCTCTAAGAGATAAACACAGAGGCAGTAAGAGATGAAGAAAGCACAAAAGGACATCAGGGGATGTGATGCAGGACAGGAAGAAGTCACAGTAAGTGTACTTTACTTCAAGCAATAGCTTCAGGCAGAGAAAAAAAATAGAAAAGCAAGAAAAAGACCTCAGTGGACATAAAACAGGGCAATGTCTTATAGGAGAGAACTAGGTGCTTCAGGACATTTAATAGACAAGACATCCATGGAGTCTTCAAAGAGCTACCAGGAGGCTGGAGCTTTGGTAGAGAAAGAATGCTGTAAAAACAGTTAGGAAGAGGGAGGGAGAATGGGAGGAAAGACAGCTTTTATAGTGAAAGAAAGAAATAGATCATGGACTAAGGTTTGAACTGTAGAAAAATACAGAAATTTAAGCTGTGCACATGCATGCTGCTAGCAAGGCTGAACACGGAGAAATGATGGCAGAGAACTCTACTGAAATGCTTTCAAGAACACTTGAAAGAAGGGTTGAGTTCACAGTAAAAAGTGAAAAGAGAAAGTCCAGAAAGTTTAAGGACTTTCATCATGGAGAAATAACAAGATAATATGATGACATTCAAGAGGACATGTACTGACTACTATTAGACTGAATAGAGCAGAATTGACAGAAGCAGGGCAGATTTTGAGGTTCATCAGCTTTTGATAACTGAAGTAGGGAGATAATGATGTTACTGGAGAAGAGGCAGAATGGAAAAAAAATAGATCTAACAATTGAAAGCAGATGAATAGTTACAGGAACACAAATACACAAAGGAACCATTGAAGCAGATGTTGGAATAGATGAACTTAAAAGGAAACTTGGACAGATCATGATATGACACAATGACATTGTGATATGACGTAATATGACGTTATGATATGCCATGACTTGGCAAAATACAAATGAGATTTAAAGGGACAGAATTATGTCCATGTTGCAGAAACAACAGAACTGTGACTGTCTGCACAGAGCACTTTGTAAATTCTCCCCAAAATAAAATGAAGTAAAGCCATATCTATGTTGATGCTGGTATGTAAGGTAAATTACTTGTTATTTGAGGTTATCTTATCGCATATCACAGTGTGGTCACAGTTTGGAACTGAGAGCAAAAAGAACAAGCAGAGAAATTTAAACAACCTGGCAGGAAGAGCAAGACACAGGAAGCCAGATGAAAGAGAAAATAACAAAATTAGTGTTTATAAGTGGATCTTAACTCATCTGTTTAAGGTGGATCTAACTAGACGACCTTTTGGTGACCTCTCTGGTCAAGACAAGCAGTCTTCAAAATTCAAAGTAGAACAGTCTTTATTAGAATAAAAGTAAAACTATTTGACTTTTTTGAGCAGAGGAAACTTAAAGCAGGTAAATCAGGAAGCACAGAATTAAATATATAGTTATGTGCAATCCTCCTCCGCTCACTGCAACCTTGGTAGCAATTAGCTCAGTGACCTTCTGAGCTGCTAAAATTTTGTGCTTACACTCCACTGCCTAGGAGACTGTTTCCACACCTCCACAGCTTGTATGGCTCCTCCCCCACGGCTGCCTCGCTTCTTAAATTGCAACCCTCAATTCCCTCAGTGACTCTCTACCCTACAGTACCCTGCAGCCTCTGTTAAATAATTTCTTCCTTGCATATGCTCAATGGCTTTCCAAAAGAAGTGGTGTCTTACTGGTAGGGTAGAAATCTGGTTGTTTTGTCTTAGAATAACTGAGAACAAATTAAATAGGTACAGTGTGTACACAAGTATCAAAAAATTAAAGCAAAAAAAAAAGTAAAATTATAGTGCTGAGCGGCAGAAAACTTTTTATAACTACTGTGCACATTCTCTGAAGTAATCAGCTTAAAGATGTTTTTAGTAGAAGGGACTAAGGAACATCTAGGAAATATAGGTTCATCTCTAGTCATCAAAATGTATTAGAGATGCTTCTAAGCTTGTGAATTTGCTATTATTTCAGGATAGGTAATCTACAGACCCTCTGGGAAACTGCTTTTTACCTGTGTATACAGATGATGAGCTCTAAATGGTGAATGGTCCCTAGTAACTCACCTGCACCATGACCTGTATTTTGAGCTCTAATTTTAAATGGTGAATGGTACCTAGCAACTCACCTGCATCATCACCCATATTTTATTGTCAGCTAAAACCATCCTTGAGAGATGGCAGGCAGTACATGGCAGATAATTTGTGCTTTTCTTCCTCTCCTCCCTCCAGATGGATTGTTGCACAAGTAAAATTAATAATTGCATATTCAATCTGTCAGTCATACAATTTCACAGCAGCATGACTGACATCCGGAGGGTGGGAAGAAATTGCAGTGATGAGCTGTGTAAAACTGGCCTGGCACAGGCTGTGCTAGGGCTCCTTGTTTTGTATTGGACTTGGCTAATTTCAAGAGAAGAATGCTGTCTCTTATGTAAGCCATGGCTAACTAGGAAAAAATGTGATGATAGCTGAAAATTTTATGAGAAGGATGTGGTTATGAAGCAAAATTATCTAGTCTGAGCTGAAAAGGGAAGTTTTCAAGGACATGTTAAACTTATGCTTGAGCTAGGGTTGCATAAGAATAAGACACTTGGAGTATGGGCTCTTATCTCCAGGAGGCTATGGCTAGGATTAGAAGTATGCAAGGAAATAAATAACTTATTTATTTTTCTTGATACATATTCTACTTTCAAATGCTTGAAAAGTCACTTCTTTGAGGCCCTGGGATCATTGATTTCTCTGACAGGTTGATCACACTACTGGTTTAGGAAACTTAAGGAGCAGACTGGTTGAAAACAGCAACCCTAAATTGTTAGGTACTGGAACTAGTGATCAAAAAGTTTGATGCAACAAAAAATTAATTTTCAGACAGCTCAGTTCTCCATTCTAGCTGATGTATTGCCACATGAATGTTAGAAGACATCAGGAACATACCTAGAAATGAGGAAGGAGAATGTCTTTTCTGATTGCAGCAGAGACACAAATCTTCTCTCTGTATAATACCTGGGTCTTGCTCACATTTCAGATTTTCACCATTGTTAGAGCAAATCCTAGAAACTACTTATACAAAACCCCTCTGTGCCAAGTACTAGCTGCTGACTGTACTAATGTGTCCTGTCCTGTCTCAGCTGAGATAAATGTCAATGTAAGTGTTGTAGCACAGACATGTTATCACTACTATTCAAGATATTTAAATATCTTATCTATTATCACACTTATACTAGTAAATCTTGTACAGTTTTGACTAAGTGACCCATTTTCCTTCTCGTTCCCCCATCCAAATGCAGATTATCTATACAAAAACCACCTAACCCTCCCGTATAGCAGGAGTCATGCCTGCTTCCCATAAAACTGTCCCTTGTAGTAATATGAGATAAGACAAAGGTAAACAGATGAAGGACAGTAGTTCTCTTGGCAGCCAGAATAATAAATCCATCACAAACAAGGGCGAAGCAATTCCCCTCTGGCAATAACCTTTCCTGTTATCACTGGCTGCTGATATCTGAATGACAGTAGGAGTCAGCATAAGATTCACTGGACTTCCTCCCTGCTTTAAGTCATAGGGAAGTGCTGGGGGAGGAACTGCGTCAAGCATGTGCATTAAGGTTGATGTACTAGGTCACACTTTGGCAAGAATACTGCAGAAAGTCTTTTCCCTGTGGAACTCATTAAATGAAAGTTGCATTTTATTTACCAGCAAGTGTCAATTATGACTGTCACAAGGAGAAAAATGTGCAAAAAGTACCCCAGGGCGATGAGGGAGCAACAATCTCCAGATGTCAAAAAGACAGGTAGCCTAGTATTTCAATCCCAGGACAAGTTGAGCCAGTGGAAGAAAGTGCAGAATGTGCCCCATAAAAGGCATTGTGTCCCAAGGCTGATATTTAATGCCTATGCCATCTGAAAATATTAAACCTGGAACAGGAATCTGTGAAGGGGCTGTAGACATTAGAAGATATTGAGCAAAGTCAGAGGTGATGGAGAAATAATGATTCAATGAGAAAGAAGGCACAGAGGATAAATGATAGTAGCTATTCTAACTTTCATTAACTTGTTAAAGAAGTGCTAGAAGCTGTTAACTATGGTTGTTTATGAGAAATTACTGATTTTTGGATGCCGCGTCTGTATGTTTAATAGTATTGCTCACAACCTTGTTCATATGCTCTCAGTCACCAAAATCACTGAGATTATTTGTAGTATCTTGTTCAGACACTGCCCTTGGTCTGGGGCATGACTCAATTTTTGTGTGTGAATTTCATTTGTGGAAGGAAATGTGTCAGAGTCACATAATGTCACATTATGCTACAGAGTCTGTAGCATAATTTGATGTGGATCACTCAGAAAAAAAAATATATATAGGCAGGGATGGTCCTTGTGAAATTTTTCAAACCCCACACTGTGCTGCTTTTCCTCATGCCAGGGTGCACTGGCTGGGACAGGAACCTTTACTTAATAGGAGAAGAACAGAAATGTTCCAGCCTACAGGTTTTTGGGTGCAATAAGAACATGTCTGCTCACACAAGTCGCAGTGTGCTGAAGGACAAGGTGTGTCACCTACTGAAGACTCACAGCTCTGGAATAAGATGCAGCTGACCCTTGCCATGGCAGATTACAACCTTATCTTCATCAGTGGAGGCCCCACTCAAGGAGGGAAAGAGACCAAGGGGGCACAGCTCTGGCTGCAGAACTTGCTGGTGTGTGGTGCTGTTGGTACTGGTGGCACCACTACTGCTGGCCATCAGGTTCCTCACTACACTTCTCTTTCTTTCCAGCTGATAGCTCAAAATCCCATCACTCAACCCCATGAAAGAGAAGGAAGGTCTCTATAGGTGCTGGGTACTTTCCTTGCTTTGGGCAGAAGGATTCTCTATTGTGTTCTAGCATGAGACCATCACCTTGGCAATTTAACTGTACTTTGTGGCAAGGCCACTTGGACAGACATGTCTGTCTATACAATTTCAAACTGAGTTTTGCCACACTGATCATTGCTACCTTGTCCTCTCATGACCTATAGTCTTGAATGCTGGGCAACATGATCGTTGTACTAAGTCAGCAGCTGCACATTCAGATCTGCTTGGAAGTGCATTAACATCTTTAATATCTGTGTTCTGATACCAGGTCTGCTTGTCATTTTTATGATGTTGCCTTCCTCAGATGTATCAGTCCACAGGAGTATCTGGCCTCTCTGATTTTTTTTTTCTGCTCTGTTCACTGAGCTGCTTTGGAAAAGGGGCAGATATCATCAGGAAGGAAGGAGGTCAGCACTCCCTAAAGAACGCTTTGTGCCACCTCTAACTAGATAATAGGGCTTCTTTCACCTACATCCAAGTGGAAGAGATCAGGCGGAGCCACTCCTGGCTAGACAGAATCTGCATCTTGCACTAAAACTTGTCATATCCTCTGTCACTGAACTGTTGTCCTTCCCAGATGACCATGTACTCACTGTGAGGGCTGCTATCACTTCTTGTTGGTCTACCGGCCATTTAAACATGGACATTGTGAGATCTGTGCATCTTGCCACAGATGCACATAGAGATGGCAGCTAGCAATAGGATGTGCAAGAGGATGGCTGTAGTACATTCTTGGAATTGAATGGGGTTTTGCCTGTTTTGTGATCCATCTTTCTACAGCAAGTTTGGGAGAAGTGGGATAACCTGTAGGATTTGAAGTTTGCTTGTCCTGGTGTGGTTTTTTTCTGGTCATTAAGGCAGCTCCATTGGGAGATAGATCATATCACACATTTCCTCCACACCATAGAAGAAGAGAGGGTTCCAGGAAGCATATCATCAGCATCCTGGCAGAGGACGGCATTCCCTTTAAAGGTCTGAAGCAGATGAAAGAAGGACTGAGGGCTTTCTATGTGGGCCTGTTCTTTTTAGTGTCCTTCAGTAATGTCCGATTTTTCTGGAAAGGTTTTAGGATTTTAGTGACATTTCTCAATTGACTAAAAGGCTTCTGCATTTTTATGTGGTTCTGTTTGATCCACCCTAGTGGATTTTTTGATCCCCATTGCTTCTAGAGGGACATTGACTCTAAGTATATTGCTGGCACTATGAAGTAGTGGTTTCAATTGAGAAATGTAATTGTTTAGCACAGTATCTAGTCACAACCTTTTGTGGACTTCCTAGCAGACTATTCCACAACCTCTGACTGCAACTACTTCACATCCCCGTGTGACATTTGCCCAGCCTATGTGGGGGTTATTGCAGTTTTTTATTACTTATTAAAGGTTCTGCCCTAGCTAGCTCTCTGATCTCAATCAACATGTCACAGTGTTGCAGTCTAGGCTCAGGAGGTGATGACGCAGATCCAACACTATAAACTTCCTATTTAGGTCTGACATTTCAACATATTAGTTCAATCCAGGTTTCACATTGGTTCAATCCACGTTATCGTAGCATATAGCATTACTCTATCACTAGTATGGTTTACCTTACCTTTCTGCATATTTTGTATTCTGGTATTACATTTTCCCATTGATTATCTGCCACAAAGTTTTAATATGCCTGGTGTATCTCCTGTTAGGACAAGAGATCAGGACTAAGTGTTATTTTACATAATTCTAGCATTTGCATAGAAGTAGGTAGACCACTATTTAGTTCTTGTTTTCATACTCTATTTAAATTGAACCATTTTTGCTTTCTGTGTCTAATTTGGTTGTTCTGTGATCTGCACTTGAGGATGCAGGATTTTGGTAACTTTACTATTCTTCATAGAAAC
The DNA here is from genome assembly GCA_033459285.1 of Clamator glandarius. NCBI lineage: Eukaryota > Metazoa > Chordata > Aves > Cuculiformes > Cuculidae > Clamator > Clamator glandarius. The sequence continues at coordinate 6,056,996 of JAUNZM010000147.1, read as the reverse complement.
AAGCTGAAGAAAACATGGTTTTGCACTGGTTATCTTCTCGTAAATCTTCAGTCTGAAAGTATGCTGATAACCTTCTTAATGTTTAGTATCAGAAGCCTGATTCCTGCAGCTGGTCTGTCCTTCCTCTACAAGGTCGCTCTCTACATGATGGCATGGCAGTAGGAGAGCACATCGAAGAACAGAGGGAACTAGATAAGTCTTTCCCTTTTCACAGCTACCTGTCATTAGCTTGTATTACATTATGTTGTAAAATTTCACCCTGAAAATGAAAGTCAGGTCATAAACTGTAATAGAATCATTTGTGTCAGTTACACAATCCTCTACAGTCAGTAACAAAATGCCACAGTATCATAGATTCATTAAGGTTGGAAAAGACCTCTAAGATCATTGAGTCCCATTGTCAGCCCAACACCACCGTGCCACCATGTCACAAAGAGTCACATCTACATGCTTTTTGAAAACTTCCAGGTATGGACACTCCACCACTGCCCTGGGCAGCCTGTGCCAATGCTTCACCACTCTTTTGGTAAAGAAATTTTTCCTGACATCCAATCTAACCCTCCCCTGGTGCAACTTGAGGCCATTTTCTCTTGTCCTATCACTTGTTATTATCCTATCACTTCTCAGTTCCCAATGGCCACATAGTTTCTGATACAAGCCAGGGTGCTGTTGTTCTTCCTGGCCACCTGGGTCACTGGTGGCTCATGTTCAGCTGGCTGCTGACTAGCACCCTTAGGTCCTTTTCTGCTGGGCAGCTTTCCAGACACTCTTCCCCAAGCATGCATTGTTGCATGGGGTTATTGTGACTAAAGTGCAGGACCTGGCACTTGAACTTGTTGAACATCATACAATTGGCCTTGTCCCACTGATCTACAGTGTCCAGATCCCTCTGCAGAGCCTCTATGTCCTCAAGCAGATTGACACTCCCACCCAATTTGGTGTCACCTAAAAACCTACCAAGAGTACACTCAATCCCCTCATTCAGATAATTAATAAAGATATTAAACAGGATTGGACCCAACACTGAGCCCTGGGGAATACCACTTGTGACTGGCCACTAAGTGGATTTAGCTCCATTGACCACAACTCTCTGGGCTTGACCATCCAGCCAGTTTCTTACCCAGTGAAGAATACACCTAAGCCATGATCTACCAGCTTCTCTAGGAGAATGCTGTGGGAGACGGTATCAAAAGCTTTTCTGAAGTCCGGGTAGATAACATCCACAGCCTTTCCCTCCTCCAGTGGGTCACCTGGTCATAGACGGAAATGAGGTTGGTCAAGCAGGACCTGCCTTTCATGAGCCCATGTTGACCTGGCCTGGTCTCCTCATAGTCCTGCACATGCCTGGTGAGCACATGCAGAATAAACTATTCCATAGTCTTTTGTGGTATCGAGGTCAGGCTGTTAGGTCTGTAGTTCCTGGGATCCTCCTTATGGCAATTCTTGTAGATGGTCCTCCTCTGTTAAACAGAATTGTTGATAAATGATGGAAAGTGGCTTGGCAAGCTCTTCCACCAGTTCTCTCAGTACTCTCTGGTGGATCCCATGTGGCCTGATATACTTGTGAGTGTCCAGGTGGTGTAGTAGGTCATTAACTGCTTCCTCCTGGATTGTAGGGAGGTTATTCTGCCCTCTGTCCCTGTCTTCCAGCTGAGGGGGCTGAATGCCCTGGGAATAACTGGTCTGACTATTGAGTACTGAGGCAAAGAAGTCATTAAGCACCTCAGCCTTTTCCTCATCCTTGGTGGCAATGCTCCCTCCCCTCATCCAATAAAGGATGAGGATTTTCCTTGGGTTTCTATGTTGTTAATGTATTTGTGAAAACAGATTTTGTAACAGTGGTCACATTGAGTTCTAGTGAGGCTTTTGCCTTTCTGATTTTCTCTGTGCATGCCCCTTTTTCCAAATTTTCCTGCCTCTTCTTCCAAAAGTGGGAAACTCTCCCTTTTTTTTTTTTTTCCCTGAGTCCAAGCAAAATCTCCCTGTTCAGCCAGGCCAGTCATCTTCTCTGCTCACCTGTCTTACAGCACAAGGTGACAGCCTGTTCCTGTGCCTTTATGACTTCCTTCTTGAAGATTCTCCAGCCTTCCTTGACACCTTTGCCCTTCAGGACTGTCTCCCAAGGGACTCTCTTAACCAGTGACCTGAACAAGCCAAATCTGCCCTCCAGAATTCCATGGCAGTGGTTTTGCTGACTCCCCTCCTTATTTCACCAAGAATTGAGAACTCTATCATTCCATGCTTGCTAAGCCTAAGACGGCCTCTGACCACTGTATTTCCAACTGGTCCTTCTCTGTAAGCAGCAGGTCAAGCGAGGCACCTCCTCTGGTAGGCTCACTTACCACCTGTGTCACGAAGTTATCTTCCACACACTCCAGAAATCTTCAAGACTGCTTCCTCTATGCTGTGTTGTGTTTCCAGCAGATGTCTGTTAAGTTGAAATTACCCATGAGAACGAGGGCTAGTGGTTGTAAGACTTCTGCCAGTCACTTGTAGAATGCTTCGTTTACCTCCTCATCCTGGTTGGGTGATCTATAACAGACCTCCAGCAGGATAACTTCTGGCCTTCCCCCCCATCCTTACCCACAAGGACTCAACCTTATTATTGCAAGCATTGAGCCCTACATAATCAAAACTGTCCCTAATATATAGACCCACCTTACCACCTCTCCTTCCTTGCCTATCCCTTGCCTACATCATCAGCTGATGTTCATTACCTTTAGACAAGATCAATTTGCTACAAACCCAAACACATTATTCTGGGAAAGTGGAGAGAAGGAGAGAGAAGCCTACACTCATGAGCACAGGTTGTGTTGGAAATGGAAACAACTAGAGGTTTTGAAAGAGTCAGAAGTTCTTGCAGAAAGATTTGGAAAGGATGGGCCAGAGGATCTTAGGGTGTTTCGTTAATATATTATACTAACATTATACTATGTACTTGCTATATGGATATCAGGTTCGATAAGGTATCAGTAATTAGGTGGATGAGTAGAATATAAACTGAATAAGAGTGGAAGAAAGAGCACATCAAGAAATAATAAACCAACTATATTCAGTGAATCTTTTACTGCCAACTGAGGATATGTGAATTCACTCCCTTTCTTTCCCAGGACTGACATTTTCAAAGGAAAATGTCAATTCAGTACTTGTCCGGTTCCTGGGGTTCTGTTCTGATAAAGGAGTGGGGCAGATCTCACAAGGGGTGACCCAGCAGAGTACTTTGGGCAGTTGTCAGTATTGCCACATGAGTTTAAACCATTGTGATTCATGCTCCAAGGGGTTTCCCACAGTGATAGAACAGTAAAAGTAAATAATAAGAGTGATGTAGGGTAGCCCAGGGCTAGAACTGAACAGAGGGTGAAAGGTACTTTGAGGAAGGATTATTTCTTGCAGCCTGTCCCTTTCTGTGGCCTTGCAGTGAAGGGCTACTATTTAGCCTGGAACAGACCACACCTGCCTAATCAGAAGCCAGCAGTCTATCAGACCTTGAACTTTTTAGTTTCCCTTCTTCCACGTTTCCAGGCAAGTTTCAATTCTAGTCTTTTGGTATAAGGGTGGGTAGGTAGGTAGATAGATAGATAGATAGATAGATAGATAGATAGATAGATAGATAGATAGATAGATAGATAGATAGATACATACATACATACATACATACATACATACATACATAGATACATACATACATACATACACACATACATACATATATACATGTATACATATGTACATACATCTGTAGAGACTCTTTAGAGGTCATGAGGCAGTTCAGATTGCTTTTGAAAGGTAAAGAAGAGGCTGGGTTACAAAGGGGGAGCACAGTATGTCGATATTTTTCAGTGTTGGTCTGAACCTTCATGGCTGCCTCAAAACTGGGAGAGGCATAAAAAGGGACATCCACATTCCCTTCCTTGCACCAACCCTGATATGTCTGCCCTTAGCTTTGTGAAAGGTAAACTGATGGAAAAACGTTCCTGTCTTTATGCAGCTGACTTGTCAGTGTCGTGCTCTGAATGAGTTCACCATAGGTCAGGGAAGCAGCATTTAAGTAAGAAGCTGTTACATGTGGCAGTCAATAGATCATCTCAGCCACAACACACACCCTCACATGAAATGTTAAAACAGAAGTTTAGGCAGGAGGAGAACTCACTTAGCCCTTGCTTAATCTTCCCAATAGGAGGGTTTTTGTGTACCTCTGGAATAAAGTTCCTACATCTTATTAGCTCTTTCTTTCGCCAATACTATATTGAACAGCTGTGATCTGTTTAATCTTATATTTGCCTTTACTATTCTTGGAAAGCTTAGGTGAACCTACGGTTCTTTTACTCTATGGGCCTGGAGCATCATGGACTTCCAGTTAATGGAAGTGAGGTTTCCAACACGTCCTATTTCTGTATGGAATTGGAACTAAAAAGCAGCATACACTCAGTGCCTTGCCCTCTACCGATAATAAACCCGATGCAAAGCAGAGCAATATCACAAACCCCTCTCATCTGGAAAAGGGCTTACAGTTTGTTGAGAAATTATTCAGAGGAGTAAAAACAAAGGCTGACTGAAGAACTGTACAAGGACCTTAACAGAATGACTGAGCAATGAAATGACACATGAAACAGTCACAATAAATGCAAAGTGATTACTGGGAGGAGGAACAGACGTTCTGTCTTTGCATACACAAGAATCATCCAACTTTTACTATTTAAGCTGACTTTTACTATATAAGAACAAAGTCTTAAGGTCAAACAGAATGGTCATCATAATGACTCCCTCAGTATGTTTTTTAGACCCGTGGGTTAAGAACTGGGAAAATAAGATTACATAAAATGCAATGTGCGACTACATCTTGAGTAATATTTGCATTCATAATTCCCCCAATACCTAAAAGGATATGATAGAATTGGAAAAGTTTCAGAGGATGGTCAAAATTATGGAATAGCTGTGTGAGGAACTGCTAGGCAGACTTGAACTTCTCTGGCTAGAAAGGGAAAAGAGGGTGGCACATGAATAAAATCATGAGTGATATGGAGAAAGTAAACTGAGAAGGTTTGTTTTGCTGTATCTTGGGAGGCTGGCAGTGAGTTCAGAACCAAAAAAAAATTCGTTGGTCAGATAACATGCATCTTGTTCTTATTAAAGTCATAACATCTTGGAATTTAGGGACAGGCAAAAAAATTGCATTTGCTTTTTTTTTAATAGAAGTCCTTTAAAAATAAGGGTAGATAAGAGAATTCATTACAGAAGAAGAATTAAAAATACTTTGTGTGTCATATTTAGAAGACAATAATCTTGTTGACATGTAGATAGAGCAGGATGTCCTGGACTATGGCCAGACAACTTTTGAATATCTCCAAGGATGCAAATTCTGCAGCCTCTCCAGGCAACTTGTTCCAGTAATCAATCACAGAAAAAAATAACATGCTTTCCTTGTGTTCAGACTGAATTTCCTGTGTTTCAATTTGTGCCCATTCCATCTTGCTCTGTCACTGGGAACCAGTAAGAAGTGTGTGACTTCACCAGCTTTAATTTCCCATTAGATGACGAGATTCCCCGCTGCCTCCCTGCACCCTCTCAGCCTTCTCTTATCCAGGCTAAACAGTCCCAGGTCTCACAGCCTTTCCCTCATATGAGAGATGATCCAGTCTCTTCATTGTCTCTGTGGCCCTTTGCAGAACTCTCTCCAGTTCCATATCTCTTTTTAACTGGGGAGCTCAGTACTGGCCACAGATCTCTATATGTGGCCTCTCCACAGCTGAGCAGAGGTGAAGGATACTGGCAATAGAATCATAGCATGATAGAATAGTTTGGGTTGGAAGGGACCTTAAAGATCATCCAGTTCCAACCCCCCTGTAATAGGCAGAGACACGTCCCACTAGACTCCTAATGTAGCCCAGGATACCTTTCACTTTCTTTAACAGAAGGACACAGCACTGACACATGTTGAACTTAGTGACCACCAGAACCCCCAAGCCCTTTTCTGCCAAGTTGCTTTCCAGCTAGTCAGAACCCAGCAGGTATTTGTTCATGGGATTATTCCTCCACAGGTGCAGGACTCCACATTTCCCTTTGTTGAACTTCACAAGGTTCTTCTCTGTTCATTCCTCCATCTCATCAAGGTCCCTCTGAATGGAAGCGCAACACTAGGGTATATCAACTTCTCGTCCCAATTTTGTATTATCTGCAAATTTGCTAAAAGTTTAGTCAGTTCCATCATCAAGACAATTAATGAAGAGCTTAAACGGTACTAGATCCAGTACTGACCTTTGGGATACAGCACATGAAGTGGCCTCCCGCTGGACTTTGTGCTACTGATCACAAATTTTTGAGCCCCGCAATTCAGCCAATTTTCAATCCACTTCCAAGTCCACTTGCCCAGCCTCTATTTAATCAGCTTGCTATGAGGATGTTGTGGCAGACAGTCATAAAAGCCTTGCTAAAGTAAAAAAATAAACAAAATCCACTGCTCTCCCTTCACCCACCATGCAGTCATCTGACTGCAGAAATCTATCAACTTGGCTAAGCAGGACTTTTCATAAATCCTTGCTGGCTACTCCCAGTCACCTTCCTCTATCTGGAAATTGTTCCCAAGATGAGTTGCTCCATCATTTTTCTGGGGACTGAGGTGAGGCAGACCAGTCTGTAATTTGGTGGACTTCTTGCCCTTTTTGAAGACAGTTGAAATATTTTTTTTTCAGATCTCAGCAAACCACTCCCAATTCCTATGGCCTCTGAAGGATAATTGTGAGTGGCCTTGCAATGAAGCTGACCAGCTTCCTCAGCACTTGTGAGTGCATCCCGTCAGGTTCCATGGATTTGAGTATGTGCAGACTGTTTAATGCTTCCCTGACCTCATCGTCTTCCAACGAGAGTCCTCGGTCTTTGTCATCCATTTTTACATACTGTTTGCTGCCAGCTTCTCTTCATCAGGCCCAGGTTCTTTGCTGTGATTTTGTGGAGATTCACAACAGCAGCCAAGTTCACCTTTATTTGCTACACATGTCTGGACTGATGCATTTTTTATTCATGAACTGTACTTTGCATGCCACCTGCTGTACAGCCTGGGCAGTAACCTCTGTATTCCAGTTGACTCTCTGCTACCATTTTTGACAATTTTGCTAGCAACAAGTCTAACTTTTTAAATATCTGGAATGCTAGTACATGGTCTTTCTGTCTCCCTTCTGCACCAAAACTTGTCTGAAATAGTTTAACTTGTTACACTGGCAAAATAGCTTGCAGGTATCAGCTGTCAAAATAATGATGTGCATTTTTTTGTCCACATAAAAAAGCTTACAACATGCAGCTACCCTATTAGATTTCAAACAAATGTGGGATGCCTCCTTATGCCATTTAACACACAAGCAGTCTATTTTACACCTTACAGCACAAGATCAATGGCAAGAGTTGGCTTGATCAGCATGCTGCCAACCCTTGGCATTTATTGCTTGAACAGGAGGTCTGTACAATTTATGGAAAAGCTTAAATTTTATAGCATTATAAGTAAGAGACATGTAGCTTGATAAACTCACTGAAGTACAAGGACATTCTTATTGTTAATCTGCTATAGTTGTGACAGCTTTCTGAGGAACAGACCCCTGCAGTGCTGAGAGACACCACCACTGCTATTCAGCTAGCTCCTGGTGTGTGAGACCTTCATGTTGTGCCTGGACATCCTGTATTGTTTGAAAATAACATATTAAAACATATAGATCTGGACACCTTCATGACAGATACTAATACCTGAATGACACTGAAAAATGGGTGAAAGAACTTTTTTCCGCAAAGAGCATTCTGCCAGTATTCTGTGTGAACTTCATGAGCTTCAACAAGGCCAAGTTAAAGGTCCTACACCTTGGGACTTTTTACAAAGGCTTGTAGTGATAGGACAAGGGGCAATGGGTATAAACTGGAGAGAGGCAGATTTAGACTAGTCATAAGGAAGAATTTCTTCCCTGTGAGAGTGGTGAAGCACTGGCACAGGGTAGCTCCATCCCTGGAGGTGTTCAAGGCCAGGTTGGATGGGGCCTTGCGCAGCCTGATCCAGTGGGAGATGTCCCTGCCCATAGCAGGGGAGTTGGAACTAGATGATCTTTAAGGTCCCTCCCAACCCAAACTAGTGTATGACTCTATGACTGTGACATCTAGGGTAAGGTGCCTTGCAGGCAAAGTGTTCCTGTGGTGGGCAACAGCCAGGCAAGGTAGTGCCAAGGAGCAGGCAAAGTTTTTGGTGCCATTTCTGCTGCACGTGTGACTGTTAAATCAAACTTTCTCCACGGGAAAAAGCATTTAGGTCAGTAATAAACAACGCTGCTATGCAGGTGCGGGTGTCACCTTGGGAAGTCTTGCCTGGATTGTTGACTGGAGAGGCTGACAGAGGTGGCTTTATTCACCCCAGAGAACAGGAGGCTGAGGGAGGTCTATTTGCTTTCTGCCACTGCCTAGAGGAGGGGGTATAGACAAGATGGAGACAGACTTTTCTCAGAGAAGCGCAGACAAAGTGCAAGAGGCAACAGCCATCACTTGCAAAAAGGGAAATTCATGCCTGAGCAGGTTTTTTTTTTTTTTTTTTTTTTTTTTTTTTACTTTAACAGGGACAAACCCAAAATCCTGGCAGGCAACTTTAGATTATTAATAGAACTATGAAGACTAGGTCTGCTAGCAATACAAACTGGGAGATAATTTCTTCAAGAAGTTGCTATATCTTACACTGGCTCTCATGGCCACAGCGATCTATGTGAAAATCACCTATACCCATGTTTTAAACAAGCTGGGTAGCTCTGGACATCTTTCCATGCAGTGATGGACAGAGCTCTGCTTTATTGTTTGTTGAAGGTGTTCTTACATATATTATTTGCAAACAAGGTGGGTAGGGCAGCTATTAACTCATGATTTGTCTCTAGGGCTTAGCATACCAGAGAAGTAAATCTATACTCAAACCATCCTTTAACCTGCTCCTAATCCAAAATCAATGAATGCCATGTGTATTCCACCTCACTAAAACTCAAAAATAAAATCCATGTTACTTTAAGAAAAAGCTAGTTCTTAGTAGGCCTGTTCTCCTATTTCTTTTCCTCAGCCTTCCTCCTGGCACACTGTGTGGCACTGGAAATGTGCTGTTATTCACTGGGATTTTGAAACTAGCGCATCCCTCAGCTGGGAAAGGCCGAGGCCCAATCCCACAGCACAAAATCAGGTGGTCTGTTTGCCCCGTGATTGACTAACTTACAGAAGAGGATCACTACTGTGTGTACGTTGCAGGGAAATGCATTTCAGCTCCCCAGGCATTTGTACTATGCAGCCAGGACAAGATTCTGTCCCTGATTTCTGCAGCAAATTTCTGACAAGGAAAGGCATTAGTTCTGTGATATCACTAACTGGAAGTGGGGAGCAAAATAAATGCAGATCTGCAAATATGCCTGTAGAACTGAGTCAAAGCAAGGGGAAGGAGATGGCAATGTGGATATGGTGGGCAAGTGAATAGGAAGCCTTTATCTCCAGTAGCTATTAAATTCCAGTCTGACTTATGGGAAGATGGGCAATGGACATCATCTTTCTTGCCTCTGCTAGTTTCAGTAAAGGGCTGGCCTGTGAGCCAACAAATACTGCCAGTATACAATAGGTGACCCCGAAGTCTGAATTTCAGAAGCTAAAAATTGTTCCATAATAGCAGTAGATGATGGTCCTAAATGCCTGCACTGTTAATCAGACAGCAAGAAACTGAAGAGTCCCTTCCCTCCTTTCAAATGTCATCATCATCATCTTGCACTGTAGATCTCGTTCCTATATTCATGTGTGTTTTGTCCTCTCCAGCTTTCGAATTAGCAATAGAAATCTGAACAAGTGATCTTTCTCATGGTCTCAGTTCTCCAGGTCTCTTCTGCCTTCTAACATTACTTTCTGCATGATTGACAATATATTCAAAATGAAAAAGGGTGTGTGTGTGTGGAGAATCCCCCACTGCCTTGGGACATCACAGAGAAAGGGTTACATGGGCTATTTTTAGAACAGAATCCAATGGCAGTGATGTGAGGTAGGCACAGAGAAAAACACAGCTGTGAAACCTAACACTTGGCTTCATATATACTGAGAGCAGGAACAGCAGAGAAACAAATCGAGGAGACACAGCAGAAGACAAGACTGAGAAAAAGGTATGCGAGTATAAGAAGAGAATGGTAAAAGAGTAAGTGACAAAGAAGCAATGAACACATGGGAAAGAAATGGCCAAAAGAATATGGGAGAGAAACTGCAAAAGTCTGAGCCAGAAAGAGAAAAATTTAATAAAGTGGCCATGGTATAGAAATAAGCTGACATACTTTAATCACAGAGGGGACTGAAGGACAAGGAATGACCAGCTGACTCATCAGCACTCTTATGTAGGTGATTCATGACCTTCAAGGCTGACCAGCAACTACCCTGTCTGTCATCTTTCCTCATCCTGAGGTGTAAGGGCTTCATATATAACTTAGGTTTTGGTTTGTGACACTGCAATATATTTTCTAAATCAGAGGGATATAGCAGTCATTTCTATAGTCTTTGAAGACAGGTGATGATCTACTGTCTCTCTTTTACTGCAGAGCAGCATATCCACAGAAGAGTGATTGCTTTATGTAAGAAAATTAATGTATGCCATATTAGCTTGGAAGTGCTCTCTGCCACTGTTCACCCACCAAACAGGAAAGAACTAACATGACTGACTACATGGAGTGGATAGCGGTAATGCTGATACTTGATAGGAGCATACTCATAAAAAGAGCATTTTAAGGCATAACTTGCTAAGATACTCAAGTCCCAGAAGTGTCTGAGAACCACCTGAGGAATCTACATCCAGAATTACAGTCACTTGTTTACTTGCCACCTAATCCTTATTACTGATTTTCATTTTTCATATTTTGAGAAATAATACATCCTTCATCAAAGTTAACGATTCAGCATCTACTTAGCACTGATGCCTGGATTAGATCCAGCAACTCGCTGCTTTCAGTACTAGCTGCTACTCTGTGATTATCACTAAAGACTCAAGCATATGGTCATTCTCAAACAGTTCAGAAATGTATAGTCACCTCTTTAATGAAATTGCATAGTTGCCTATTCATCATTAAGCTTCTCTGGGATGTAAATGGCTTGAATTCAATTAAAAAAACCCAGATATTTGGGGTTTATTTATACAGCCTTGAGAGATCAAATCACTACAATTAGTTACACAAACCTGTCTTGTCCAGAAGCCAATAAAGCTCGCAGCCGCAAATATTTGGGAAAAAAATTATTAATAAACTAAGATCGTGCAGTACATGCTTGCAGTACAGTCTTGCTTTCTTTCCTGGATAGCTATTTAGTAATGTACAAATGTTTTGTCAAAGAAGACTTGCCTCAGCTCAAGTTTTATAGATCATGCATTTTGAACTCAAGAAATCTAATACAAGTTGTGCCTTCCTACAAGCATTGAAGAAAACTGTCACTGGTTTTAAAACTGTAACTAGTCTAGTTTCTAGACTAGGATATAACCTGAAAATTCTAGAGATTCATGAGTTTGTAACAGTTACAAAAGAAATACAGTCATTTTCCCTAAGTAGCATATTCTGTATTTCTCAAGCTCTCTTTTTCACCTCCCCTTTTGTGCAGTTTGTTGTATGTCCTTACAGTCCCTGTGTAACGTGATCAATTCATAAACTGATTCAATTTGAACTTTTGATCTCAGAACCCAACTATTATTCTCCCACCACAATCTTCACTTGTTTGTACACTGTGCAAATGGGCCACTGCAATCATAGGATCACAGAATCACCAGTTTGGAAAAGAACTCTTAGATCATCACGTCCAACCATTCCTGTCTGCCACTAAAACATGCCCTTCAGCACCTCATCTACCCATGTTTTAAATACTTCCAGGGATGGTAACTCAACCACCTCCCCAGGCAGCTTGTTCTAGTGCCTGATGACCCTTTCTATGAAATTTTTTTTCCTGATGCCCAGTCTGAACCTCCCCTTGCGCGGCTTGAGGCAATTCCCTCTTGTCCTGTCCCCTGCCACTTGGGAGAAGAGGCCAGCACCCTCCTCTCTACAACCGCCTTTCAGGTATTTGTAGAGAGCAATAAGGTCTCCCCTCAGCTTCCTCCTCCTAAAGCTAAACAATCCCGGTTCCCTCAGTCGCTCCTCATAAGACTTGTTCTCCAGCCCCTTCACCAGCTTTGTTGCTCTTCTCTGGTCTCGCTCCAGAACCTCAACATCCTTCTTGTAGTGAGGGGTCCACTGTGTTGTACATAAAGCTCAGTCTCAATGCCCTAGTGTTGGTGCTACTTTTCTGTATTGGGCTACAGAAATCCAGGAAAACAGAGATGAAATGTTTCAAAATCCAGTCTTTCACTGGAACGATTGGCTCCGTCAGCAAAGTTAAACCTTGACTAGTCATAAACAGCATTCTTAGTAAAACACTGTTGAGTTGAGGGAGTGTGCTTGTGATGTGCCTTTGTGGAGCACTAAGAAATTTCCATTCAATACACAAATCTAGATTTGAAATTAAGCTTTTAGTCCTAAAGGGCTATATGGTCAAACTACAGATCATATAATTCTTCATTCATCTGTAAGGCACTACGTCATACACCATAAGTGCAAGGCTTAGCAGCAGAAAATTTTGGAATGAGAGCTTCTCTCCTGGTCTTCATCACAACTTCCTTTTCCCAAAAGTAATTATACATTCCCCTTAGTAAACCAGGTGATCTAGCTTCTGTAAAGGAGTCTCTCCATCTTTATTTGAAGTAGCTCAATGAAGACATGACTTCATGTTTTCCTCAGATCCAGCACAGACCTGTCTCCAAACACTCCAGAACTTTGCATGCTCAGGTACAAACAGGCCACCATTAATTTTTAGAGGCTGAGATTCATGCTGTTCCTTGGGCAATTAAGAGTGTATGGTGCCAAAGCTCCCTTCAATTACCAAAGGCAGTGGATTTTTAGCTACAGTAGAAGTGGCTACCTCAGCTTGCCCAGAGAACTGTGAGGACTCATGATATTCAATAAATAATAGTTATCCTAGTCGGCAGTAATTACTCTTAAAGTACTTCAATCAGAAAGTGGAGCAACAGCCTGCATCCAAATACCTATAAAACAAAGCAGTGCCAGACTCTGGTGCGATGTGCCTGAAAGATGCTACAGGGTAACACACTTTGTGAACCCATTAACACCTAGCATGGCCAAATCCTAAACCACACTCTCTGGGAGCTGTAGCAAAGGGGAGGGAAAGATTTCAGTGCCTTATCTGTAGATGTCTGCAATAAGGAAACCCATTCACAACCAGCAATTGCATTTCAATACAGCTTTGTAGACTCAGCCCTGATTATTTCTAGCATTTTTTTCCTTGTCTAGTGCATACAGCGATATAAATTTTTCACCCAGAGATTAGAAATGATTCCCATTTTCCTACTGAGAAAAGGAGAATATGACCTCGTTCTCTCTTGGAGAAAGACACTACTGGGTCATGCCCTCAGGCAGAACTCTCACATATTCTTCCCAATATAAACAGGGAAGGACATTTACCTACAGATAGAGTGTATAGCTTCTTAAGCAGATAAGGGAACACTTAGGAAACATTCTGTCCTCCTGTAGGTATTGCACTCACCAGAGTTTCTTGGTATCGGAACGCTTTGGTTGGAGAGGCATCCCCAGTCATATCCCCAGAGACAATGTCCTGTAGAGTAAGGGCTGTTCAGGGTAAAGTCTTCCTGTCTGCTCACCACGGCAAAAATCATGGAGTGAAACAGCCGCAAGGCTGTAGCTAAAACCCTCCTGAGCACCCTGAGAGAGAAGGTTACTGGTGAGGGAAATTCAGAGAGGGAGAGTGTAACCAGAGCCTCCCTGCCCCCTCCTGTTCAGTCTGCTCGGACACAGCAGTCACTTCCCTGCTTTAATATCTTTCTGCTGCCCTGGCACCAAGACAGCGCGGTAAATTAACAGAAGGCAAAGTTTCCCTCTCCTCTCTGTCAGTATCATTCTTCACTGCATTTGGAAGGGTTCAATAACAAGACTATAGAAAGAATGGGGGATGATGACAGACAAAACTTGGGAAGAAGAGGATGCAAATAAAAAAAATTGCCAATATTAGAGACAAGAAACATCCTGCAATCTGAGCAGGACTATTCCTTCAACCTTTGTCAAGGGACAACCTTGTTAAATATCACCATCTGAGAGGGCAAATCTCCTAGCAGGCCTTGGAAGACTTATTCCTTACATCAATTACATAGTGTGCTCACATTTAACATACTTATGCTTTAGAAAAATTATTACTGCTGTTTCCCTGCCCACAATACCTCACCACTAACAAACAGCCTTCCTCACAGTCTTTGTACCTTCATGAACTTTTATCCACTTTCATCCAACATTTATTCTAACTTAATTTAGTGTTCTGATGTAGTCAGACAAGACTGAAGACAAGAGTAAGAATATACTTCACAACACAAGTAAAGTGCATGTTAGGAATCTCAGCTTGGCATAAATTTTATTTTAGAAGACATTTTACAGATGCTTGGCCAGATCTTTTCAATACCATTTTGTACATCTCAATTTTTAAGGAGATCAAAGACTATTTATACAAAGTCAAATCCTTTGAAAATCTATTACTTTTTATAATGACAAACAAGGAAACAAAACCATTTCAGACTGGGGGACTACAGGCCTGTCAGTCTGACCTCGGTACCGGGGAAAGTCATGGAGCGGGTGATCTTGAGTGCTATCAAGAAGCACTTGCAAGAGAACGGGGTGATCAGGCCCAGTCAACACCGGTTCATGAAGGGCAGGTCTTGCCAGACTAATCTGATCACTTTCTATGACCGAGTGACTAAACTCTTGGACGAGGGAAAGGCTGTGGATGTATCTTCCTGGACTTCAGTAAAGCTTTTGATACAGTTTCTCATAGCATTCTGCTTCGGAAACTGTCGGCCTCTGGCCTGGACGGGCGCACACTCTCCTGGGTGGAAAACTGGTTGAATGACCGGGCCCAGAGGGTGGTGGTAAATGGAGTTAAATCCAGCTGGAGGCCAGTGACAAGTGGGGTTCCCCAGGGCTCAGTGCTGGGTCCAGTCCTGTTTAATGTCTTTGTCAATGACCTGGATGAAGGCATTGAGTCCTCCCTTAGCAAGTTTGCAGATGACACCAAGCTGGGTGGAAGTGTGGATCTGCTGGAGGGTCGGGAGGCTCTGCAAAGGGACCTGAACAGGCTGGACTGCTGGGCTGAGACCAACGGCATGAGGTTTAACAAGGCCAAATGCCGGGTCCTGCACTTGGGGCACAACAACCCTAAGCAGAGGTACAAACTAGGAGAAACCTGGCTGGAAAGCTGCCAGGAGGAGAAGGACCTGGGGGTGTTGGTTGACAACTGACTGAACATGAGCCATCAGTGTGCCCAGGTGGCCAAAAAGGCCAATGGCATCTTGGCTTGTATCAGGAACGGCGTGACCAGCAGGTACAGGGAGGTTATTCTCCCTCTGTACTCGGCACTGGTGAGACCGCACCTCGAGTACTGTGTTCAGTTCTGGGCCCCTCATCACAAGAGGGATGTTGTGGCTCTGGAGAGAGTCCAGAGAAGAGCAACAAAGCTGGTGAAGGGTCTGGAGAACAAGTCTTATGAGGAGTGGCTGAGAGAGCTGGGGTTGTTTAGCCTGGAGAAGAGGAGGCTGAGCGGAGACCTTATTACTCTCTACAACTACCTGAAGGGAGGTTGTGGGGAGGAGGGTGCTGGCCTCTTCTGCCAAGTGACAGGGGACAGGACGAGAGGGAATGGCCTCAAGCTCTGTCAGGGGAGATTTAGGCTTGAGATTAGGAAAAAGTTCTTCACGGAGAGGGTGGTTAGGCATTGGAACAGTCTGCCAAGGGAGGTGGTTGAGTCACCGTCCCTAGAGGTGTTTAAGGTGAGGGTGGATGAGGTACTTAGGAGCATGGTTTAGAGATTGGTGGTAATGGTTGGACTTAACGATCCAGTGGGTCTCTTCCAACCTGGTTATTCTGTGAATTATAACAATTTACTGAATTGTTATGCTAATAAACACTATTTCCTTGCACGCAAAATACCTCATCTACATCCTGTTCACTCTTTTCACTCCCTGTCTCACAAGAGAACCTCTGACCTTGTTATTTGCATGGTTTTGAAGCAAAAAAAGTGAACTTGTTATCACTTCCCCGATATCCCAGCTATTACAGTCATTCCTTAAACTGTGAGTAGCCCAAAATTGGTTTCTATGAAAATATAGACATCTTGCTTACTTCACATTCTGTACTACTGGGAATACTTTCTGCACACGTACATGTTGGTATAATTCCACTGCTAATGTTACTACAGGTTTTCCTATACCAAAGTTTGATATTCATGTATAAACAATGTACACTCTCATTTAAAAAAAAAAAAAAAAAAAAAAAAAAAAAAGAGAGAAAACTCAGAAGACAGGAAACACCCTTCTAGGTGTCACAGAGACAGTAAATGGCTACTTCTAGTGGATCTGGATACTGGGGTCTATTTTAGAACTAATGAGAACAGAGCTTTTACCTTCTTATTTCACACTGACTCGCTTTCTCACAGCTGTAGTACCTGGTTGCAGCTTCCTTTCCCAACAGCGAGATCACTGCTGGTCAGTAAAAGTAAAACAAAGTTGAGTTGGCCCTTTGTCATGCAGATGCTTGCAATGACCAGCCACAGGCATTACAAGTCAAGGCCTTTGGGTATCCTCTGGCATTTGTTTCTGCACAGCTCTCTAAGCCCCTGGATCTTCCCCCATTTCCAAGATCTTTCCTCCAGCTGATGTCTTTACTTTCTTTCTGAGCCCTTCCTCCTTTCAAGGCTGCTCCTTTCTTTCAGGAACCCTTCCTGGCACTGAATCTTCTTTTGAAAGAGCAAGCCCACATTTTTCTAATCCAAATACTTTGTGCTGAAACAACATTAGCAGTAGTTCCATCTTATACGTCTTTAGTAGAAGTGTATTAACTTCAGTTTAGTTCAGGTGTTATCAAAATTCAAAAGCAGCCCATACTGGTTGCAGCTAGGAGGTAGCAGGCTTCTGCCCAAGAGCTCAAGAAGTGTCTCTGGAGGTACTATCTCAAGAAATTATGCAAAATTCTCCTTAGAGAGAAGCTCAATTGCTGCACAGAGGTATAATTGTTCAAATGGAAGACACTGCACACAATCAAACAAGAATTCTTTATTTTGACATCTCAAGGCAGTAAAATATACATATAAAAGCAGATAGGAAAATGGCAGTGACAATGCAACTTGATGCAATCCTACAGAAATCTAATCAGTGTGGACTGCTTCATCAATATCTGTAAAATATTGCACTGTTTGAAAGAGGGAGCATTCAGGAACAAAGTGTTTACACTGCAGGGACAGCCCCTAAACTGGTATCTTAAACTTCAGAGTAAGGCACCAACTGGCAAGTATGATTCTTGTGCTGTTTGTCACATGTTGTGTGTAAGTGCAAGATGCACATTGATGTTGCACCTTTGTATGTTGAAGGAAACAGCCTTCATTTTCCTAGGCAGAACAATATAAAAGCACATGCCTGATTTTCCAGCTTCCCTCCACATCTTTTTGTGCTTCCTATTCATAATTCTAGCCCAAAAGAAAATATTTTAAAAGCCATAGTTACATAAAAAGAATAAGCCAGGAACTATGCTAGTCTACTAGTACAAAATGGAGAAGATGGAAGCTCAAGTGGACAGATTGTACTCCATATATAACCCAGTATATCAGGATTTAGGCTCAACCACAAAGAGAGAAAAATGCCATCTCCCATGTCACATTTAATGGGATTAACTGCAGATGGACACAGGCATGAGAAATTATAGCATGAAGAGACTCTGTAGGAAATTTCCAGAAGTAATGGATTATGCCACAACAATTCTTACTGAGTAGCTGAAATGACACTTTGAAAACAGTATTTGCTAAGCAAACAGCTTTAAATGATCATGGCTTGAGAAAGAAAACTCACATAATATGGTAATAACATGAAACTTCCCTTTAATTTAAAAGGGAAGCAAACTGCAGTGATAAATAATCTAAGCAGCATGCTTAGACTGTAGAGCTGCCTTGAATATTTTTGTTAATTAAACAAAAACTAAAAGAGCCTTTTGCACAAGGCTGTAGGGTTTCAGGGATTCAGCGGTACAGTACAATTCATTGAGTCCTGAGAAGCTGGTGGATTGATCACTATGCCTGTTGTGACACAATTACCACAGCAAAACAAATTGCTCAAAAGTAATAGTCCATGCAGTTCCTCACTCCTGGGATTAAGGGGAGTTAATCTAGAATTTCTAGATTCAAATCTTGTTTCTCAGGCAGCTTATGGAGACTTAGTCTGTATGAGATGCCCCAGATATTTATTTGTTTTGCTGACAATTTGGAATGTCTTGTAATTCTCTCAATAATTCTGTCACAGTGGGAATGTGGAAAAGTAGACTTTTAGGTGATCAAGATGGATAGGAAAGTGCCAAGTACTGGAAAAAAATAACTTTCCATTTTAGAGAGGGGAAGGATTCTCCTTTACAAGGGAGCCCTTTACTAATGTGCACCGGAGCAGACTGTCCTCCATGACGAACCAGGCAGAAAGTACTTTAAAATTTTAAAATACAAGCATAAGATAAGTAGCATTTTATACATAATCTTCTCCAAAAAAGCTTAACTTTTTAAAAAACTCTTTACAAATAGTTTGTTTCCCCTTTCACATTCACTTTGCTTACAAGTGTCCTTCTGTCTCCTTCTAAAGGATACTCCCACTATCTTCCCAGTTCCAGTGCTGATCCTCTTTCTATCATTTTCTATACATATGGAATAAGTCAGGATATAAGAATTTTAAACCCTGCACTGAATCAGAATATAAAGAGTTGCCAGATTATTTTAGAAAAAGACATCAATAATTGGACTGGCTAGATAGGAACAAGCATTCCTTTCTTGTTCATCTGACGTCAGAGCTCATAAGAATGAAAAAGTAAATACCCATACTCAAAGTTAAGCTTCAGCAGTATCTCTCTTCCAACAGAGCTGGCAGGGCTATTTTCCTGGCAGATAGCCAGGGAACAGGTAAAGGTCCCGACAGAGTGTGCTACAATATTCTGACATTTCCTTGCAGCGATGAAATTCTGTGCCTGGGGCATAACCTTCTCGTTGCTTGATTTGCCTATTTACCTAGATGTGAAATTAAAAATAAGAATATAATGATTGGAAGGATTAAGAGAAGTAAGGAAGGTGTCATTGCTTTCTCTACTCAGATTATTCTGTTTAAAGTTAATTAATCCCTTACGTATAATCTTTCTGAACCACAAAAAGCACAAAGAAGTAAGGTGCAGTTTCACAGCAGCTCAGGCTGTCATGGTCATCTTGTTGTCTTCACTCTCACTTCCCCCATTTTATTGTTTTTCCCTTACATGAGTGCAAGCGCTTATGCAGGTATGTGGTGAGCCAGGTTAGGGAATTAGTCCACTTAAAAAAAGCTATTTCCACAGAGAAAATGTAATTCTTCTCATAAGTTCACTGCGTCATGACAAGTGAAATGGAAGGAATCAAAGAAACAGCATTTTTACTTCTGTCAAACTGCTGCAGAACTGTACATAAATATACATAGGAGGGGAAAGTAATAATTTTGCTACAAACAAGGCAAACCCAATTGCTTTAGTAGTAGATTAATCCTAATAATTTAAAGCACTGTAAGGCTCTTTAGAAACCAAGTGTAGGAGGGAAAGACACTCCAGCTCACCTTCACCAACATGTCAGCCACATGAGTGTCTCGGGAATCCTCTGCAAACACAGTGGTGAGAGCCTCGATATACCAGGATCCACGCTTGGTGTTTCGCATGGCTGCAGTGCCTGAGAAGAAACTGTGTATGATGAAGTCTCTGGATAACACAGACACAATCTCTTTATGCTTTAACAATTAGGACCTCTCCCCACTACCTTTCAGACAAGCATATCCACAGATCATATCAGAGCATGTAGGCAGGCGCAGCTTGAGATTTTCTTCCTTGTTTGCATCACTTTCCTCACAGCCTGGTGAATCTGACCGTTCTTTCCCATCTCTTTGATCCACTCCCCGGTCTGTCTCATCTGCAGGGGAATAAAAAAAAAGAAGTGGGGGGAAAGGGAGAAGAAAAAAATCTGTAAAATAAATTACCCCGAATATAGTTTGCCTGTACTTCCTTAGTTTTGGCTCTGGTCAGCAATGCCACAACTGCTGTCAAGCAGAAAGCTTTTGCATGAACTTTAAGGTTTTTTCAGTTTTGGTTGTTTTTTTTTTTTTTTTAAAAAACTCATCTGAAAGCTCTTCTGCACAAACTAACGCAGATACCAACAAGTAATGAACCTGCTCAGCCTAAAAGTGACTGTCAGTCCATATGCCAAATGATCCCTCCCAGACCCCTTTCCTATGCAGATCATAGCATAAATGGAAAACAAAAGTTTGACAGTTGTTCATCATGCATGGAAAGACTTGATGACTAGCCTTAAAAGTTTATATTCCACTTTTATCTACCTTAGAAGGTCCAAAAACTTCTAGTCTAGTTTGCAATTCTAACTACTTATTGAGAACTCATTCCAGAATTATATTCAGAATTTAGAACTAAAATTATATCACTTGTTTTAATCAAAAGCACAAATTGTGCAGTAGTAAAATGCAAATTAATTTGACCTCAAACTTGAGAGTACATCTCCCCAGTATACTGGGATTAGTTTAAAACCTGGAGAACATTTAATGCCATCTCCAGGATTCATTAGCATGAATTATGCCAAGTGTAGATATTCGCAGTTGGCGTGCACATGATGAATCATAATCTAGACTAACTGCTTAGTGTCAATAACTTTAACAGTCCAGCTACGTTGTAAGTAAATCAGAACTTCAGTTCACAGGTCTTCTATATAATTTTGTCCCCCTCTCCTTTTTTTTTTTAACTGTAAGATGAGAATCCACTATTCTACTTAATTCCTAACAGCATGGGTCAGATTCTAGTTTTTGATGGCATAAACATCCACTTCAGAGCCTTCCTGTTGTGATGGCTTCAGCTCTTTGCTGCCAGGTTGCGCCTAAGAAATTCTTTTGGATTTCTAACCCTTCATGGGCAGTGGCACTGGCAGCATCTCATGATCATGCACAGGAAATGGTCTGGTCATAAGTCAATGTTATTTCCTCCAAAGTGAAAGCAGCAGTGGGAAGGGTGCAATTGTCTGACAGGCTACATAGAGCCTATAATTAAGGTTCCATAGCTTAAAGTTTCATTATTACTTCCCTCAAGTTCTTCCATCATCTCCAAGTTAACAATGCAATTGTTCCCATTATTAACCACACTTTACTCATGTCTTATCATACTTCTCTAAATATTTTTAGTTCTACATCTTAAAAATTAGTGTACTGTTCAGAGTGTATGTAATTTCAGATAAGACTGAGGTAATTTCACATTCAAGCTACTTTATTCGCAACGTCATCATCCCATAATGTATAAAAATCAACCCCCCTAATCTATATCACCAATAACTGCCACCCAGACTGATCCAGACTCTTTGAATTTTACTGAAGCTCCCAGACCACCACTTTCTCAACTGATAAATAACTGCTGCCTATTTGTCATTATTTACCACACTTCTTCCCTTTTCTGTATCAACTATTATATTAAACACAGATGTTAAGCAGCTTCAAAGTCTCATTCTATGTCCTATGAAGTCTGACTATTTTTCTTTTTTCCATTGTTTTCTGATCCATAACTATACACAGACTACTTCAATTCTTTAGCAGAGTCCTGCCAAAGGCTCTTTGGAAATTAAGTAGAATGTATCAACTCTTCTTCATCTACATTTCCATGCATCATTGACAGAAGATGGATATTCTTTTCCCCCTCTGTTTATGTAATAGGCCATAACCCATGCATTTCTCATTTTGTTTCAGCAGGTTCCAGCTAACCTGAAAGGCACAAAAAGACTGACTACTAATCTAAAGTAGTCTGCTCTATTTACAGTCTTTTAAATGCTGCTTTTTTTTTTTTGTAAAGGTTTTTGTTGACAGCTCTATTACTTTGTAACTGGCTTTCCCCTCCAACTATCAGCCAAGGTTTAAGAATTTCAAAAAAGACAGTTTCATGGGTGTTTTTTAAATTAAAGAAAGATTTTTTTTCCTTTAAGTTGCTGAAGTATCAATCCTTTGCCTGTTGCAGTGTCACAGTTCTGCCATGTTTTGCATAGCTTGCTTTGCTGAAAGCTTGTAGGGAACCAAAAGGCCAAGCCTAAATTGTTGATGTGAAAAGATCCATTATGGGAACAGTAATGCCAAATAAACCTAATAACCTAATTAGGTCAGCTGCCACTTCTGGCTTATTACACATTTTCCACACTGTTACGAGTCTGCATATTCACATCTGTTCAAGAATACCTAAAGGTCCATTAACACAAGAAAAACAATCACATCCAATTCATCTTGTAAACATGCATGTTACACTACTTCCAAATGCTTAAAGAATCAAATATTTTTGATACCCAAAATACCTCACAAAGGCTTTAGTTTTTGCTCTGCTTTGGGATTAACATAAGTAGGTTAGAGGTGAAAAACATTCCCTTGTCTAGAGGACAAACTATTAAGTTCAGCTAAAAATGACAAAGAAAGGAGACAACTGCAAGGAACAAGGGAAAAGAAGGGGAATAAGCATACGCACTAGAAAAACTCCTCTAGAACTAGGAAAATAAAACTTTCTAAGACAGTTCTCTTTGGAGTATCTGCAGTTTCACCACTGTCTCAAAAAGTCCAAGTACTTTAGGAAAAAATCTGGTCATTAGCAAATCTGAAAGGTAGTTACAGACGTGTTAGTTACCAAAAAGGAAAATGATTAGCAAAAATAGGAACAGAAAGACTGGAAAAAGAGAAAACCCATGGGAAGCAAGGGGAGTTGAAAGCAGGATAGGGTAAAGAAAAAAAAAAAAGAAAGAAAAAAGACTTGGAATGTGAGAGCTCAGGAGACACCAGTGCCGGACAACACATCCAGGATGAGGAGAAAGCCAGACCCAGAGACAGCACTCCAGTGCTAGAGTACCACACCATGCTGTGCTGCCATTCCATGCACCATATGCCCCACTCCCCCAGTGCAGGCATAGCAAGAGAAAGCCTAAATATTTGAGTGGGATACAATAAATTTAAATTAAGGTGCTCTGCGGTCTGCAAGTCAATGCACACATCTCATGCAGAGCAGAGGACACTTACAGAGCAACAGATGCAGTGGCAGCAGCAGGGCAGAGGGAGGTGAATATGGATCCCACTTACACCTGAGAGAAGCAAAGAGGAAATTTGACCGCAAGTTGAACGTGAACGTGTGTATGTGTGTACAATGATCCTTAATGGCATGCCAAACATAGTTTTTAGTACTGGGGCACTCACCTCCCCGGCAGGCTTGAATAAAAAACATTTTGGGCTTATTCTGGAGATCTGGACAGTTTGCATTATCAAAGAGCTGGAAAGCCTCCTGCAACTGAGAGAAGAAACAAGATAAATATTCTTCACTGTAACCTTTTGTGAGCTACACCTTGTCTCACCTAACTTCCCTGTATTTTGGTTATTACCTCAACATTCTTGTGATTTTCTCCATCTCCGAACTCATGTGACAAGAGTCCTTGCCCTTCCTTCCCCCAGCTCCTACTAGTTTGAGTTTATGCACTTTACCTACTACTTTTACAGAAACAAAGAATAACTTCTCCTACCTGCCCTTTTTCTATGCCATTTTTCCTATAGATCTCTTATAGACAGACCCTTGCCATATTCTTTCACAAGTACTTTTTCCCTTTTTTTTAAAAAAAAAAATGTAATTTCTCAGTCCCCCATCACTTCATCTTCTCCCCTCCCCGGCCTCCCCCACCTTCCCCCCCTTTCCATTGTTACTTTCCAAGATACAACCTACAACATCACACCACACAGGAATATACCATACCTGTAGCAGTTTACCGTCACTGCCATAAACCCCGCCCTCCACACCATGAGAAAGTAAAGCTACAATACAGGAATCCACATCCCGATGATCTGGCAGCTTAGAGAATCTCTCCAATGCATTCTGCATCTCCTGGAAGATAGGAAAAAAGCGCTTTCCAGACTTGCATAGGGTAAGTGGGTCAATGTACAGGGAAAACTACAAATGGTCCTCCTGTTATGAAATAAACTCCATGTGTGTGAAATTTACAGATCATGAGGCATGACCCTCCAGCAAAATGTTGTTCTTTTATGTAATATTCAGCCCCAAGTATAATATTGTGAGGTACAAATTGCTTAGGACACCTACATTTCTATATGGGCAACAGAGGGATGCAGCAAGTATCTGAGTTGGTACATATGAATTCAACATAGGAGAAATGAACTGATATCTCAGAGGTTTTGCATTAACACTTGACTCTGGCTGGGACATTGGAGCAACTTAACAGATACATAATCTGTTACTTCAGGCATCCCAAAACTAGTGATCAAAACACAACAACAATTCTAAGAAGAAAACTTCAGGAACTCTGATAAGATGGCAAGGGCAAAAGTCTTATTATAATGTTGCAAAAGCTGCCTTCTTGAATAAAATACTCCTTAACAAGTTCTGTGTCAATTGGTTTCATAGGGTTACAAAAGAAATAAGAACAAATGAGGCTGGAGAAGGCACTACTTAGGGAAAGAGAGTGGTTTGATTCAGTCATGGAATACTGCCAGTTTTCCTAAGTAAAGCACTGCTGCTTCTCTAGCAAAGCAAAGACTGAAAAAAGTGGAACTTAACCACATAAGTACTTAAAGGCTGATAAACAATATGACAATTGACTCCATCAATGAAAGGACATGAAAACGTCACTTATACTTGCAAAGACTAGGTCAACTACTTGCAAAGTTTAACTTTTAGGTCAGCAGATCCCTGGAAAGATCTATCTAGAGTAAACTGAAGACTTTATTCATTTATGTCTTTAATACATATGCCAAATATAGTTTAGAAATTCTTGCCTGCCCCTTACACCACAAAGGATCGGACTAGAGTAAAACATCTTGTGGTCCTTCGTGATCTTACTTTCCATTGTAAACTCCTCTGTTTTCTAAGCTTCTCCTTTCCAAGGTTTTTCATATTTGTCAGTATGCTAGCAGATGTCATCCTATCTAGCCTTAATTTCTTTTCCTAAGTGATCATTCGCATCTTCCTGTTCAGGCTTAGTTACACCAAAGGGAATCCCTTAAGACATTTATGAACAGTTACAAGCTTTTTTCCATACTGGTTATGTAGTACTGGGATCCATCTCTCTCACCTGTGCAGTTTGGTCATGAAAGACAGTCACTTGATATCCAAGATGCTTGAAAAGCATCTCCAGGGAAGTACAGTCCACATCTCCCCCTGCACGATACGCCAAGTCCTTCTCACTGCTGAAATGGGTATTGCTGAGAATAAGTGCTAAGCCTCGGGGCTCTGATATCAGTTTATATGCCTGAAAAGAAGATTTAAAATTGGTAAATTTGGACTACACAAAGAAATAGCAGTGTTAGACTACAACAGCAATCCCTACATACCAGCTTGGTATGATATGTAGGATTTCTAATTGAGAAGGCACAAAACCAGTAGAGGTCAAATTTGTGAAGCTGTTTTTTAATAAATAAGACAAATGTTCCTATTGTAAAGGGTCCCAAAGACACCTGTATTTGCAAGTCTTCACAACTGATGATCCTACAACACTATTAAGATGTTATACTAGCTTGCCTTGTTTCGCATTGTAAAATAACCACAGCTTATAAATTTCAAATTGTGAATTGGGTCTTGCAAACATTTTTTCCCTTTCCCCACCCTCATCCCAGCATGGCTCCACATACTTCCATCATCCCCAAAGGACTGATGACAACACCATGCAAAATTTAGCTAACATTTCGTAGTTGCAGATGGAGATGTAAAATCGCAGTGCAATTTAATCAGGCTGTCACTGATCCTAAAAGGTACAAGTTGGCAAAAAAGGTTAACAGGAAAATAACTAATTTAAGAGGGGTGTATTCAAAATAAATTCCCTCTCTGCCCTTCCAACTCTTAACACAAACAAATCAATAGAAAATCAATTGCTAACCCTCCTGTAAATTGGAAGTGAAATTTAGTACCACAGGAGCATATCAAAATGGGTGTATCCAGTAGCAGGTATTGAAGGAGACAAGTCAAGCTCACACTGATGCCATTTAATTAGGTCTCTCTAATAGTTAAAAACCAAAACGAACTGTTTTGTTGTACACAGAACCTGTGACAGACATGTTAAATATCAGCACATTGTGTAATCCTAGTAAAGTGTCTGCCTCAATACACAAAATTATTCTTTTCCCTTAAGACCTCCCTACCACAACCTATGTTTTACAAACAGGAAAGTAATTAAACTACCTAACTTAAAGTTGCAGAAGAATAAAGATTCAGTTTGTTTTACCCCAATGTTACCCAGCACAGAATCCTGATCTGGTTCTTGAGCCCAAGGAGAGACTCTTTCAGGTACAAATTGACAATTAAAAGAGCCAAGACTAAGTACTAGTAGAAATGCAGTTCTAGTATTTTACAGTCATTTGCAGAGGCAATGATACTGACAGCTTCCACAGAGCAACAGAACAGAAGGCATTTCACAAAGTTCTTAATAAGCAAACCCAAGAGGCATAGATTTGCCTAGAGTTACAGAAATGCTCAGAATTTCTCAAGGCTTGTAAATCAGAACCACATCAAACCAAACATGACTTGTAACATTCAGTTACACAAATAGCGCAACACTGATCTGCATCCCAAAGTACGCATTTTGATTCAGTTAAGTAGCACATCTTCAGCTAATACAGCCAAATATCTCACATCTTTCACATGTGAAGTGGATCTTCTCAGTCGACTACTTACCAAGTGCTGATGATCATGATAAAATTCAGGTGTGCAGTACTTCACTAAAGGAACTGAAGGACCATCTCCATTATCCAGAGAATGTTCCACTGGTTCTGTGCAAAACAAACAGCAATAAGAAAAACCAACTACAATGCCTCTGCATTAAAGTAGTAACTAGCAAACTCAAGTATGTTGTCTCAGGCATATTCTTGCATTATACTATTGATATCGCTAAACATTTTGCTTGATCAGGGACTACACACACACAATGAAATACAGTAGAAAACCCAAAAGTACCGGAACGGTGTACTTTTAAAAAATAATTTTAATTGGCAAATTATCTTGTGTGTAGGCTAGCTTATCTAAGGCCTAGCTAATTTGGTTGCACATAGCATGAAAACAGAATTCTCATCTAAAATTGGATCCATGTGGTCTCTCTGTCATTCTGTACAGTATGTTATTCTTTTCACAGGTAGGCTGATAAACTATTCCTAGAAATATTCAAACAAAATAGCACTTTTCCTTTCATAAAAGGCTTCTCATGCTCACTGGATACAACTATTTTTTGCTGAACACATGTTTAAGTGATCAAACTAGGCATTCCTAACTTCCATGAAGTACAACATCGTTTTTGTTAACTGCCTCTGAACAACCCATTCCTCTGGATAACAGCAGATGCTTGTAACGATAATCAGCTATTTGCCATTTGCAGACAAATACTCACCCCTGCTTTCCTGAAGAAACAGAGCTAATAAAATTCATGATCTCCTTTAAAATCCTTTTTCGGCTTTTTGATACACAGGTCCCCTGGTTGTAGAAACATACTCTAAAAACCCCAAACAACCCAACCCTAAAACCTCTGCAGCTAAATAAAATAAGCCTTCAAAAACAGACATTTGTTCTTTAACATCAGAGAGAGAGCTCCTAGTTACCAACACAATTAAAACTGTGGTTAGGCAACAGGAGTGCTTCAGGCATTACCAGAGGCAACATGAAAACTAGCAAGAGATTATTCATTGCAACAACTAATTCCATTATATAAGTCACAAATGCTTGCTAAAGAAAAGATGGTTTGCTGCACTTGACAAGCAACAGAAATCTATTTTGGGTCCACATAACGTATGTAAAGTCTTAAACTTATTTGCTAGAAAGAAGACCAAGTCCAGGAATCGTGCCCCAGCTAGCACCACTTAAACTGTATTACAAATCTTAAAAAAAAAAAAGAAAATCTTTGAAAAATCCAAAAGTTTGATGACACATGCTGTTTAAGCAATAACATTTCCTATCAGAATAAATGAAGCTGACTAGAGATTGATTGGGTTCTCTCTTCCAATACGCTATTTCATTTTCATTCTCTAGCCTGATTCTGCCATCCTGCATCTGATCATAATACAGTCACAGTTA
The DNA here is from genome assembly GCA_033459285.1 of Clamator glandarius. Classification (NCBI taxonomy): domain Eukaryota; kingdom Metazoa; phylum Chordata; class Aves; order Cuculiformes; family Cuculidae; genus Clamator; species Clamator glandarius. Next base: position 6,028,767 of record JAUNZM010000147.1, on the reverse strand, counting down.
GATCACTGTCAAGTTTGTATTCCTTGGTTGAACAAAGTGGTGGCAAGCTTATCTCTATAACGGAATTAAGAGAGCATTAACAAGTTATAAGCAACCAACCAGACAGCCAATCAAGTATTCCTTATTTATGTGCAACTCACCAATCCAGCGTGGTCTCTTTGAATTACATGATTCACTGGCAGGGAATGGAAGATTTGATCCAGAACAGTGTTCAAGCTACAAGACATCCAATAAGTCCATGAAAAAGAGTAGCATAAAACAGCTATTTTTTTCTCTATGGTACAAGCCTGCAGGCATCATGGAACAAACATACATGTATTTACATACACATATATGACTTAATATTATGGTTCACATCCAAATGAAAAATCATGACAAGACAGCAACAGCATTTTCTATCAATGCAAAATTCTTTCCCTTCCTTGCACATGTCTACTTCTACCCAAATCCCCAGCTTGGAAACCTTACAATGAGATCATATCCTCCTCATTTTTGCTAAAACTTGATAAGTCCAACAATATCTATGTTTTCATTTGCTTTCAAGATTTCATTGTTTGTAAAGTAAAGCACAATACAACCCCCCCCCCCCAAGAAAGTAGTCCAATAAATCCTACATTTTAATAAGGGAACGTGCATGCTCAAAAATATCTGGTCTTCCTTCCTTTGTATAAAACATGTTCACTGCAAGATTCCATGCTTGTCAATGCAATCCAATGCTGACAACTGCAGATAGCATAAAAGTGAAAATAAAATGAACAAAGAGTTCCTCTCTCCTCAAAAGACAAGATCAGCTTTTAGTAGCTTTCTACTCAGAGAATCATTGAACACTAAATGAAAAGATTTTAGTGAAAATACTTCCTTTGCAGTTTCTGGATTCTTTATGACTTGTTGACAAGCTGGGTGAAAGAACACACGGGAAGCTCATGCAGTTCAACAGAGAGAAGTGCAGAGTCCTGCACCCAGCTAAGAGGCAGTCTGCCAGAAAAAAAGACTTGGGGGTTCTGGTGGACACTAAGCTGAACATGAGACAGTAATGTGCCTTTATAACACTCAAAGCTAATGGTATCCTGGGATGCAGTAAAAGGGATATTGCCAGCAGATGAGGTCAAAGGATATGATGCTTCCCCTCCACTTAGCTGTAGTGAGGCCACATCTGGAGTCCTGTGTCTAGATCTGAGCATATAAGAGAGCTATGGACATACTGGGAAGAGTCCAACTTAGGGCACAAAGATGACAAAGGGACTGTAGCATCTCTCATATGGGAAAAGGCTGAGAGAGCTGGGACTGTTCAGCCTGGAGAAGAAAAGGCTCGAGGGGCTCTTATCAGTTTAAATAAGCACTTGAAGACAGAGTACAAATAGGACAGACAGGCTCACTTCAGTGGTACCTGGTTACAGGACAGGAGGTCCCATATAAACATTAGGAAACACAATTTTACTGTGAGGGTGACTGAGCACTGGTGTTGGCTGCCCAGAGAAGTTGCAGGATCTCTGTTCTTGAAGAGAGCCAGTTGTCATCTGGACATGGTCTTCAGCAATTGGATCTAGGTGGCCCTGCTTAAGCAGGGGAGTTGGACTAGACAACCTCCAGAGGCTCCCTTTCAACCTTAACGCCTTTCTCTATGAAAAGGATACTGAGTGTTGCCCTTTGTAAATTTTTTTTCCCCCCCATTTCTAAAAGACAATTGCACCCAGCCCCAATCTGGAATGCAGTCCATCCATTTTATTTTTTTAAACTGTTGTACCCTTGCAATTCCATAGCTCAGGTTGGATGTTGTCTTCAAGATCATTGCCTCCAGATGTTGTTGTTTGGTTTCTCGTAGAGCTTCACAGAAAGCTGAGAAGGCATTAGGGCCCCTCTTGGGCAGCAAATTGAGGAATTCCACATTTTGGCTGAAACTCCCAGACTTCGCCTATATCCAGAAAAAAAACAAAATCCACACTCAAAGTAACATCCCAACATAATCCATTTTGAATGAAGCTTCAGAACAGCTCAACTTTTTTCCTTCAAGTAGATGTTACATCCCTATGCTTAGCTGTGCTAGATTCATTTGTAAACTTTTCCTATCCGATTTCACTCCCACTCCTCTGTTCCTTTTAGCTCAAGGGGAAGAGTATGTAACAGCAAATCAACAATTCAGTAATATAAGCACAGACAGTAACACACCTCTGCTCTAAATTTTTACTTCCAGTTACTGTTGGAATAGAATATCTGTTTCCCCTCATTGAATATTTGAAGTCCAGAACATTCTCCCTGCTGCCCAATGGTTTATGGTCTCATGCACCGATAACGCAAATCCATCGGAAAGCATCAAATAAAATACTTATTTCATAGCACCACAGAATGGTTTAGGTTGGAAGAGACCTTAAAGATCATGCAGCTCCACCCTCCTGCCACAGGCTATCAATTCCATTTTATTTAAATTCATTTTACACTGTCAATTCCAAAAAGCTACTACATGTGTATAGACTGTACACTTAGACCAACGAAGCAATAAAAACAGAGTTATGTATATGTAAAACAGTCACAGGAAGTTCTAATTGTTAGAATATTAACAGAACATTTACAAAACTGCATAAGTTACACAATAGCCTTCGGTGAAATCTGAAACAGACCAAAACGTCACAGACTGGCTATCAAAAATAAATTTTATCCATTCCATGGAATTCATACTATATTTTTTTTTAATTGCCACTTAGATCCAAGATCTCTTCTTTTGGCAGATGATAAGAAATAGCTGGCAAGTTACATGAAAGCAAAGCCTAACACTACATTTACAGCCACAGGAAAACCAGAAAAACTGCTCAAGCCAAATGCATAGATCCTCTGCTATAGAATATTTCACATCATCTAATTTCCTTCATAAAATTTATCAAGTTTGATGTTAAACTTTGGTTTTTGAAACATTGCATTGTTTGGAAGGATACTGCAAAAATCTTGTTGATCCAATGCTTGTGAATCTTTTCTGAAATTTAAGACCTGCATTCATTCACGACTAAGAATTTATTTTTGTATCAACAATGTCCCTTGACTTCAGTGCTCTCCTGTCCTTTCCATTATTTTCAAACTTCTTTCTATAAATCAGTCCCTTATTTGCTACAATAAGTAAGCCACTTCCAGCCTCCTCTTAAATAGCCTCTTCCCCTTGACAATTCAAGTACCCTTTCCTATTCCCACAAAAATCTCCACTTTCAGAGCACTGTTGATTAGAAGTGCATACAGTCACCTCTGCTGTGACCTTACAGAATTATGAAAGTAGATGGACCTTTCTCCTGGTAACACTCCTCCATCAGTCTGTAAAAGGCAATCAGTTCCATATACGATGCTGTGAGCCCACGAGATTTTATTTTATCTAATAAAGTAAACTGACAGTTGACCTGCTAAAGTACCTATTAATTACCTCTTCCTTTCTAGTAGATACAGTTGTTTATGACAAGCTAAGGATTATAAGCCTTCTGCATTTTATATCTTCATTGTATATGACTAGGCCATAAATCATAATTAAGAACACAAGCTGATCTCAAGAACTGGACCTTAAGTTTTATTGAAAAGTTAAGAAATTTCCATAATGCTCATATTCTGCACATTGTATCAGATTTTGGCAGACGTCTTTCTTAATGCTTCCTAAAGTCCCAAAATGCTGTAGCTCCTCATGTACCATCCACATCAACACCACATTTAGGTTAAACTAAATAATGCTCAAACATTCAGGAATAAAACTTGCATAAGACAGGCTTCTTTCATTTTAATTTCTACTACATCCTTAGTTTTTGTACACTTACAGGTATGATGGGTAACAAGGCCTAGTTTCACAGTAAAGTCTGAATTCCTGTCTTCTTACTGAGCCTGAACATACGTGCAGAATCTGTGGAGAGCATACATACTTAAACATTTTAATCAAATTTATGTCATTTATTATCAAAGTCAGTGATCCCTTCATTACTGTCTAGTGATCAACACAATCTGATAGTCTTTGATTACAGTACTGAGCATTCAACTTGTTTAAAAAGCAAGAGAAAGCTCTTGTTATCACATCTGCAGTTTTGAAGGTTCACCCCAGTGATCTGGAAGAACATCTGACTTTATGATAAGAAAGCATTAATAAAATGGATTTTTGACTTCATCTTAAAAACAGCTGTTTCCACTGTCCCACTTTGTTTCCACTGTCATTTTTGCTCTGTGTTTGAAATCTCTCTCTTCTGGGCCTGCACCTTGATAATTACATTCACGCCATCACTGCTACACAGTAAACTTTTTTCCTTTAATCCACATATAATTGGAAAAAAAAAAAACCAACCCAAAATCCTCAAGTTGTTTGGTATCTTTCTGAAAGACCCAATTTAAATTGATTCCTGACAGTTCCTAGTCTCTTTCTCTCTCTCCATTTTGGACAAAGGATGCTGTTCTTACCAATTCCATTTCCAAGAAGGGTTGGTGGGAGGACCTGGGAAACTCCAGGCCTGTCAGTCTGACCTTGATTCCAGGGAAGATCATGGAGCAGGTCATTTTTAGTGCTATCACACAGCACATGCAAGACAACTGGGTCATCGGGTTTATTAAAGGCAGGTGCTGCCAAACTACTTGATTGCCTTCTGTGACAAGGTGACCTGCTTACAGGGTGAGGGAAAGGCTGTGGATGTAGTGTACCTGGACTTCAGTAAAGCTTTTGACACTGTTTCTCACGGTATTCTATTTGAGAAACTAGCTACCACTGGCCTGGACAGGTGTACCCTTTGCTGGGTGGAAAAAAAAAAAAAAGACTGGATGGCCAGGCCCAAAAATGGAGCTAAATCCAGCTGGAGGCTGGTGTCCCCAGGGCTTAGTGTTGGGGCCAGTTCTGTTCAATAACTTTATCAATGATCTAGATGACAGAATTGAATGCATCCTAAGTAAGTTTGCAGATTACACCAAGCTGGGAGGAAGTGCCAATCTGCTTGAGGGTAGAGAGGCTCTACAGAGGGATATGAACAGGCTCGACTACTGAGGCCAATAGGATGAGATTTAACACAGCCAAGTGCCAAGTCCTGCATTTGGGACACAAGAACCCTGTGAAGTGCTACAGGCTTGGGGAAGAGTGGCTGGAAAGCTGCCTGGCAGAAAATGACTGGGAGGTTGGTTACCAGCTGACTGAACATGAGCCAGCAGTGTGTTCAGGTGGCCAAGAAGGCCAGTGGCATCTTGGCTTGAATCAGAAACAGTGTGGCCAGTTGTACTTGGCACTGGTGAGGCTGCACCTCAAATGCTGTGTTCAGTTTTGTGACCCTCACTACAAGAAAGACATTGAGGTCCTGGAGCACATCCAGAGAAGGGCAACAAAGCTGGTGAAGGGGCTGGAGAACAAGCATTACGAGGAGCTGCTGAAGGAACTGGTGTTGTTTAGCCTAGAGAAGAGGAAGCTGAGGGGAGACTTTATCACTGTCTACAACAGCCTGAAAGGAGGTTGTAGAGAGGTGGATGTTGGTCTCTTTTCCCAAGGAAAAGAGGGAATGGCCTCAAGCTGTAGCAGGGGAGGTTCAGGCTGGACATTAGGAAAAAATTCTTCACTGAAAGTATTACCCAAACATTGGCAGAGGCTGACCAGGGAGGCACTTGAGTCATCATCCCTGGAGGTGTTTAAAAGACAGGCAGGCAAAGTGCCTGGGGATACGTTTTAATAGTAGACAGGTACAGTTGGACTTGACCTCAAAGGTCTTTTACAATGTAAGGATTCTATGATTAATGCTTCTCCAGTGAAGATCTATTAAATTCTTTACTTATTCTTCATATGCCCTGTGAGTTTCATCCAGCTTAACCAGTTCTGTCTTCAGTGGCTATTCCTGCAACATCCTCCCCTCCTACCTTTTTCTTACTTGTAGTAAAGTTTCTGTACTGGTTTAGAACATCACACCTGAAGGATGAAATCTCTTCATCTCCCCCAGCTCCTCAGTTTATTTCACTCTCCTTAGATTACAAAAGTTTATTTATGTGAAGTGCCTTACTTGAAGAACCAATTTGTTTATTCTTCTGTGTAGTTTAAATCAAACCAACAGGACCAGTAGAATTGTTCTGGTTTAAAGGCAAATTATTTAAAACAATTATTTTTCCAGATGTCCTTGATTTCCTGACTACTTGGGGAAGCAGGGAGATATACAGAACCAGTTAGTTACAATATCCAGGAAAAAAAATCTACACTTTGTCATGAGAGTGGCATTTGTCTCCTCCTATCTCCGCTAAGGTACCCAATGGTCAGCATCACATTTTCAAGAACAGGCTACCTAACAGCACTCCTAAGGTCTTTGTTCACATTTGACCCAGAATGTAGACTACTACAAATTCACACATCTACTATAGCAAAGTAAAAGACAAAAAATATTTTTGAATCAAGTGGGTTTTTTAATGCACATTACTTACAGCACTGTTACTACCACCCTGCAAATGTTCCCCTCAGCTCAGTCCTTCTAGTGTAGTGCATTTTTTGCAGCACCACTGTTCCAGTTGTGGTTATTCTCCTCCTACCCCTGCCATATTTATATTTTTGCTGCAATTTCCAGATTCATGCCCTGCAACAGCAGATCTGGTCACTTTGTTCTTTTGCTCAGGCTGCTATTGCTATTTATATACATTTAAGCTCCCAGTTATTTGTATATGTTGTCTTAGGCACAGTTTTTCCACTAAACTATTAATATTTAACCAACTTGTCCACCATATCACCTTCCTCCTTACTGATAACCTGTTACTAATTATTGTTGCATCTGTTTTACCCAATTACACCTGGAAGGGAAGATTCCCTTAGTCTTCTTTCCTTCTGTTGCAGTTTAAAACTTAACTACAGCAGCATTTTCACAAATGTATTATTTTCTCTGGCATTATCCTACCTTTGAGAGGGTTTTTCTGCCCCTTTCCCTGCCCCTTCAGTGACTAACTGCAGGCCAGCAACTGAAAAACTCTACTAGTCACCATACTTCAGCAGTGCTGTTGTTTCACCCTGGGAGGGTGATAAGCATCACACAGCTGCTCAGTCACTCCCTCAGCCAGAGTGATGGCAGGGAGATAGAAGTGAGAATATTTGTGGCTTGAGATAAATATGATTTAATAGGAAAAGGAAAACCTATATGCCCAAGCAAAACAAAACAAGAAATTCAGTCACTACTTCTCATTGGCAGGCAGGTGTTCAACCATCTCCAAGACAGCAGGGCTCCATCACACATAAAAGTTATCTCAGAAGACAAACCCTATCACTCTGTCTCCCCTTCCTTCTTCTTCCCTCAACTTTATATACTGAGCATGATACCATATAGTACGGCATACCCCTTCCGTTAGTTGGGATCAGCTGTCCCAGCTATCTCGCCTCCTAACTTCTTGTGCACCTCCAGCTTAATGACTTGCAGGGTGGTATGAGGAGCAGACAAGGCTTTGGTGCTATGTAAGCACTGCTCCACAAAAAAAATAGAATATCCCTGTGTTAACAACGCTTTTTCCTGCACAAATCCAAAATATAACCCCATACAAGTTACTACAAAAAACTCTAACTCTATCCCAGCTGAATGTAGTACAATCAGTTACCGATTTATTCTTGGATTCTCACTGCCTTCCTGTATCTTTGTCCTCTTCCACTAGGGACTGGAGGTATTTCAGGTCAGACTGCCTGCATTTCCTACAACTTAGCACCAGTATCCTTGACATGTCCCATAAGGTATTTCACATTATCTTTGACATACGACAAGTCAAAATTCATCAGGAATTACTACCCCAGTGTTTTCAAAATCTTTTCAGTCTCAGGTTTATACCTCCTGCATCTGTGTTCAGAAAATAGCCCATAATTCTATTTTTCAGCCTCTGTTCTTATGATAGGACCATCAACCTTACTAAGGTAAGTGCTTACTTTAGTCTTCAGATGCACGTGACATGCACTTTCAGTCATTTCCTTTACAGTTTTCCTATATCTCCATCCTGCACAGCCTTCAGTGCATTAACATACCTCTGGGAGCAACCCTAAACTATTTCCAATAACTCTTCACAGTACCTGCTGCTCAGAATATGTAACAAAAGCCCACAAATAGCACTTATCTGAGAGCGAGTTTTGGATCTTCTTAAAGCAAGTTACAAAACCACATATGAAATACAAATTCTTCAAGTGAAAGGAGCACAAGTGCCACAATAAACTGGTTTGTAAGAAATTAATCTGCGGTTTATAACAGATTAATTTACTGCTGTCATAGTATTCTTATGGAAAGAGGGATTATGCCTACAAATGGGAGGGAACGAAAGAGAAGTACAAAATGACAACAAAAGACTGTAAGACCCCACCTGACTACTACTTTTAATATATACAAATGTACAAGCCAACAATTTAGTAAATCCCAGACAAAATCCATACCACCAGAAGCACCTTATAGTCCTACACCTTACAAGCACACCCCACACTGCTCTGAACTCTCTCCAAAGGTCATCACATTAAAGTACACAGGCATACACAGGTGAGTTTCCTGCACTGCCACTACCAACAACGACACTAGGTTTAACTGAAAACGAAGCTCACGGTGCCCTCGCGCACCACCTGCATACCTGGATCGTCTCCACCATCTCGGCGGTGATTATATCCTTCTCTACCAGGTGCTCCACCAGTTCCTTCAAAACCAGCTGCTTTGCCAGCATCACCCGGTTCTTCTTTAGCGCTTCCTGGTGACATCGCTGCATGCCGCACGCGACCAGCATCCTGCCAGGCGCGGGGGATGAGAAAAAAGGACCAAACCCAGGCTCGACAACCACCCTCACCACCCCTCCTTCCCAACTTCCCGCTCAGAAAGAAGGACCGCCTCCCTCCGCCGGCGGAAAAAGCCGCCTCCGCCCGCCCCGGAAAGGGGGCGCGGGGGGAACTTCCCCGCCACCCCTGAAGTCGCAAGGACCGGGGTCCACGACACCGGCGACCGCTTCACCTCCCGCCCCGCCGCCACCACACGCGTCCCCCCTCTACGCGGCGAATCCCGCTATTCAAACCTCGAGAGACGCTTACTTCCGGCCACGTGACCGCGCCCCTTCCTGACGGGAGCCAATCGGGACTCGCGGCAGCAGGGGTGGGGGGGGATGGGAAGGCGGTCGGGTCACGCGGAAGTGGCCTTGGCCGCGGGAAAAGGGGGGGCGGGGCCCCGTGGTGGGTGCGCGCGAGGGGGCTTCGCCCCCCGGCTCCCCATAGGCTCCTCCTCCCCCGTAGGCCCTGCGACCCCTGCAGGCTCCGCCCCCACCCCACTCAGCTCCGCCTACTCTCAGCCTCAGCCTTCTCGGATCCTCGCACAGTCTGCTCCGCCCCCTACAGACACCGCCCCTACAGGCTCCGCCCCATACGGGCTCCACCCCCACAGTCTCCGCCCCTGAAGGCTCCGCCCCCCGCCCTCCCGGCTCCGCCCCCAGTCGGCTGCCTCCCACCCGCAGGTTCCGCCCCCCCGCGGGCCCTGTTCCTGCCGGTTCCGCCCCCATTCAGCACCGCCCACCCGGATCCGGCCCCCCTCAGGCTCCATCCCCACAAACCCCACTCCTCCTTCCCATAGGCCGCGCCCTTCATCAGACCCCGCCCCCACAGGATCCGCCCCAGCCGCAGGATCCACGCCGTCGGCTCCGCCCACCCTGGCACAGGCCACGCCCACCACGCATAGGCCCCTCCCACGCCTGGCTCCGCCCCCGGGCTGTGATGGGGGCAGCCTACGGGTAGGGTCAGCGGGCGCGCAGCGTTCCTGGCCATCACAGCGGCTCTGGGATTGGTTATTAGTTCGAGAGCTTTTTAGTGCGTGCGTTTTGTTGTTGGATGCTTCCCCTGAAATCAGCTGAAATAGAAAAAGGGCTCGATAGGATCACGGAATCGTTGCGTTGGAAAAGACGTTTGAGATCATCGAGTCCAACCATACCTGCCTGCTACTGAACCAGATCCCCGAGTGTGCTGTCTACTCATCTCTTAAACACCTCCAGGGATGGTGACTCCACCACCTCCCTGGGCAGCCTCTGCCAGTCCCTGATAACTGGTGAAGATATTTTTCCTAATAATCAATCTGATCCTCTCCTGGTGCAACTTGAGGCCATTTCCTCTTATCTCCTGTTACTTGGGAGAAGAGACCAACACCCACCTTGCTATAACCTCCTGTCTCCCCCAGCCTCCTCTTCTTCAGGCTAAACAGCACAATTCCCTCAAGAAGTAAGGGAGTGCACAGAGTACACATAGATATGGATAGAAAAGCTAGTAAGCACGCTTTTAGCAGAAGCAAATTTACAGCTCTCGTCATGTAAAGCTTCTGACAGGTGTTCCTTGGTTTAAAGGAGTTTGACATGCAAAACTTAACACAAGTCCTGTGTTGATCAACTGATCATCTGACTCACAGCAATTTGGTGCACTCAGAAAAGTCCTGGGTTACCCAGCTTAGACTCTTAATTTTCTGTTCCTGTGTGGTACCCCTGTACTGCTTTTTTATTGTGTTTTTTTTTTCTTTTGTGTTGACAGATACAGGACACAAATGCAAGAACTGATTGACTAAACAAATTACATTGCCTCTATCAGTAAATCTATCTCTCAAAATACTTTTGTGATAGAGGTATCAGAGCTGCTGCATCATTACTGATGTTAAAGTGATTCAGCTGTAGATTTAGAAATGGAAGGGCTTATAGGGGAAGCTGTATGAGGAAAAGCTAAAGTTGCTTGGTCTATTCAACCTGGAGGAGACTGGGGGGAGACCACATTGCAGTTTGCTGCTTCCTCATAAGGGAAGGAGGAGGACCAGGTGCTGATCTCTTTTCTCTGGTGACCAGTGATAGGACCAGTGGGGACAGCAGGAATAAACACAAGGGGAAGTTTAGGTTGGACACCAGGAAAAGGTTCTTCCCCTAGAGGGTGGTGGAGCACTGGAACAGCTCCCCAGGGAAGCGGTCAGGGTGCCAAGCCTGACAATAATCAACAAACATCTGGACAATGCCCTCAGCCACATGGTGTGAGTGTTGGGGTTGTCCCGTGCAGTGGCAGGAGTTGAACTCGACGATTCTTGTGGGTCCCTTCCAACTCAGGACATTCTATGTTTCTATGATCCTTTTTCTAAGCCAAGATTATCAAATAAGCAGAATGCAAGCAAACCTATGACTTTGTGGAATGTTTCTTTTGGAAGGAAAAAACTAGTAATGCCACCAGGTATTTTCAATACAGTCCTGTTTATTTATAAACAACATGAAAGGTCTTATTTTTTCTTTGAACTGTAAACAATCAAACAATAGGAAATAATTTCTTTTCTTCTAGCCTATGGCTTGATGGTTCCTCACATGAAGTGAAAATGATACAGTTGTATGAAACAAGGCTGTAATGATTGCTACTCTCCTTCCAAGGAGATTTGGACCACCATATATTTTTTTTTTAAATTTGGACATTCACCAGAGATAATTGTCTCTGCATACTGCAGACCACTTTAACACTGCAGAGCTCATCAGCTTAACTCACCCATTTTAAAAGACCACACAACATCACTGATCAGTGAGAGAGAGCTAGAACCTGGCTCCAACCTAGAGGCATCAAGATGGAGATTGTATATGCTGTTCTCAGGTGCTCTGTGCTGCAGCTGTGGCCCAGACAGACAGATGGGCTCTTTCCAGAGTCCACAGAGAAGCCTCTAGGCACGGTGTTGTTATGGGGAACTGAAGGAGCATTGACTTTTCTGTGAAAGAGCTTGCCATGATGACAATAAAGTGTCTCAAGTGATCTGTTTGGGACTGTCGTACAGCAGAGAAATATACCCTCCAGAAGAGCTGCACAGAGTGGTCCTCCAAAGAGAGGATACGTATACGTCCATGTATCCCACTGGCAGCCTTTCTTACAGGAGAAAACCTGCTATTCTCTCCCTCTTGTCCACCACTGCAGGTTGTATGGGATGAGAACCTTGAGAACAACAGAAATATTTAATGGGGCCTTCCTGAGTTTTCAACCCCAAGAGATAGGAATGGTGATGCCAGCTTCCAGATAAAGACAACCACCCTCCCTTTAGTTATGCTCTGGTGCAGCACAGCTGAGGATGTGGAGAGCAGCAGAGGGATAACAACAAATGGCAGAGACCATAAATTTGTGTTGCTGCAAAGCAGCAGCTCAGGGAACTGCAGCCTCATCCTCTCAGTAGGGATTTTAGGGTGGCTGATGATCACGCAGCTCTCAGCAGTACTGCTGTTTGTAATGCACAAGCAGAACCTCCTTGATGCAGTTTCTACTCATCCCTATTTCAAGGCAGATTCTTCTCACTGCCTCCCACAGTCATTTTACAGAGGTCCTTTGGAAACCTTGCTTCTTCTCATGATTCACTCTTCTCCTCCATAAAATGTATCTCAGGTTTGAAAATTGTTGCTGTGTATAACACAACTTTCCCCACAGGGATTTCTGCATATCTTGCCATGGCAAAAGCATTGTGGTATTGCATTGATTTATACTTTGAGCAAAAAGGTTCTAGTGAGATCAAAAGCTGTGTCTGTAGTTCAGCTGTGGATCAAAGAATGGCAAGACAAACTTTTACAGTTTTGTGTGTGAAAAATCTCAGCTCTTTCACCTTCCCTCTAGGAGCACCCTGTATTGGGGTGAGAGTTTGGTTCTGAGTTCATAGAGGGTGAAATTAATCCTACTACAGAGGGCTGGAAAACATCTTCAAATACTTCATCACTGATGCCACTATCATAAGCAGGTGGTGGAGTGAGTGGCTCCAGTGGCTCAGACCTGTCTTCAATACCTTTCACTTCATGGATGTCTGAAACAAACCGCTGTAGCCTTGGGGGTAGCACCAGCTGCAACTGCATTCTGGAGCCTGTGTCTGTCTCGTGGGTGTGCCTTGTGTCTGATGCCCTGAGAGTGTCCACCCTAATCTCTTCTTGGGCAGATGATTCAATAACTGCATTGTAAGGCGGAGGCTCATTCAACGGTGAGGGCAATAAGGCTGGATTGGATGCAATTGTCCATATTGGTGGAGCTGACATGGTCATTACCTCCTCGTAGGTGGGTGCTTCATAGGCAGTGTTCACCCTGTGCATAAAGAGAGGAGTGGCAGTTACACTCATTATTTTACAGCTTAGTTTATGCAGCTGCAGGTAGTCGACATGACATGGGTATATGGACAATCAGTAGATGTGACTAAGACAGAATATGTCACGTGGTATTACTCTATGTGATATTCTGCCACTGGATCAGCTCACTTGTCCAGATGACTTAATCTCTTGTTTGTGGTCTAGAGAATAGCTCATGTTACCACACACTCCCCAGAATAAATAAAATAAATCACACTAGTGACCTAGACTTAGCTTTGATCATAGAATCATAGAATATATCAGCTTGGAAGGTATCTGTAGGGATGTTGTCCCTCATTTAAGATCTCCCAGTTAAAATGGATTACTAAGAATTACTACCTACTACTTATTTCTCAGAATAAAAGAATATGTTGCTATTTTAATAATTAGCTCAATGTTCATCTGTTTTTGAGAAGTGGTAAAAATTCTGTATTTAATTTAGTTTAAATGAGGACTAACTTCTTGTGTTATAAAAAATATCTGCAAAGAAAAATGCTACTTCAGAAACATTTTCTTTTTTATGTCACATTTTAAAATAAACAGATACTTACTTTCTTCTCATATGCCCCCAGCCTACAAGCCCAATATAGACTTTTCTAAAAATAAATACATAATAACATTTTTGCCCTCCTACAACACTCTGTATTTGAAAACATCAAGTCATTTATAGACGTGGATAATTATTAGTTGGATTATACAGACAAGGAAGCAAAGATACAAATAAGTTTAAATTCTTCACCTACAGTAGGCAACTTGGGGTTAAATTAAGTGATGGTGAGAACCTGCAAATGTACATGAAGCCAAAAACATGTGAGAGTATTCAGAGTCTCTCAAAATTAGGGTATTTTAGTGTCACGTTGGGTTTTTAAGACTGGAAACACACCCAGTCACAGGCTCCTTTTTAAAAGTTTGCCGAGGAACCGTTGCTTTGGTGATAAGGTTTATAGACCTAAACCCAGTTAAGAATCAGTACTGCTTCAGCTTGTTTTCTTTTTCCTTGTCTGACTCATTATTTGGCAAGACTCGATTACTCAAAGGAAAATAAAACTGGGCCTGGATCTGTTTAACCTTGGAAGTTGTTAGTGGATCAGTTCCTGGGGGAAAGAAAGTGTATATTGAAAAAGACACAGGATGTGTGTGGCATAGACTTTTGCAACCTCCACCTGAAGAATGAAGGAAAATAGCCTAAAAAGAACTTTCATCTTCTGGAACAGAGTCTATGTTTAGTGCCGGAAGGGCAGAAAAACAATATGTAAAATAGCTGTATCTGAGGAGAGAAAGTTACAGTAAGAGGAATAACAAAGGTGCTGCTTACTCTGCTCGGCTTTGTGTGTTTGGAGGTATCTCATTTGCATCACGACGTTGCTGATTCTTCAAGTAACACTCGGCAAACACACTCAGCAAATAGCCAACAAGGCACACTCCCCCAACCCCTAGGAAGAAGTAGGCTACTGGATTGATGTTAGATGAAATAGCCAGCATGATGACCCCAATGAGAAGAGCAGCGGTGAAAAGAAGCAATAAGGCTTGGCGGATGTTCTTCCATTGTGTCTCCAACAACATGACAGTATAGATGGTGGTAGCAGGGAGTTGAGAACAGATGAGCAGTTAAGAAGAAAGACATCTGTGGAAGACAGAATAGTTTGTTCATCATGAAATATGAGCATTAAAACACATTATCAGTATCATGACCAAAATAAGAACATACATACTCAAGTACATGCCATCATGAAAACATGCAGCTATGCACATATGTAATAAGCCTGGGAAATCTGTGCATCGATACAATGTAAGTGTACTAGAATTTCCTATGTGAATGTTTATTGAATAAGGACACTTGGACATACAGTTGCAAGGTATCAAATGTGTAAATAGACCACCAGCACTTATTGCCAGGCTTATGTAAAAAGGTACAGCTTCATAACAGACTTAGAGCAGTCTAGGATGCAGATTTCAGATTACTACGGAAGTAAACACAGAATAACTTTAAAGGTCAATTCTAGGACATTTGTACATTGTATAATGAAGATTCAGATACTCGTTCAGGACCTGGAAGAAAAGTAGCCTGTATTAGTGGGGTTGCCTGCCCCAGTAAATGAAGCATCTAACTTTGGTTTAGTATTGTAGCAAGGACATTACTTTAGGTTCTAGATATAGCCAGGTATGTCTATTTTTGCAAAATATAGGTATGCATTTGAATATTTGCCTATATCCTCAGTTCTTTTTCTGTTGATGTACTTTTTGTGCTGTTCTCAAACATGAGAGCCCCTTCTTTTCCCCATGCCAAACGCCGTCTTTGTGAAAGAGACAGCAGTTGTCATTGTATGCAGTCAATACAGAACAAATATCAGGGATCGATGGTATACCATAATTAAGGAGTCATCTTGCATGTATTACACTAACCTACCTCTATTCCACTGTATTGATGAAGACCCCTTTGAAGGAAAAGAGCATGACACAATGGGCATGTTTTTTATAAATATGCATCTCAAAAGAAATATACAGTTCTATATAGTTTCATGTTACATTGTGTGCTTTTACACAATAAAGGCATTCGCTTGTTACAGCAAAAATAGACAAATTTATATACACAAATGCCAGAAAAAGAAACATATTCTTTCTGAATAAGATTATCTTCATATTACCTTTTTTACTGTCAGCTTTCAGTGTATACTTACCAGAGAGAGGTTTTGGTCGGTAGGAACAGTCATGTTTTAACTTCTCTCTTCATCACAAGGAAAAATTTGCAAGCTCTTTTGTCCCTGCTCCTTCCCTTTCTGAGCTGAGAATGGGACAACAGTAAAAACTCTCCTTTCCTCCTTTTGAGTTTTGTTGTAGAGAGATAACAAAGATTTCCTTTGAAAATAAAAGCCAGTAACTAGTGAATATAGGAAGGTACCAAGCAATGGGAAGATCCCGTTGTATGAGTTTTGCGTGGGAAATTAAAAGCCCATTTTTCCAGGTTCTGAAGGCAAAGTGATTTCTAGACGATCACATACCTTCTACTCTTTTGCAGCTCTTGTAGGTCTGTCCCACAAAAGCAGGAAACTCGTTAGGGAAGAGGGCGGAGTGAGCAGTGGAGGAGTGCTTACCTGTGTCAGGTCTGTTTGGTTTGCTTTACTTTAATGAGAGAAACTCTGCCCTGAAAACTGTTTTCTCCCCTCCGCATAGCAGAGGAATCTTGATCTCTGCCTCAGAAAGCAGGCGGGGCTGCTGGCACAGCCCTCATCACATGGCCCACACATAAATCTATTTAGGAGTTGTGTAAAATGTAAATCTATACATTTTTCTATCCTGATTGGGTGCTGCCTGTCAGACTTTGGTTTATGCCCTCTGATTCTACAAACAAAAGGGAAAAAGGAGGCAATAGGTTATTATTTTGCAGAGAGCTGAGTTACAATCCTTTTTACTCCCTTATGTATCTGGGAATGAGGAGAACAAATAAGCAACAGAAGGGATACTGAATTACTTCATAAAATCTGTTATCAGCTGAACCTCTACTGTGTATCAGAAAATAGAACAGACTAGAATTAGAATCAGAGTAGAACAGAATAGAAGAAGAGACTATTTCAGTTGGAAGGAACCTACGTTGATCATCTGGCCCATCTGCCTGACCAATTCAGGACTGACCAAGTTAAAGAATATTACTAAGGGCATTGTTCAAATGCCTATTAAACATTAACAGGCTTGGGGCATCAATCACCTCTCTAGAAAGCCTGTTGTAGTGTTTGATCTCTCTCTTGGTAAAGAAATGCTTCCTAATGTCCAGTGTAAATCTCCTCTGGCACAGCTTTGAACCATTCCCACGTGTCCTATCACTGAATACCAGGTATCAGCACCTCCCTCTCCACGTCCCCTCCTGAGGAAGCTGCAGAAAACAATGAGGTTGCCCCTCTGCCTTCTTTTCTCCAAACTGTATTAGCCCAAAGTCCTTAGCTTCTCCATAAAGGACATGCCTTTCAGCCCTTGTACCAGCTTTGTTGCCCTCCTCTCAGATGTATTTAGGTACCTTCACACCCTTAAATTGTGAAGCCCAGAACTACACAAAGATTTCAAGATGAGATGGCACCAGTGCTGAATACACAGGATAATTACCTCTTTTGACCATCTGGTTATACCCTGTTTGATGCACCCTAGGACTCGGCTTGCTCTCTTGGCTGCCAGGGCACACTGCTGACTCATATTGAACCTGCGGTTGACCAGTGCCTCCAGGGCCCTCTTTGCAGGGCTGCTCTTCAGCCACTCCTCTCCCAGTTTATACCCATGTCCAGCATTCCTCTGTCCCAGATGCAGAATCCAGCATTTGATCTTGTTAAATTTCAGCTGTTGATGATTGCCCAGTGCTCCAACCTATCTAGATCCCTCTGCAAGGCGTCTTGTCCCTCAAGAGACTCAACAGCACCTCCCAGTTTGGTATCATCAGCAAAGTTGTTAGTGCTGCATTCAATTGCTGCATCCAGATCATTGATGAATATATTAAACAGGACTGGCCCTAGAAATGAACCCTGCTGGTGACCAGTTGCCAGCCAGATTTAGTTCCATTCACAACAACCTTTTAAGCTTTGTCCTTCAGCCGGTTCTTCAAGCAGTGCACCATGAATCGACTCATCCCACAGCTGGACTGCTTGTCCAGAAGGTTGCTGTGAGGGACGTTATCTGTAGCCTTACTAAAATCCTGAAAATCTGCGTCCATCACTTCATCTGTTAGGTGAGTGATCTTATTATAGAAAGATATCAAATCAGTGAATTAGGTCTTTCCCTTTGTGAACTCATGTTGACTGTACCTGGTGATTGTTATTTAAATGCCTTTCAGTAGCACTCAATATAATCTTCTCCATAATTTTTCCAGGTGAGGTTATACTAGCAGGTTTGTCGTTCCCTAGGTCTTCTTTTCATAGACTGGTAGACTGGAATAACACTGGCTAGCTTCCAGTCAATTGGATTCTCTCCAGAATCCCAAAACTTTTTGGTAGATGATTGGGAAGGGTCCTGCCATATCACCTTCTAGCTCTTTCAGTATTCTGGGATGAATTCCATCAGCCCCTATGGACTTGTGGATATTTAGCTAATACAGCTGATCCTTTACAATTTCAGCACTTGCAAATGGAAAGTCACACTACACAAGCAGTTCTCTGACTCAGGGTACCAGGGAGCCCAAGGTCTATCAGTATTATTAAAGTCTGTGGCCAAAACCACATTGAATGCCTTCACTTTTTCTTTATCCTTATTAGTCAGATGACCATCTTCAACAAGTTTCTCTCTTATGTTTTTTTTTAGACCTCTTCTTGCAGTCAATATACTTAAAAAAAGGTGAAACAGCACTGGCTAGTTTCAACACTAATCGGGCTTTGACCTCTCATGTCACTTCCCTGCATATATAAACTACATGACTATAATGTTCCTGCAAAACCTGACCTTGCTTCCAGAGATCATACAGCTTCTTTTTCCTCATGAGCTCCATGAGAAGCTACATGTTCAGCCAAGCTGGTCTTCTAACCTACTTGCTTAACTTATGAAACAGTGGAATTGCCCATTCCTGTGGTTCTAAAAGGTGGTTCTTAAAGATTAACTGGCACTTGTGGATTCCTAAGCTCTTAAAAGCAGATTCCCAGGGTATGTTGCTAAATACCTATCTGAAGAACTTAATGTATGCCCTCCTGAGGTCCAGGGTAGTAGCTCTGATTGTTCTTTCTTCTTGCACTGAAAATTTTAAACTTAATCTTTTCATCATCACTGTGGGAGACAGCTGGCTTCCATCACATCCCCCACAAGACTGTCTCTATTCACAAGCAGGAAGTCTAGAAGAGCGTCTTTCCTAGTTGGTTCACTGACTGCCTTTGACAAGAAGCTATCTCCTACAAATTCCAAGAATTTACAAGACCTGCTCATCTCAAGCGGTATGACAATCCCTGTTGATGTCTGGGAAGCTGAAAAATCCCACAAGGACAAGGGCGAACAATCCTGAAATTCCTCCTAATGGCCTATAGAGTAACAACATATCAGTGCTTGCATCATTGGAAGTACTCAGACACTCTAGTATGAATTACCTCCTGGAGCTGACTGCAGCTTATGTTTGTCAGTACAAGGCAGTTCAAGAGAGAAATTGAAAGCTTGGATATGGTCTGGTTAATTGCCACCACAATGATCTGAGGGATGGAAAACTTTGACAACTTAAGGAGTTGGGTTTGTACAGCCTAGAGAAGAGAAGGTTTAGGCAGGTGGTGAATGTCTACTTAGAGTTTTCCAATGTCTAGTAGGGAGTTACAGAGAGGATGGAGATGCTTTTTGTGAAGGTACATGGTGACAGGACAAGAGTTAATAGGAAAAGATGGTAAGTACCTTTGGATATAAGAAAAAAGTCTTCAGTGTGAAAACAGCAAAACATTGAATTTACTTGCACAGAGAGTGAAGGAATCATCTTGGTTGGAAATATTCAAGATATAATTGAGTCTAGGGCTCTGCTTTCAGTAGGAAGTTGGCCCAGATGATCTCCTCTTCCAGTCTAGATTTGTCAATGTATTTATGTTTTGAATATTTTTCCCCTTATAATTGCCTTCTTTTTGTCTGCTGACTACAGAAATGACCTCCAGCTCTTATTGTTATCTATTCGTATCTTTCAAGATATATCCTTTGAAGATGACAGACTTAATATCCATGTAAAGGAAAGGAAATCAGGCTTCTGGTGTCTAGTATGTCATTTTGCAAGACTAATTTAATTGGGAAAAGTGACTTGTTTCTTACAGTTTCTTCCATTTTGGGGACAAGTGTCTAGTGTTGAGAACAACTTAACTGCCAGGGAAGATTTGAGAGGACTGTTTTCACAGCCTTTCTGCATTGAAAGCATGACTGACTTGTGGTGGAACCTGGATGCCTTGGTATTAACAGCAGCTTCCTTCTAACTGGGATAGCTGGTGGTTGTTAGAACTGTTCCTTGAAGATAAAAAGTTTATATCCTACTAGGCTGAGAATGGAACATACTACAGACCTTGGCTAAATTTTATGTTTACTGAGCTATTGTAATAAAAGAGCATCATTACTCTAAGAATTATAGTAGTGAATTTTCAGAGAAAAGGATTCCATATGTTGAAGAAGCAAGTGAAAGTGTGGTTTGACAAGGCAGCTGAACAAACCAGATTTCTGTGTCCTTTCTCCTTCCTACCTCTTCGTCTCCTTCTACCCTCCTTGCAGCGATTCTAGTGCTCAGCTACTCTCTCGCTGATCCAGCTCAGCTGTCTCAGCTAGTGAGAAAGTATTTACATTTTCCCGGAATGAATTTAGTGGGCTGAATCTATCTTTTAATCCCCATTCAAGGGAAGCAGTGGGAATGGTGGAGGGAAAAGGAAGGCAAGTGGGGATAATTTCCAGGGCTGCTGTGGGCGCTGTTGATCGGCTCAGTTCAGATCATTGGAGTGGAAGGAACTTCTTCCTTCTTTGACTAAGTAAGCTCTGCAGAAAGGTGTAGAATCTAAGGCCTATCTTGTCCTCATAAAATCTTATTAATCATATCAGGGGTTGCCAGCTCAGCCTGATGACTTTAGGTAACTCCCATCTCTGGTATGTATACTGACTTTTGTCAAATCCTCTCAACAATCTGACTATTGTTGAATCCCCCTTTTAAGTACCTCCAGAAGGTATTTATCCTTTTGTAAGCTGTGTACAGGGAGTTAGGGAGTTGAGGCATTTTGCTTGTCAGTAGGCACAAAAATTTGTTTTGGGGCTAGACCTTTTTGCTAAGTTAGGAGAAAGGCAAAAAGGTAATTAAAAAATCTTCATTGTTTGGTGGGAACCACCTCTGTGATTGGAAAGGTTGAATTTGATTTGTGGATAGATAGAAAGATACAGGTTTTACTGAAAATGTGTGTAGTAGTTTTGATTGGTGCACCATTTAAAAATATTTATAGACATAATTATCAAATATCAGGATGAAAAAGGCCAAAAAGGATGTGTATCTTTGGTGCGTTAGTTTTTGCTTGTATTACTTCAGTTCACTTCAGTTGAAGTTCAGTGCCTCCTGTATATTTCACCCATGGAGTTGCATGGATGACTGGGCTGAATGTTTAGGAATGGTTTGATGCATTTTCGGGAATGATGCTTTGCCATACAGCTGTGAGCGCATTAATTGAACATGTTTGCGAAAGTGATACTGACTGCTTTGTAGCTCTAAAGGTACAATGCAGGATGAAGTTCTATGAGTTAACTTTTGCAATATGATTTCTAGGAAAACAGTACTTCTGCCTGAGGTCTTCCTTTCTGAAAGACTTTGGAAGTTTTTAGCTGTCTGCTATTTTGATTCTCTCTATGGTCTGATTCAGACTGTCATTAGTTACAGAGTGTGGGGATCCAGAACAAAGAAAAATTGATCACGTAGCTGCACCAAGAAGTTTTTTTTTGATTACAAGATTCAGAAAACACAGAGAGGTTTGGTAAAAGCCTGAGAAGTATCACTATGCAGTGTTTGTGAAAAAAGAGGTAGAAGTCATTGAGAGTAAACAAGGACATTTTTACTGCCATCCTAAACAATATCCTTTTCATGTGCATTAGAGATGTTTTTTTATAGAAAATATTCTGTTTTCTGTTGTTCAATCATGCTGTGGGGGCCAGATTTCATTTATTGAAAACTTCTGTATTTAAGACCACAGATCTACTTTTTTTTTATTCTTTCTTTCTTCCAGTATCTCATTGTTGATCTTTATTCTTTATTCATTCTCTGGGAAGCATTTTACCTTTTCCCTGTTTCATTTCCTTATCTACTCTACCTCCTGCTCAGACTGCTACTAATTAACTTAGTACCTACAGTAAGCTTGCTTATCAGCTTGGTATGCAGAGACGCTTGCTTGGGAATCCAAGAGCTTGTGATGTACATACCAGGGCACGACTAATCTCTCTGTAATCACTATGTCTATTTTTCCATATAACCTTGTCCTGAAGCAATTTCTGGGAGCTTGAGCAAGTACTGGGGACAAAGTGCTACTGAACCACCTTTTCCTGTCTCGTCTACGTCTCTTTTGTCTCTCTGGTTCTGTTTAGTCACCACTGTGAAATATGACTTGCATTTTTCTGTTAGGAACAGGATTATGTTGTAGCTACAGAGGTCATGGGGAGCTATGACCTACAGTTGATATATTTCTAGTCAGTATAATGTCTTGAGCAGGAGAAAGTAAAACCCCAGGGAAGTTATACCTGTGCCTGGATGTTCAAAATAAATATGTGTGTTTTTGAGAAATCCAGTTGTGCTTGACCTACTATAGCTGAATGTTCATACATTTCTTGGGAACTGACAATCTCTCTTTGTCTTCCAGCTTATTCCAAGTTTTACAGGACAATGGTTGAAAGTTGTCATATATGTAGTCACTGTATGATATTTTTTGGCATAGCTGTCTTCTACCTGCATTGGTTTTTCTCTGTACATCAGGCTTGAGGCGTGGTCGCAGAAGGACTGGTATTGCAATGAAAGCTTCTGCTGCTACTAGTTCCTCAACTGTCTCAGGGATATCTGAAAAGCAGAAATCTACAGAGATTGAGAGACACTTGTTATGTTGTGCAGAACTGATGGATTTCTCTTTTAGGAAAGTGAGGAGTCACATTTAAGGTAAGAAATGTTTCCAGGGCTGCCTGCACATTTAAACTTCCTAAGTATTTAAAACTAACAAAGCAGATCCTCCTTTTCTGCAATGAGGACAGAAAAGTAACAAGCATTTACCAAGACTATGATAGACGATGTTTTTTATGTCCTCTTACATCCTTACTTTTGGCACATTTTTAGCTTATGTCTGCAAACATAAAGAAAGTGAAGGCTAGAAACTTCCTCCTCTTTTTGTTCTGAGTTCTCTTTAGGGCAGGGGCTGCAAAACCATGAGGATTCATTAGCATTGGTAAAACTTTCTGCAGCTGGTTTTGTTTAATGACAACCCCCAATCTGGTCTAGATGATTTCCTGTTTGCTGGAGGACTTTCTGTTCTTGAGTAGAATCTCTGCACTTTGCAGTACTTCTACTGATAAAAAACCAGATGTTACAGTATATAGGATGTAATTGGCAGTATGCACTCTTTTGAAGGAATTCATTATGGTGACCATAATGCTACTAAATGAAAAAAATACAGTGACTTCTTTTGTGCTAATCTAGCACTCCTAATGTGGATCAGGCTAAGGAAGAGAGAACTTGACTCTGACCAAAGGTGAAGAAGAAGGAGGGCAGTTAAAATCCTGCTGCTAGAATATGGTGAAAGAATCAAGTGGAATACCTAGGGTTGAAACAGCAAGTGAGCAGAAAGAAACAGGTTCAAGTTGAAATTAAGAAATCAGTTGAGAGTAGTTAAAAGAACGCATTTGCTGTCATTCTAGATTGTATTAGATGTCTCTAGAAATAAGAGAAAATAAGACCTGTATACATTAAGCTGCTTTACTATAGAACAGTGTTTGCATTCCTTTCCTCCAGACATAATTTCACTATTCCAAAACGTGGTAGTTTTCAGCCAAAGGACATGAGATGTAATGAGAAAATTTCATGTGTGATTGCCCCAGAGCTCCTGTCCCTACCTTCCTCCCTGCTCCTAGCCACATACTCTTGCTGCTAATGTTGCCAAACCTGTTGTGCACTGGAGCCCTCCCTGACATGTTGTGAATTGTTAACAGTGCATAAAACTAACCAAGTAAAAAGAAAAAAGGTGATATTTTCTGTTGGGTTAGGAAGCTAACAGTCATAAAACCATGCAGGATGTGCCAGTATGGCCACAAGAAAGGAGAAAGGACCTCATGGCCTATTTCTGTGTTGAAGAGTACAGGAGGCCCTTTCCCTTTCAACAGCATCAGATAGTTCTGCTAGGGAACCACACCCGAGATATTTGGGAATTATTACCCAATGATAAAATACAGCCTCTTTGGGTTGGAAATCAGTGACTATGTAACTCATAATAATAAATACATACCACTAATACTGTGGACTGAAAACTCATAGGCAAGAGGAGAGGAGAAAGAGGTTGAAATGGCTGTTGCAGAATTTAGCGTTGTTTGCCGTTGCTGGTGTGATCCACAGTGTCTCTCCTTGGGGTGCTTTTACGTTCCCATTGTATAATGTTGCACTTTCTTCAAATTCTTTAAGTGAATAGTAGGGTGGAAGAATGCAGGAAATGTTGCCAGACAAACAGCTCACTTAACTGTTTTATTGATGAGCCGAGCATTGAAGGAAAGGAGTACACTGCTGTTATTGGTATTGGTTGTGCTTTATAGCACATGCAGTGCAGAATCCCACGTACTCCTTGGTGCCTGTTGCAGGCTAAGGTGCTCATAGTGTAAAGCAAGCATGATGAAGCCACAGAAAATCAGCTTAAGCATGGGAGCATAGAGAGAGATAACCAGGTAAGAAAAGAAATAAAGAAAAAAATTATTTAATCTATTTTAATAAAGACAGTTTTTGCTTGAAAACTAGATTGATAACAGCGACCCTCTTTTTGCTTCATTAGGTAGTCTCCATTTGAAGATAAGACTGTTTCACTACTAGTTTTCACTGTGCTGTTCTCCAGCCATGTGCCATGAAGGCAGCATACCACAGAGAGAGAAAGCTTGATGTGGTTTCTTTTTCTGCCTCAGGAAAAATAGGCATTACATTTTGGTTACAACCCTGCAAACAGGCATTCAGACGGGTGACTGAAAGAGCACTTTTTTGTGACTTTATGAAAGCAAATAGACACATAAGATGAAAACAACTTAACTTTTATCTTGGCATGGTTCTTCAATGTGCAAGCCATCACTTTTTTACTGATATATACAGGTTTTATCAAGTTCTGGCAAGGATTTGCATTTCTAACGGATACTGCCAAATTAGCAAGAGTACATCACAAAGCGTTTCTGGTATGTGTCATGCTCATGCCTTGTAGTGCTGCAGTTTGGATGGCATCTGAATTGTTATCTTGGTATATTCTAACTTAGCATTGTGAAGATGTTTTGGATATATTTTCCTCTGGGATGAACGACTGTTTCCAAGGTCAGCCGTCAGCGCAGACACATTCTAGTAAAGAGCACCATGCCACAGCACTGCCAGATCAGGCTGCTATTTGTAAATCATAGCTGTGAAAGCATATCATGGTATTGAGCCCACAGTGGGCAAAGAACCATGTAGCTGCTTGCTCACTTCTTCTTCCAAGTCCCACTGGGGAGAAGAATAGAAAGAAATGAAGGCAAAGCTCATGGATCAGGATAAGAGATCTTTCACCAGTTATTATCATGGGCAAAAAAAGACTCAATATAGGGAAAGAAAAATCCATCTAATCCATCAAATCAGAACAAGATACTGAGAAACAAAACAGAATCCCCAAAATAGCACCCTTTCCCACCCCTCCCTTCTTCCTTGGCTTAACTTCTACTCCTGAATTCTCTACCTCCTCCCTGTCAGTGGTTCAAGGGGATAGGGGTTTCAGTCAGTTCACATGTTGTCTCTGCCACTCCTTCCTTCTCAGGTGGAAGACTCCTCACCTTCTTCCTCTGCTCCCTGCCATAGGAGACAGCCCTTCATGAACTTCAGCATGAGTCTTTCCCCTGGGCTGCAGTCCTCCATAACCTGCTCCAGCACAGGTTTTCATGGAGTGCCTCCACCTGCTCCAGCATTAGATTCTCTGTGGGCTGCAGGTGGACTTCCACCAGGACTCCTCATGGGCTGCAGGAGGACAGCTCGTTCAACTATAATTTCCTTGATGGGCTGCAGAGGCATTTCTGCTCGGGCATCCAGAGCACCTCCTACCTTTCCTTCTTTACTGACCTTTGTGTTCTCTGCAGTGCCATTTCCTTGCATCTGGTGCCTGCATAATTGCTTCTCTCACATCTGATGTCTGCAAGGCTGTTTCTCCCGTATCTCCCTTCTCTTTTTCTCTACTCTGCCTGGCAAACCTGTTCACTGGGCCCTGGCAATCCAGACGGAGGCAGGGGGTAGGCCTGCACCTCCATCCACATTTTCTCCTTCTCTTTGCTTCTGCCTCCCTAGCTGTCATCTGCTTCAGTAGAAGCTATGGACTAAATGATCTCCAGAGGTCCCTTCCAACCCCTACCATGCTGTGATTCTGTGATTCTATGATCTTGCCCTCCTTTCATTATGTTTTAGTTTGTGCAGCTCTACTCACTGTTAGAAGATTGCTGGATTTTCCACTGGCAGTTTTTAAATGTCACTGAAGTATTGCTGGTGTTCTTTATTTCAGGTCTACAATTTATAGCAGTTCTGAAATTGCTGCATGTTTTCTGTTTCAGTAAAGTGGTCACTTGCTGTCTAATAATGGCTGGATGCCTTTTATCCCGTGCCAATTTCACTGCAATCTACTAGGATTTTTTTGTTGTAGCAGTCGAGGTCCCAGCAGCCTAGGAATTCTACTGGATTCTTACTATTCATAGTGCCCTATGCAGGATGATTTTCGAGTGGTGCTCAGTTGTTCATCCTCTTAGTGCTACCCAGGTCAGTGAGGTGCTTAACAAACTGGTTCACAGAATATTTTTTCCTTAGCTGTTCTGTCATTTAAGTTTGATATGGAAATACTGTTTTGTTAGACGTGTTGTCTGACTGTAATCCAAAAAGTTTAGGGAGCACTTCTCTGTAGAAAGTCAACTTGAAGCCATTTGTGTGCTCAGGTGGCCAAAAAGGCCAATGGCATCTTGGCTTGTATCAGGAACGGTGTAACCAGCAGGTCCAGGGAGGTTATTCTCCCTCTGTACTCTGCACTGGTGAGACCACACCTCGAGTACTGTGTTCATTTCTGGGCCCCTCACCACAAGAGGGATGTTGTGGCTCTGGAGCGAGTCCAGAGAAGAGCAACAAAGCTGGTGAAGGGGCTGGAGAACAAATCTTATGAGGAGCGACTGGGAGAGCTGAGGTTGTTTAGCCTGGAGAAGAGGAGGCTGAGGGGAGACCTTATTACTCTCTACAACTACCTGAAGGGAGGTTGTGGAGAGGAGGGAGCTGGCCTCTTCTCCCAAGTGACAGGGGACAGGACGAGAGGGAATGGCCTCAAGCTCCGCCAGGGAAGATTTAGGCTTGAGATTAGGAAAAAGTTCTTCACGGAGAGGGTGGTTAGGCATTGGAACGGTCTGCCAAGGGAGGTGGTTGAGTCACCGTCCCTGGAGGTGTTTAAGGTTAGGGTAGACGAGGTGCTTAGGAGCATGATTTAGGGATTGGTGGGAATGGTTGGACTCAACGATCCGGTGGGTCTCTTCCAACCTGGTTATTCTGTGATTCTGTGATTCTGTGATTCTGTGATTCAGTTTTTACTGCAGAGCTCGTAGAATATATTCGGTATATGTGCACTATTCTGTACAGCCCACACATGCCAATTGTGTCCTATTATGACATGTACTGTACAAATACATAATGCATCTGTTTAGCCATCCACTCAATTAAATTGTCCCCACATTCTTCATTAATAGATATTCTGGGTTTTCAGAGTTAGTGTATGGTTCCCAAGTGGTAGATATTTTCTTGCACAAAGTGATTCTTTTTAGGACATTATGTATGTTAAGTATTTGTTAAAGCAATTTCAACTGTTCTCTGCTGCTGTACATACTTACACTAGACTCTCTTCATTCTTTATGTATCTTTATTGGTTAATAAATAAATGATTCATTACTTTTTCTCCTACTGCTCTCTGTAAACCACCTTTGTCATTCTCCTGGTGGCCTATCATTGTGGAATAATTGGTAGGTGCTTTTTGATTACATTTTCCAGACACAGTACTCATGAACAATCCACATATCTTTTGTTTACTGTCTTGATTCATGTAACTAACAATGTCCTTGCCTTCACCTGATTAAAAAAAGGCACTGTATTTCCTGCTTTCCTTCCATTGGAGGGTAATAGCAAGGAACAGGGAAGCAAGAATACTGTTCTGGAGGGTTGGAACACCTGCCTTATAAGGATGGGCTGAGAGAGTTGGGGTTGTTCAGCCTGGAGAAGGCTCTGGGGAAACCTTAGAGCAACCTTCCAGTACTGAAAGGGGCTACAGGAAAGCTGGGGACGGGCTCTGTATCGGGGAGTGCAGGAATAGGACAAGGAGTAACGGTTTTAAGCAGAAAGAGGGAAGATTTAGATTAGAAATTAGGAAGAAATTTTTCCTATGAGGGTGATGTGGCGCTGGAACATGTTGCCCAGAGAAGTTGTGGATGCCCTATCCCTGGAGGTGTTTGAGGCCAGGCTGGATGAGGCTTTGAGCAACCTTGATCCAGTGGGATGTGTCTCTGCCCATGGCATGGGAGGCTGGAACTGGATGGCCTTTAAGGAACCACCCTGTGATTCTAGGATTCTGTGATTCTTGAAACTGAGGAACTGAACGTGAAATTTCCTGTTGCTGTAAACCTTTTGTCTGTGTCTTTAAGCAAATCCCTTGGCTCATCACAGGTCTCATGGGCAAAAAAAATTCTTTTTAGAATGGGTTTTGATTCTTATTTTGTGCCTTGCAGATAGCACCAAGATCTTGCTGAACTGTCTTGCATCTTGTATCTTGTTTGGCTTAAAAAAAAAAAAAAAATCACTGACATCTGTAATTTCACAACATTCCTGGTGTTGATGAAGCCTAAGAAATTAGCACCATGAGTTCCCCCCGTCCCCGCCATGTATTTATAAGTGAACTTTAGCACCTTGGGGTATGAATCCTGTTGGTTTCCCCTAACGTTTTCGGGGCGCGGTGGTTATCTCCCCGCTCTCTCCGCAGTGGATCGTGCGCTCCACACTAATGAGCAGCTGCCCCGCTCTTA